>CAUOFW020000001.1:2797679-3082833 GCA_963454935.2 Ilex paraguariensis
TAAAGTATCATTGCAACACTATCCACATGTTCAATATGTAATGAATGTCATATGAACAAACTCAACATAAATCAACATGTCCATGGTAAATTATATTACGAGCATATAAATACCATAATTTATCACAATGTCAATATATCACAAGCATGTATATATCAACATTTCATAACAAGCATGTTATTGCACAATTTATGTCCAAAACACACTTTACTCACAAGAGCACACTCTAAACACATAGCATGCCCACACAATACCAAATTTCAAGAAGTTTCACAAGGAACTTCCACTTATCAAATTCAAGGTAGAACTTGAATTAAACCATTTCTACACCCCTTTCTTCATGTCCATAACAATAGACAAGTTTTCATCCGACACAATTTCCAAGCATGCTATACATAGTCCATGCAAAACATACTTAATTTTCACCTTGGCATTTAATCAAACACCTTCAAGGCATCATTCATGTAAACACATAATACACTCAAATTCATCATATAACTCAAAAAAAATCAGAATCAATAATTTTCACATGCCCAATTATCAAAACTTCCAAGAAATCACAAACTAGTAATTTCTAATTAGCAATTCACACTTGAATTGAGCATACCCATTTCCATTAAACCAATTATAATAGGCAAATGTTAAAAATGCCAAAAACAGCCCACATAAACCCTATGGAGACCTTAGGTTAGAAATAGACCAAAGTAGGAGGGAACCCTACCTCTTGGAGCGTAAAACGAGGGATAGAACCTTCAAGAACACCAACACCAACCTCTAAGTCTTGATTTCCCAAAATCTCATCTTTGAATCTTCTGTGGAATCTTTCATTTTTGGTGTGGTTGCATAGCCCTCGTCGAGGAGATCGACTTTAACTCTTGGTCCGAAGGATTCCGACCGACAGAACTTCGAAAATCGTCAAGAGAAAGCTTGAAGATCTTTGTTTTCTTCTCTTTTGCTCCCTCTCAACCCAACGTTCAGACCAGCAGAGAAAATCAGTGGGGAAATCAGATTTTTCCACCTATTTATAGTCCCAAAACCCTTGGCTCACAATGCGCCACACGACTTCTATTTCGGGTCCGTTTTCACCCCGAAACGATTAAATTTCGTACTGGTTTAAGTTCAAAATATTTTATATGAACTTTATTTAAATTATTTTTAAAATTTCAAAATTTTTATAAATATTTCGTTTTTGGAGGTCACCGGACACCAGTCACCTCGAAAAATGTAAAAAAATCCAAATATTTCGGAATTCGACGAAATTTGTCTGGGTAACTTGATTTCGCGAGATGAATCCAACGGTGAGAGTTGTTTCATCATCCGAGGTCTAGAAATATACCAGTTTGCAACCTGCACTATAATGACAAATTACCATTTTGCCCTTTTTTTTATATAAAAAGTTCAAATTTTCCAAGGTTTTACACTCTTCCCTCCTTAAAAGAATTTCGTCCCCGAAATTCACACACACATGCACATTTAACCGCATGCATATTCGACAAGTATGTTATACTTATAATTATAAAAATGTACCTCCATCCTCGAATAAGAAAGGACAATTGGTACGGATAGTGTCGTTGCGCTCCCATGTCACCTCCTCCACTCTCGGGTGCTGCCACAACACCTTCACTTGCCTCACGGTCTTGCTTCGCAAAACTTGATCCCGGCTATCTATGATGCGCACTGGTCCCTCCTCGAAGGTCCCATTAGCATCAATAGTCAACTCACCCCAATCCAGCACATGTGTTGGATCTGGGGTATACTTCCGGAGCATGGAGACATGGAATACTACATGAACACCCGATAAGCTTGGCGATAACGCCTACTGGTAGGCCACTGCACCTACCCTCTCGAGTACCTCGAAGGGCCCGATATACCTCGGTGACAGCTTTCCCCGCTTACCAAGCATGACCACTCCTCTCTTTGGCATCGCCTTCAAGAAAACATGATCTCCCACCTCAAACTCTAGAGGTCGCCGCCGTCTAACGGTGTAGCTCTTCTGTCGGCTTTGAGACGTGAGAATACGCTTCCGTATCAAGTCCATCTTCTCCGAGGTGTCTCTAATCAACTCCGGACCCATAGAGGTTCTCTCTCCTACCTCAGTCCAACAAACCGGAGAACGACAAGGCCTCCTATATAGTGCCTCATAGGATGCCATCTGTATGCTCGCCTGATAACTATTGTTGTAGGCGAACTCTACCAAGAGTAATTGCCCTTCCCAACTACCCTTGAGATCTAGGACGCATGCCTATAGCATGTCTTTTAATGTCTGGATGGTCCTCTCAGACTGACCGTGCGTCTAGGGATGAAAAGCAGTGCTCATCACCAACTGTGTCCCCATAGCTCGCTGGAAACTCTCCCAAATATGAGCCATAAGCCTGGGATCCCGATCCGATACTATAGGTACGGGCACCCCATACAACTAGACAATCTCCTATATATACAACCTACAGAATTCCTCTAGTGTGAAGGTCATCTGCACCGTCAAAAAGTGTGCCGACTTAGTAAGCCGGTCCACTATCACCCACACCGCATCATGCCCCCGCAATGTTAGTGGCAAATGAGTCACAAAATCCATCGTGACATGCTCCCACTTCCACTCAGCTACCTCCAAAGGCAGGAGTAACCCTGCTAGTCTCTGGTGTTCAGCTTTCACCTGCTAACATGTGAGACATCAACTAACAAAATTCCCAACGTCTTTCTTCATTCCGCTCCAATAATACTAGCGACAGAGATCATGATACATCTTCGTGCCACCTGGATGCACAGCAAATCAGGAGCAATGGAATTCTGTAAGGATCTCCTCTCTAAGCTCCGTAGACTGGGGAACCACAATCTTTCCCCTAAATCGAAGACTACCATCCGAGTGAATGGTTCAGCCCTTGTCACCCATACCTGCCTGTACCCGGTCCCTGACGAATGATAACTCTATATCCCCTCTCTAGGACTCAATCACTCTGCTCAATAGGGAAGGTGTAGCCACCAAACTCCCCAAAGTACCCTAAGCCTGCCCCATGTAACATAGCCCGAACTGTCCCACAGTCTCGAGCATCTGCCACCCCTGGGAAGCTACACTAGCTAAGACTCCCCGTGACTTCTGCTTAAGGGCATCAACCACCACATTTGCCTTACCGGGATGGTAATGCAAAGTGAAGTCGTAGTCCTCCAGAAACTCCATTCACATGTGTTGCCTCATATTGAGGTCCCATTGTGTAAAGATGTACTTTAGACTTTTGTGGTCTGAAAACACCTCAAACTGCTCACAGTATAGATATTGGCGCTAAGCCTTCAAGGCAAATACAATGGCCGCCAACTCCATGTCGTGTGTGGGGTAATTCTGCTCATGATTCTTTAACTGCCGAGAACCATAAGCTACCACCCTTCCGGACTGCATCAAAACACATCCAAGCCCGTCCTTGGAAGCATCACAATACACTGTGTACCTTTGTCCCCTTTTCAGGACAATCAAAATAGGAGCTGAAGTAAGCCTCCTCATCAACTCCTGGAAAGGCTTCTCACACGAATCGTTCCACTCAAACTTTACTTCTTTTCGGGTCAACTTTTTCATAGGTGCAGCTAATCGAGAGAAGTCTTCAATAAATCTCCAGTAACACCCTGCCAATCCCAAGAAACTGTATATCTCAAAGACTGACTTTGGTCTCTCCCAATTCATGACTGCATCAACCTTCTTCGGGTCTACGGATACACCCGAAGCCGGCACCACGTGTCCCAAAAACTTCACTTCCGTAAGCCAAAATTCTCACTTGCTGAACTTGGCATACAACTGATGGTCTCTTAAGGTCTGAAGAAGAATCCTCAAGTGACCCTCATGCTCCTCCTCAAACTTGGAGTAGATCAAGATATCGTCAATAAAGACCACGACGAACTGATCAAGGTAGGGTTGAAACACCCTATGCATGAGATCCATGAATGCCACCGGGGCATTCATCAATCTGAAAGGCATGACTATAAACTTGAAATGTCATACCGAGTTTGAAACGCCGTCTTAGGGATATCTGTCTCCTTAACCCTTAACTGATGGTAACCGATGCAGAGATCTATCTTTGAGTAGACTCGCGCTCCTCTCAACTGATCAAATAAGTCATCAATCCTCGGCAAAGGGTATATATTCTTGATAATAACCCTATTCAACTGCTGGTAGTCTATATATAGTTGAAGGGTCTCGTCTTTCTTCTTAGCAAACAACACTGGAGCGCCCCTAGGTGAAGTGCTCGGTCTAATGAATCCCTTGTCCAAAAATTCCTGTAATTGGACCTTGAGTTCTTGTCACTCTATAGGTGCCATTCTACGTGGAGTCATAGAATTGGACGATGTACCGGAGTGTAAGTCAATAGTGAAGTTTACATCCTTATGTGGAGGTAATCCCGGTAGTTCATCCAAAAAAATATCCTCATACTAACAAACAACCCGAGGTAGACCCAATTCCTATCTCATCTCGTCCTCTAGGGTAAGGCTTGCTAGCCAACCCACCAATTGACCATGCCAACAGGAGTCATACACTACTTGGGGTAAAGTGTTGTGCTTTTTCCCTTGGAACTTGAAACAAACACCCTCCGGTATATAGACAATGACCCTTTTTATAATCATAATCAATGACGACTCGGTGTGCCGCTAACCAATCCATACCAAGGATAACATCGANGCACCCGAGGGGGGAATCTACCCCTTCTTACTATACCCGACACAAGTTTTTCTTTCGTGCAACTATGCGACTTATTCGAATTTTCAAACCACTTTCCTGAGTCCACCCATCAATCACTAAGAATAGTNCTCCGGTATATAGACAATGACCCTTTTTATAATCATAATCAATGACGACTCGGTGTGCCGCTAACCAATCCATACCAAGGATAACATCGAACTTCGACATGTCCATGACCCTAAGGTCCACGGTGAGTAGAATCCCCGAGATCTCTAACTCACAACCCCCGACATATTTGATCAACGCTCACCCTAGCTCCTAGGGGAGAACTCACATGCAATGGTTCTTCCAAGGTTCTAACCTCTAAACNGCCACCCCTGGGAAGCTACACTAGCTAAGACTCCCCGTGACTTCTGCTTAAGGGCATCAACCACCACATTTGCCTTACCGGGATGGTAATGCAAAGTGAAGTCGTAGTCCTCCAGAAACTCCATTCACATGTGTTGCCTCATATTGAGGTCCCATTGTGTAAAGATGTACTTTAGACTTTTGTGGTCTGAAAACACCTCAAACTGCTCACAGTATAGATATTGGCGCTAAGCCTTCAAGGCAAATACAATGGCCGCCAACTCCATGTCGTGTGTGGGGTAATTCTGCNCAAATTTCAAGAAGTTTCACAAGGAACTTCCACTTATCAAATTCAAGGTAGAACTTGAATTAAACCATTTCTACACCCCTTTCTTCATGTCCATAACAATAGACAAGTTTTCATCCGACACAATTTCCAAGCATGCTATACATAGTCCATGCAAAACATACTTAATTTTCACCTTGGCATTTAATCAAACACCTTCAAGGCATCATTCATGTAAACACATAATACACTCAAATTCATCATATAACTCAAAAAAAATCAGAATCAATAATTTTCACATGCCCAATTATCAAAACTTCCAAGAAATCACAAACTAGTAATTTCTAATTAGCAATTCACACTTGAATTGAGCATACCCATTTCCATTAAACCAATTATAATAGGCAAATGTTAAAAATGCCAAAAACAGCCCACATAAACCCTATGGAGACCTTAGGTTAGAAATAGACCAAAGTAGGAGGGAACCCTACCTCTTGGAGCGTAAAACGAGGGATAGAACCTTCAAGAACACCAACACCAACCTCTAAGTCTTGATTTCCCAAAATCTCATCTTTGAATCTTCTGTGGAATCTTTCATTTTTGGTGTGGTTGCATAGCCCTCGTCGAGGAGATCGACTTTAACTCTTGGTCCGAAGGATTCCGACCGACAGAACTTCGAAAATCGTCAAGAGAAAGCTTGAAGATCTTTGTTTTCTTCTCTTTTGCTCCCTCTCAACCCAACGTTCAGACCAGCAGAGAAAATCAGTGGGGAAATCAGATTTTTCCACCTATTTATAGTCCCAAAACCCTTGGCTCACAATGCGCCACACGACTTCTATTTCGGGTCCGTTTTCACCCCGAAACGATTAAATTTCGTACTGGTTTAAGTTCAAAATATTTTATATGAACTTTATTTAAATTATTTTTAAAATTTCAAAATTTTTATAAATATTTCGTTTTTGGAGGTCACCGGACACCAGTCACCTCGAAAAATGTAAAAAAATCCAAATATTTCGGAATTCGACGAAATTTGTCTGGGTAACTTGATTTCGCGAGATGAATCCAACGGTGAGAGTTGTTTCATCATCCGAGGTCTAGAAATATACCAGTTTGCAACCTGCACTATAATGACAAATTACCATTTTGCCCTTTTTTTTATATAAAAAGTTCAAATTTTCCAAGGTTTTA
This sequence comes from Ilex paraguariensis, assembly GCA_963454935.2. NCBI lineage: Eukaryota > Viridiplantae > Streptophyta > Magnoliopsida > Aquifoliales > Aquifoliaceae > Ilex > Ilex paraguariensis. The sequence continues at coordinate 2,804,159 of CAUOFW020000001.1, forward strand.
CACTCTTCCCTCCTTAAAAGAATTTCGTCCCCGAAATTCACACACACATGCACATTTAACCGCATGCATATTCGACAAGTATGTTATACTTATAATTATAAAAATGTACCTCCATCCTCGAATAAGAAAGGACAATTGGTACGGATAGTGTCGTTGCGCTCCCATGTCACCTCCTCCACTCTCGGGTGCTGCCACAACACCTTCACTTGCCTCACGGTCTTGCTTCGCAAAACTTGATCCCGGCTATCTATGATGCGCACTGGTCCCTCCTCGAAGGTCCCATTAGCATCAATAGTCAACTCACCCCAATCCAGCACATGTGTTGGATCTGGGGTATACTTCCGGAGCATGGAGACATGGAATACTACATGAACACCCGATAAGCTTGGCGATAACGCCTACTGGTAGGCCACTGCACCTACCCTCTCGAGTACCTCGAAGGGCCCGATATACCTCGGTGACAGCTTTCCCCGCTTACCAAGCATGACCACTCCTCTCTTTGGCATCGCCTTCAAGAAAACATGATCTCCCACCTCAAACTCTAGAGGTCGCCGCCGTCTAACGGTGTAGCTCTTCTGTCGGCTTTGAGACGTGAGAATACGCTTCCGTATCAAGTCCATCTTCTCCGAGGTGTCTCTAATCAACTCCGGACCCATAGAGGTTCTCTCTCCTACCTCAGTCCAACAAACCGGAGAACGACAAGGCCTCCTATATAGTGCCTCATAGGATGCCATCTGTATGCTCGCCTGATAACTATTGTTGTAGGCGAACTCTACCAAGAGTAATTGCCCTTCCCAACTACCCTTGAGATCTAGGACGCATGCCTATAGCATGTCTTTTAATGTCTGGATGGTCCTCTCAGACTGACCGTGCGTCTAGGGATGAAAAGCAGTGCTCATCACCAACTGTGTCCCCATAGCTCGCTGGAAACTCTCCCAAATATGAGCCATAAGCCTGGGATCCCGATCCGATACTATAGGTACGGGCACCCCATACAACTAGACAATCTCCTATATATACAACCTACAGAATTCCTCTAGTGTGAAGGTCATCTGCACCGTCAAAAAGTGTGCCGACTTAGTAAGCCGGTCCACTATCACCCACACCGCATCATGCCCCCGCAATGTTAGTGGCAAATGAGTCACAAAATCCATCGTGACATGCTCCCACTTCCACTCAGCTACCTCCAAAGGCAGGAGTAACCCTGCTAGTCTCTGGTGTTCAGCTTTCACCTGCTAACATGTGAGACATCAACTAACAAAATTCCCAACGTCTTTCTTCATTCCGCTCCAATAATACTAGCGACAGAGATCATGATACATCTTCGTGCCACCTGGATGCACAGCAAATCAGGAGCAATGGAATTCTGTAAGGATCTCCTCTCTAAGCTCCGTAGACTGGGGAACCACAATCTTTCCCCTAAATCGAAGACTACCATCCGAGTGAATGGTTCAGCCCTTGTCACCCATACCTGCCTGTACCCGGTCCCTGACGAATGATAACTCTATATCCCCTCTCTAGGACTCAATCACTCTGCTCAATAGGGAAGGTGTAGCCACCAAACTCCCCAAAGTACCCTAAGCCTGCCCCATGTAACATAGCCCGAACTGTCCCACAGTCTCGAGCATCTGCCACCCCTGGGAAGCTACACTAGCTAAGACTCCCCGTGACTTCTGCTTAAGGGCATCAACCACCACATTTGCCTTACCGGGATGGTAATGCAAAGTGAAGTCGTAGTCCTCCAGAAACTCCATTCACATGTGTTGCCTCATATTGAGGTCCCATTGTGTAAAGATGTACTTTAGACTTTTGTGGTCTGAAAACACCTCAAACTGCTCACAGTATAGATATTGGCGCTAAGCCTTCAAGGCAAATACAATGGCCGCCAACTCCATGTCGTGTGTGGGGTAATTCTGCTCATGATTCTTTAACTGCCGAGAACCATAAGCTACCACCCTTCCGGACTGCATCAAAACACATCCAAGCCCGTCCTTGGAAGCATCACAATACACTGTGTACCTTTGTCCCCTTTTCAGGACAATCAAAATAGGAGCTGAAGTAAGCCTCCTCATCAACTCCTGGAAAGGCTTCTCACACGAATCGTTCCACTCAAACTTTACTTCTTTTCGGGTCAACTTTTTCATAGGTGCAGCTAATCGAGAGAAGTCTTCAATAAATCTCCAGTAACACCCTGCCAATCCCAAGAAACTGTATATCTCAAAGACTGACTTTGGTCTCTCCCAATTCATGACTGCATCAACCTTCTTCGGGTCTACGGATACACCCGAAGCCGGCACCACGTGTCCCAAAAACTTCACTTCCGTAAGCCAAAATTCTCACTTGCTGAACTTGGCATACAACTGATGGTCTCTTAAGGTCTGAAGAAGAATCCTCAAGTGACCCTCATGCTCCTCCTCAAACTTGGAGTAGATCAAGATATCGTCAATAAAGACCACGACGAACTGATCAAGGTAGGGTTGAAACACCCTATGCATGAGATCCATGAATGCCACCGGGGCATTCATCAATCTGAAAGGCATGACTATAAACTTGAAATGTCATACCGAGTTTGAAACGCCGTCTTAGGGATATCTGTCTCCTTAACCCTTAACTGATGGTAACCGATGCAGAGATCTATCTTTGAGTAGACTCGCGCTCCTCTCAACTGATCAAATAAGTCATCAATCCTCGGCAAAGGGTATATATTCTTGATAATAACCCTATTCAACTGCTGGTAGTCTATATATAGTTGAAGGGTCTCGTCTTTCTTCTTAGCAAACAACACTGGAGCGCCCCTAGGTGAAGTGCTCGGTCTAATGAATCCCTTGTCCAAAAATTCCTGTAATTGGACCTTGAGTTCTTGTCACTCTATAGGTGCCATTCTACGTGGAGTCATAGAATTGGACGATGTACCGGAGTGTAAGTCAATAGTGAAGTTTACATCCTTATGTGGAGGTAATCCCGGTAGTTCATCCAAAAAAATATCCTCATACTAACAAACAACCCGAGGTAGACCCAATTCCTATCTCATCTCGTCCTCTAGGGTAAGGCTTGCTAGCCAACCCACCAATTGACCATNGGGTCCGTTTTCACCCCGAAACGATTAAATTTCGTACTGGTTTAAGTTCAAAATATTTTATATGAACTTTATTTAAATTATTTTTAAAATTTCAAAATTTTTATAAATATTTCGTTTTTGGAGGTCACCGGACACCAGTCACCTCGAAAAATGTAAAAAAATCCAAATATTTCGGAATTCGACGAAATTTGTCTGGGTAACTTGATTTCGCGAGATGAATCCAACGGTGAGAGTTGTTTCATCATCCGAGGTCTAGAAATATACCAGTTTGCAACCTGCACTATAATGACAAATTACCATTTTGCCCTTTTTTTTATATAAAAAGTTCAAATTTTCCAAGGTTTTACACTCTTCCCTCCTTAAAAGAATTTCGTCCCCGAAATTCACACACACATGCACATTTAACCGCATGCATATTCGACAAGTATGTTATACTTATAATTATAAAAATGTACCTCCATCCTCGAATAAGAAAGGACAATTGGTACGGATAGTGTCGTTGCGCTCCCATGTCACCTCCTCCACTCTCGGGTGCTGCCACAACACCTTCACTTGCCTCACGGTCTTGCTTCGCAAAACTTGATCCCGGCTATCTATGATGCGCACTGGTCCCTCCTCGAAGGTCCCATTAGCATCAATAGTCAACTCACCCCAATCCAGCACATGTGTTGGATCTGGGGTATACTTCCGGAGCATGGAGACATGGAATACTACATGAACACCCGATAAGCTTGGCGATAACGCCTACTGGTAGGCCACTGCACCTACCCTCTCGAGTACCTCGAAGGGCCCGATATACCTCGGTGACAGCTTTCCCCGCTTACCAAGCATGACCACTCCTCTCTTTGGCATCGCCTTCAAGAAAACATGATCTCCCACCTCAAACTCTAGAGGTCGCCGCCGTCTAACGGTGTAGCTCTTCTGTCGGCTTTGAGACGTGAGAATACGCTTCCGTATCAAGTCCATCTTCTCCGAGGTGTCTCTAATCAACTCCGGACCCATAGAGGTTCTCTCTCCTACCTCAGTCCAACAAACCGGAGAACGACAAGGCCTCCTATATAGTGCCTCATAGGATGCCATCTGTATGCTCGCCTGATAACTATTGTTGTAGGCGAACTCTACCAAGAGTAATTGCCCTTCCCAACTACCCTTGAGATCTAGGACGCATGCCTATAGCATGTCTTTTAATGTCTGGATGGTCCTCTCAGACTGACCGTGCGTCTAGGGATGAAAAGCAGTGCTCATCACCAACTGTGTCCCCATAGCTCGCTGGAAACTCTCCCAAATATGAGCCATAAGCCTGGGATCCCGATCCGATACTATAGGTACGGGCACCCCATACAACTAGACAATCTCCTATATATACAACCTACAGAATTCCTCTAGTGTGAAGGTCATCTGCACCGTCAAAAAGTGTGCCGACTTAGTAAGCCGGTCCACTATCACCCACACCGCATCATGCCCCCGCAATGTTAGTGGCAAATGAGTCACAAAATCCATCGTGACATGCTCCCACTTCCACTCAGCTACCTCCAAAGGCAGGAGTAACCCTGCTAGTCTCTGGTGTTCAGCTTTCACCTGCTAACATGTGAGACATCAACTAACAAAATTCCCAACGTCTTTCTTCATTCCGCTCCAATAATACTAGCGACAGAGATCATGATACATCTTCGTGCCACCTGGATGCACAGCAAATCAGGAGCAATGGAATTCTGTAAGGATCTCCTCTCTAAGCTCCGTAGACTGGGGAACCACAATCTTTCCCCTAAATCGAAGACTACCATCCGAGTGAATGGTTCAGCCCTTGTCACCCATACCTGCCTGTACCCGGTCCCTGACGAATGATAACTCTATATCCCCTCTCTAGGACTCAATCACTCTGCTCAATAGGGAAGGTGTAGCCACCAAACTCCCCAAAGTACCCTAAGCCTGCCCCATGTAACATAGCCCGAACTGTCCCACAGTCTCGAGCATCTGCCACCCCTGGGAAGCTACACTAGCTAAGACTCCCCGTGACTTCTGCTTAAGGGCATCAACCACCACATTTGCCTTACCGGGATGGTAATGCAAAGTGAAGTCGTAGTCCTCCAGAAACTCCATTCACATGTGTTGCCTCATATTGAGGTCCCATTGTGTAAAGATGTACTTTAGACTTTTGTGGTCTGAAAACACCTCAAACTGCTCACAGTATAGATATTGGCGCTAAGCCTTCAAGGCAAATACAATGGCCGCCAACTCCATGTCGTGTGTGGGGTAATTCTGCTCATGATTCTTTAACTGCCGAGAACCATAAGCTACCACCCTTCCGGACTGCATCAAAACACATCCAAGCCCGTCCTTGGAAGCATCACAATACACTGTGTACCTTTGTCCCCTTTTCAGGACAATCAAAATAGGAGCTGAAGTAAGCCTCCTCATCAACTCCTGGAAAGGCTTCTCACACGAATCGTTCCACTCAAACTTTACTTCTTTTCGGGTCAACTTTTTCATAGGTGCAGCTAATCGAGAGAAGTCTTCAATAAATCTCCAGTAACACCCTGCCAATCCCAAGAAACTGTATATCTCAAAGACTGACTTTGGTCTCTCCCAATTCATGACTGCATCAACCTTCTTCGGGTCTACGGATACACCCGAAGCCGGCACCACGTGTCCCAAAAACTTCACTTCCGTAAGCCAAAATTCTCACTTGCTGAACTTGGCATACAACTGATGGTCTCTTAAGGTCTGAAGAAGAATCCTCAAGTGACCCTCATGCTCCTCCTCAAACTTGGAGTAGATCAAGATATCGTCAATAAAGACCACGACGAACTGATCAAGGTAGGGTTGAAACACCCTATGCATGAGATCCATGAATGCCACCGGGGCATTCATCAATCTGAAAGGCATGACTATAAACTTGAAATGTCATACCGAGTTTGAAACGCCGTCTTAGGGATATCTGTCTCCTTAACCCTTAACTGATGGTAACCGATGCAGAGATCTATCTTTGAGTAGACTCGCGCTCCTCTCAACTGATCAAATAAGTCATCAATCCTCGGCAAAGGGTATATATTCTTGATAATAACCCTATTCAACTGCTGGTAGTCTATATATAGTTGAAGGGTCTCGTCTTTCTTCTTAGCAAACAACACTGGAGCGCCCCTAGGTGAAGTGCTCGGTCTAATGAATCCCTTGTCCAAAAATTCCTGTAATTGGACCTTGAGTTCTTGTCACTCTATAGGTGCCATTCTACGTGGAGTCATAGAATTGGACGATGTACCGGAGTGTAAGTCAATAGTGAAGTTTACATCCTTATGTGGAGGTAATCCCGGTAGTTCATCCAAAAAAATATCCTCATACTAACAAACAACCCGAGGTAGACCCAATTCCTATCTCATCTCGTCCTCTAGGGTAAGGCTTGCTAGCCAACCCACCAATTGACCATGCCAACAGGAGTCATACACTACTTGGGGTAAAGTGTTGTGCTTTTTCCCTTGGAACTTGAAACAAACACCCTCCGGTATATAGACAATGACCCTTTTTATAATCATAATCAATGACGACTCGGTGTGCCGCTAACCAATCCATACCAAGGATAACATCGAACTTCGACATGTCCATGACCCTAAGGTCCACGGTGAGTAGAATCCCCGAGATCTCTAACTCACAACCCCCGACATATTTGATCAACGCTCACCCTAGCTCCTAGGGGAGAACTCACATGCAATGGTTCTTCCAAGGTTCTAACCTCTAAACCCAAATCCCTCACACAAGTAAAATCATAATAAAGCACTAACTTAGTATCCCAAAGTAGGGATCAAAATTGAAACGTTGAGAATTCTCTCATTGTCTCACTTGTAATGCGTGTGCCACCCACTAGTAGACATCTACACAATGAACTATCCCATTCATTCCTTTTTTCAAAACTCCCAAAGTTATATTTTCTAACCCTAGTGTTTCTCTTTTCTATATACACTTCGCCATATATATAATTGACACAGCAAGTAGCACATAACATGGAGCAAGTTAAGCACATAACATGAAATACACAATGAAAGCAATGGTCTAAACCTATGCTCATCAAGCCCTAGGTAATCGCATACCTATGCTCTGCTACCAAGTTGTGACACNAGCATCTGCCACCCCTGGGAAGCTACACTAGCTAAGACTCCCCGTGACTTCTGCTTAAGGGCATCAACCACCACATTTGCCTTACCGGGATGGTAATGCAAAGTGAAGTCGTAGTCCTCCAGAAACTCCATTCACATGTGTTGCCTCATATTGAGGTCCCATTGTGTAAAGATGTACTTTAGACTTTTGTGGTCTGAAAACACCTCAAACTGCTCACAGTATAGATATTGGCGCTAAGCCTTCAAGGCAAATACAATGGCCGCCAACTCCATGTCGTGTGTGGGGTAATTCTGCTCATGATTCTTTAACTGCCGAGAACCATAAGCTACCACCCTTCCGGACTGCATCAAAACACATCCAAGCCCGTCCTTGGAAGCATCACAATACACTGTGTACCTTTGTCCCCTTTTCAGGACAATCAAAATAGGAGCTGAAGTAAGCCTCCTCATCAACTCCTGGAAAGGCTTCTCACACGAATCGTTCCACTCAAACTTTACTTCTTTTCGGGTCAACTTTTTCATAGGTGCAGCTAATCGAGAGAAGTCTTCAATAAATCTCCAGTAACACCCTGCCAATCCCAAGAAACTGTATATCTCAAAGACTGACTTTGGTCTCTCCCAATTCATGACTGCATCAACCTTCTTCGGGTCTACGGATACACCCGAAGCCGGCACCACGTGTCCCAAAAACTTCACTTCCGTAAGCCAAAATTCTCACTTGCTGAACTTGGCATACAACTGATGGTCTCTTAAGGTCTGAAGAAGAATCCTCAAGTGACCCTCATGCTCCTCCTCAAACTTGGAGTAGATCAAGATATCGTCAATAAAGACCACGACGAACTGATCAAGGTAGGGTTGAAACACCCTATGCATGAGATCCATGAATGCCACCGGGGCATTCATCAATCTGAAAGGCATGACTATAAACTTGAAATGTCATACCGAGTTTGAAACGCCGTCTTAGGGATATCTGTCTCCTTAACCCTTAACTGATGGTAACCGATGCAGAGATCTATCTTTGAGTAGACTCGCGCTCCTCTCAACTGATCAAATAAGTCATCAATCCTCGGCAAAGGGTATATATTCTTGATAATAACCCTATTCAACTGCTGGTAGTCTATATATAGTTGAAGGGTCTCGTCTTTCTTCTTAGCAAACAACACTGGAGCGCCCCTAGGTGAAGTGCTCGGTCTAATGAATCCCTTGTCCAAAAATTCCTGTAATTGGACCTTGAGTTCTTGTCACTCTATAGGTGCCATTCTACGTGGAGTCATAGAATTGGACGATGTACCGGAGTGTAAGTCAATAGTGAAGTTTACATCCTTATGTGGAGGTAATCCCGGTAGTTCATCCAAAAAAATATCCTCATACTAACAAACAACCCGAGGTAGACCCAATTCCTATCTCATCTCGTCCTCTAGGGTAAGGCTTGCTAGCCAACCCACCAATTGACCATGCCAACAGGAGTCATACACTACTTGGGGTAAAGTGTTGTGCTTTTTCCCTTGGAACTTGAAACAAACACCCTCCGGTATATAGACAATGACCCTTTTTATAATCATAATCAATGACGACTCGGTGTGCCGCTAACCAATCCATACCAAGGATAACATCGAACTTCGACATGTCCATGACCCTAAGGTCCACGGTGAGTAGAATCCCCGAGATCTCTAACTCACAACCCCCGACATATTTGATCAACGCTCACCCTAGCTCCTAGGGGAGAACTCACATGCAATGGTTCTTCCAAGGTTCTAACCTCTAAACCCAAATCCCTCACACAAGTAAAATCATAATAAAGCACTAACTTAGTATCCCAAAGTAGGGATCAAAATTGAAACGTTGAGAATTCTCTCATTGTCTCACTTGTAATGCGTGTGCCACCCACTAGTAGACATCTACACAATGAACTATCCCATTCATTCCTTTTTTCAAAACTCCCAAAGTTATATTTTCTAACCCTAGTGTTTCTCTTTTCTATATACACTTCGCCATATATATAATTGACACAGCAAGTAGCACATAACATGGAGCAAGTTAAGCACATAACATGAAATACACAATGAAAGCAATGGTCTAAACCTATGCTCATCAAGCCCTAGGTAATCGCATACCTATGCTCTGCTACCAAGTTGTGACACCCCAAAATTCGGGGGTCCGTTGATTACCCATCAACCCGTGGAATACCCGTGGATACCGAGTAATTCGATATCACGCCATTGTGCCCCATTTATCGGGAACCATAATTTTGACAAAATGCGGGCAGAGTCTCCTTTGTACTAGAAGCTCTACCCAAAACTCAACCTATGCAATCATATAATAACAAGACTCATCCGAGGTCCAATATTCAACAATGACCACACCGAGTCCAATTATAAGTAAACATTGGTCACACCGGGTCCAATTATCCATATTTATATCAAACCATGCAAGGTTAGTTTAACAATAGTCTATATAAGTTTTATTACAATTATTTGCAAAAGATTACATGCCCAAAACATTATTTCCACAAATGTTTTATATTAACACAAAATAAAGCCACATTCGGCTTTCTTCAAACATGAGAGTCCAAATTGGAGTCATCCACCGGTGTATATCTCCCACCTGAAATGTTTTCCCATATAGGGTGAGCCAATGCCCAGTAGAATAATCCTTACAAAGGCTACTCCCCACCTTAGATGCATATGTGGTGTGTATAAGCAACAAACAACATTTAACAATCATTCCATACAAGAATATGCATTAAATGTGGAATGCAACCATGTCATGCCATGAAATGAGATGATACTCACTCATGCACTTAAACCCAAGTCATCACCGACTCCCACGACACAATGCAATGTCAAGGTATACTGAATCCGTCAATTGACGAAAAAATCCACCAAACGCTCGTTTCAAAGAAAAGTTGTTTTATTATAAAACCAAATCATTGATGGGTGTTACTCATTGTATGAGTACTTAAAAATCAAAATCTTGTGTCTTGTTGGGCAACGGATTTTGGATTTTATACCGCCGGTTCCATACACCATACTACACTTTTTCAGAATTTCACCACAGGGGAGTGTATAACCAAGTCACCGGGTCTTGCACCCGAAGGGGGAATCTACCCCTTCTTGTTATACCCGACACAAGTTTTCTTTCGTGCAACCATGCAACTCATTCAGATTTTCAACCCACTTTCCTGAGTCCACCCATCAATCACCAAGAATGATGTTTGATTAACCATGCATATACACACACCCACACTCATGACTCATGCCCAAAAGTGTGATGCCAACATACATATTCAATGAAATGAACCATTGCACTACCAATGTCATGCTCCACATGTNGTTGTGACACCCCAAAATTCGGGGGTCCGTTGATTACCCATCAACCCGTGGAATACCCGTGGATACCGAGTAATTCGATATCACGCCATTGTGCCCCATTTATCGGGAACCATAATTTTGACAAAATGCGGGCAGAGTCTCCTTTGTACTANTGGTGTTTGATTAACCATGCACACACACCCACACCCATGCCTCATGCCCATGAATGTGATGCCTCCGTGCATATGCAATGTAAAGTATCATTGCAACACTATCCACTTGTTCAATATGTAATGAATGTCATATGAACAAACTCAACATAAATCAACATGTCCATGGTAAATTATATTACGAGCATATAAATACCATAATTTATCACAATGTCAATATATCACAAGCATGTATATATCAACATTTCATAACAAGCATGTTATTGCACAATTTATGTCCAAAACACACTTTACTCACAAGAGCACACTCTAAACACATGGCATGCCCACACAATACCAAATTTCAAGAAGTTTCACAAGGAACTTCCACTTATCAAATTCAAGGTAGAACTTGAATTAAACCATTTCTACACCCCTTTCTTCATGTCCATAACAATAGACAAGTTTTCATCCGACACAATTTCCAAGCATGCTATACATAGTCCATGCAAAACATACTTAATTTTCACCTTGGCATTTAATCAAACACCTTCAAGGCACCACTCATGTAAACACATAATACACTCAAATTCATTATATAACTTAAAAAAAATCAGAATCAATAATTTTCACATGCCCAATTATCAAAACTTCCAAGAAATCACAAACTAGTAATTTCTAATTAGCAATTCACACTTGAATTGAGCATACCCATTTCCATTAAACCAATTATAATAGGCAAATGTTAAAAATGCCAAAAACAGCCCACATAAATCCTATGGAGACCTTAGGTTAGAAATAAACCAAAGTAGGAGGGAACCATACCTCTTGGAGCGTAAAACGAGGGATAGAACCTTCAAGAACACCAACACCAACCTCTAAGTCTTGATTTTTCAAAATCTCATCTTTGGATCTTCGGTGAAATCTTTCATTTTTAGTGTGGTTGCGTAGCCCTCGTCGAGGAGATCGACTTTAACTCTTGGTCCGAAGGATTCCGACCGACGGAACTTCAAAAATCATTAAGAGAAAGTTTGAAAATATTTGTTTTCTTCTCTTTTGCTCCCTCTCAGCCCAACTTTCAAACCAGCAGAGAAAATCAGTGGGGAAATCAGATTTTTCCACCTATTTATAGTCCCAAAACCCTTGGCTCACAATGCGCCACACGACTCCTATTTTCGGGTCTGTTTTCATCCCGAAATGATTAAATTTCATACCGGTTTAAACTCAAAATATTTTATATAAAATTTATTTTAAATATTTTCTAAATTTTAAAATTTTTATAAAAATTTCATTTTTTGGGGTCACCGGACACCTGTCACCTCGAAAAATGTGAAAAACCCGACTATCTCGGAATTCGACAAAATTTGTCTGAATAGCTAGATTTCGCGAGACGAATCCAACGGTGAGATCCGTTTCATCATCCGACGTCTAGAAAAATACCAATTTTCAACCCGCACTATAATGGTCAAATTATCATTTTGCCCTTTTTTTTTTATAAAAAGTTTAAATTTTCCAAGGTTTTACATCCACCAACGGCTCTGCATATGCCGACACACTTTATGGACTCGATACCAATAGAGTGCATATCCAAAGTAACTAGGTCTTGCACCCAATGGATTGTCTAACCCTTCTTGCTAACCCCGATCCTATTTTTAATGCAACTCGTGTGACTCTATCTGACCTTGGTCCAACCTTCCCGAACACAAGCATCATTCACCAAGAGTAGCGTTTGATGAAAACCATGCACACACATCCACACTAATGCCTAATGCCCATGAATGCGATGCCTCTATGCATATGCGATGTAGTATATAATTGCAACACTATAATCATGTTCAATATGTTATGAGTGTCATATGAACCATATCCACCACATTTCAACGTATACCATGTCCAATTATATCATAAGCATATAATTTCCATAAATCATCTTAATGTCAATAAATCATAAAACATAATCACATAATCTCATGTAAATAACACACTTAATTCCCCAAGGCATAATATAAACACATAGCATGCCCAAATATCACAATTTCCCAAGAAATTACAAGCTAGAAATTTCTAAATACCAATTCAAGCTAGAATTGATTTTACCCATTTCCAATACCCATTTCATCAAATTAACAATAATAGGTAAGTGTTATACACCTCAAACACCCTACCCATTCCATATAATCACCCTAGGTTAGAAATAAACCTAATTAGGGAGAAAACCCTACCCCTTGAAGATTTAAACCATTTGGTAGAAGCCTTAAAGAATCCCAATCAAGCTCAAACCCTTGATTTCTCCAAGCTCCATTTTTAGAACTTCACCCAAATCTGTGTTTTTTGGTATGGTTGTGTAGCCATCAACGAGAAGAACAACTTTTGTTCTTGGTTTGAGTCGATTTGACCAATAAATCTCCGTAGATCGTAGAGAGAAGGGGGAACTTCCCTTTCTTCTTTTTATTTTTTTGGAAATATGATGGGTATAGGGAAAAAATCTAATTTTCTCCCCTATTTATACCCTTTAGGTGCTTGGTCCTCATCGCATCACACGTCCCCCATTTTTGGGTCCGAGTTTGTCCCGAAACGATTAAATTTCTTCCCAGTTCAAGTTTAAAATATTTTTATATGAACTTCCTTTAAATTATTTCCAAATTTTAAAATTTTAATCCATATCTCATATTTTTTGGTCTCGTGACACTCGATTGCCTCATAAAATGTAAAAAATTTCATTGTCTCGAAATTCAACAAAAATTGACTGCATAACTAGATTTCGCGAGATGAATCCAAAGGTAAAATCCATTTTGTCATTTGAGTTCTACAAAAATTTGGATTTTCAACCCATACTATAGCAACAAATTACCATTTTTCTATTTTTCATAAAAATTTTAAATTTACCGGGGTTTTACAGAGATTTATATTTGAGTCAAAAAACTTGGTGAATTGGGAGATGACATTATTTGTATAGTGAAAATTAATTATTAAAGGAAATCACGTCCTGATATTTAAATGGGTTGATGATGTCCTATTAAGGAAGCCCATAATTTTTGTGCATGTCAAATCCTACAAGTGGATTTAATTATCTGAAATGACAACTAAGTTCAGTAGTAAGATCTTAAGGATAAAAAGAAATCAATTAAATATAATTATTAATAATTTAATTAATTGATGAACATCTACAATATTAAACGTGAGGATATTATTAAGCATATAATAACAATGAGCTCTAAATATAATTTTGAAATAAGACACAAGAGATCAATAATAAGTTTTTAGTGAACTAATTTATTGTTACTTGACTGCAGGATGTTTGTTTTGGGTTGGACATAGGATTCCTAGGCCCATTGGAAGCCTGACTCTTATTTCTCTTTAGGGTCACTATTGTAGCCTATAAATACATGTACTTTTTGCTTCTCTCAACCATGCTTTACATTCACATTTACAAGAGGCAAAGAGAGAGGTGGAGAGAGAGAAAGAGAGCAATGGAGAAAATTCAAAGGATTGCAACCTACACTACAATCAAATTTTGCTAAAATCTATTACTACCATTAGGAGTGGTAAAGAAGTAGATAAGAAATTTCCACCAAAGGTCTCTAAGCCTACAAAAAAAGAGGGCTCATGTGATTTAGAAGGGACTAAGCTACCTAGCGTTGCTGAAAATAGTTGTCCTATCCCTGCTCCTTACCCTTATAGATTACGTATGCCAGCTAAGTTATCTGATACATCTTAACCGAGCACGTTTCAGAGGTGTATGATGGGGATTTTTGGTGATATGGTGGAGAAAATTGTCAAGATTTTTATGGAAGATTTCTCTGTGTTTGGTGATTCGTTTGAGGGTTGCTTAAAATATTCAGAGTTGGTACTGTAAAGGTGTGAATAAAAAGGATTGGTGTTTAACTGGAACAAGTGTCATCTTATGGCGCTTTAGGGGATAGTCCTTGGTCACATTGTGTCAAAGAAGGGGATAGAGGTAGATAAAGTTAAGGTTGAGTTGATTTCTAACATCCCTACTCCCAAGACTGTAAAAGATGTACGATCATTTCTTGGTTATGTTGGGTTCTACAAGGGATTCATAAAGGGTTTTAGTACCTTGGCACACCCTTTATGTCACCTTTAGGCCAAGAATGTTCCTTTTGTGTGTATGGCTGATTTTGAGGCAATTTTTAAAGACCTAAAGAACATGCTCATTTCATCTCCAATCATTCAACCACCCAATTGGGAACTTCCTTTCGAGCTCATGTGCGAAGCGAGTGATTACGTGGTTGGCGCATTGCTAGGCCAACAACATGACAAGAACCCTATGTCAACTACTATGCTAGTAAGACATTGAATGAGGCTCAGATGAACTATACTACTACTAACAAGGAGTTGCTAGTTGTAATTTTTTCACTTGATACGTTTAGGTCATACGTTATAGGGTCACCTATTGTTGTTTATACTGACCATTAGACTTTGAAGTATTTTTTGATTGAGTAGGATGTCAAGCCAAGGTTGATAAGGTGGATCCTTCTCCTCTAAGGGTTTCATATCATCATCAAAGATAAGAAAGGAATGGAAAATGTGATGGCCGACCATTTATCAAGGCTCATGATTGAAGACACAGATGATCACATTCCTATCCCTAACTTCTTCCTAGATGATAATTTATTTAATTTGAATGTAACTCTACAATGGTAAGCTGATATTGTGAATTATTTTTTTATAGGGTAGCTATCAAGTTATTGGAGTCCAAGGGCTAAAAAGATATTCTTGGTCGAGGTGAAACAGTTCTACTTTGACAATTCATATTTGTTCAAATACTGCCTTGATCAAGTGATGAGAATATGTGTTCCCGAGGAAGAGCAGAAGGACATGATTGATTTTTGTCATTCAGAAGTTTGTGGAGGCCACTTATCATCCAAGAAGACATCAGTTAAGATTTTACAATGTGGTTTTTACTAGTTTACTTTATTTAAAGATTATTTTACATTCAGTAAGCATTGTGATCAATGTCAATGACTATGAGGAGTGACCTGTAAAAAATATGATGCCCCTTACACCCGTATTTGTGATGAAAATTTTTGATTGTTGGGGTATTAATTTTATGGGTCCTTTCCCTATATCTTTTGGGTATGCTTACATTCTTTTGGCAATTGACTATATATCTAAGTGGGCAGAGGCTATCCCAACTAGGACTAATGATCATAAGTGTTTGATCAAGTTACTGAAAGAGAATATTTTGTCTAGATTTGGGATGCCTAGGGTAATAATCAGTGATGGTGATTTACACTTTGGTAATGGGTCAATTGCTAATCTCATACATAGACATGGAATTAAATACAAAGTGTCCATAAAAAAAAAAGCACCACAAACCAATGGCCAAGTTGAATTGCCCAATAGGGAGATCAATCACATCTTAGAAAATACAGTCAATCTTCATAGAAAGGATTGGTCACTTAGGTTGATCGATGCTATTTGAGCTTATATGACTGATTTTAAAACACATTTAAGTATGTCTCCCTATAGGCTAGTGTATGAAAAAGCTTGTCATCTATTGGTAGTGATGGAACATAAAGCATATTGGGCCATCAAAACCTTGAACTTCAATTTAAAACTTGTTGATAGCTATAAGGAATTAGACTTAAATGAATTGGGAGAGATAAGAAGAGATGCATACAAGAAAAATCATATTTACAAGGAAAAGGTAAAAAAAATTCATGATAAATCTATTTTGAGAAAGACCTTTGAGCCAGGACAAAAAGTTCTTTTATACAATTCTTGTCTCCATCTTTTCTTAGGTAAGTTACACTCAAGATGGGCTGGTCCTTACATATTTCGTAAAGTTTTTTTGCATGGAGTTGTAGAGTTAGAGAGTTCGAAGAATGGGCAAACATTTAAAGTGAATGATCAACCATTGAAGCCATTCTTGGAGGACTTTCCTTCGAAAGAGTCTGTGGATGAGCTAGTTGATCCAATTTTTTAGGATCTTCCAGATTATTGATTCTTCTTCCCAACATGTTTTGTTGTATATTATCTTTTTCTTATTTCACATTACTTTTATTATAGTTTTGCAGTTGAATAATTTTTGGAGCATTCTTTTAGGTGACCTCGTTCCCTTCTCTCTTTCATTAGTACTCTAGCATATAGATATTTCTATTGCATTGAGGGCCATGCATAATTCAAGTTGGGGGTTAGGGTTTACACTGTTGTTTTATTTTCTTTTTTTTTTTGTTTCTTTTTGTTTGTTTATGTTCCTATAGAAAAAAGAAAAAAAAATTATGCTTTAGCTATTTTGAAAGTATGAGGCTCGAATTGAATTCTTTGAGAACTTTGATATGTGGACAGTAGTTTGAATTGATTGCATATGAACTATTGGATGAAATCTATTTTATGCTTTAGTATTATGTATCATTATCATTAAGAACTCAAATTTTATACACCATGATCACCTAATTCTTGTGATTTGTTGAAATGGGTTTTTGTCTTTCAAAGCTCGACATGTATAGTGGAGACATATTTATTAACTTGTGAGTTTAGAGCCTAACATTTTGGGGGGTTATATGACAATTACTTAAGAATGAATTCTTTTATCATTTCTTTCAATAGTGTCATTATGTTTATTTTGGTTAGAGTATGAGGAATGATCAGTTGATTATATCTCTATCAATTAAAATTTGCCATTGTTTTTGGAAAAGGATTTTAGACCATTTTTTGGATATTTTGAGTGCTAGCCCGTTCATTCTTAAAAATTTCCCCTTGAAGCCGTGACTTAGCCTATTTAAATGTTTAATTCTTCGCCATAAAGTTTAACCAAGCCAAGAAAAATATAGACCTCACCTTGGTTATCCCTTGAGTTGTTCAGTTTTTATCAAGAAACTGGGAGACTTAGGGTGAAGGTTCGAATATGGGCAACATGAAACTAGGGGGAGAGGAATGAAGTTGAAAAGAAAATAGAAGAATCATCATAATGTTGGAATTGGCGAAAAAAAGGAAAACCCAAAGGCTTGGGAAAGAAGAGTGGGCATAAAAATTTTTAAAAAAAAAACAAAGAGGAAGAGAAAATGAAGTGAAAATGAAGTGAAAGTAAAAAGAAAAATGTTTGAAAGGAGGGGTCAATCGTGAAAAAGTATCTTGGGATAACTCTTTTTGAATTCCTTAATCCTTCATTTCTTTTACCTTCACTCTTAGCCCTATTTTAACCTTGATAAGTCCTAATTGATTTTGAGAACGATAGCGAATTAAACTACATATATAGGGAGGTACATCAATTGTTTTATTCTTATTATTTTAACATTCTTTCATGAGATTATGCCAATATCGATTCGTTTCGTAATGCTTTTCATTGTTGGAAATATGTGGCATACACTTGTTTTGTTAACATAAATTCTGCTCACATATACTTAGAGTGAAATAATCATGATAATTGAAGAGATCTATTCTGAGTGAAATTGGGGAGAATTGGTGTCAAGGCTAGTTTTGGATAGCTTAAAAGAGATGTGAATTCGGTTTGACAAATTTCTTGAACTAGTTGATGTGACACACACATATTCACAAGTTTCTGATGATAATATGTGTGAATACTCTTGCATGTCATTTAGGCCTAAAAAATAGCTATGTGTGAATTAGTTTAAATTCTTTCAACATATTGTTGTTGTTGTTGAATTTGATGAAAGTGATGCAATAAGAATAGCTAAAATAGAGAAGTTTTTAGGTATATTTGCTAAAAACCTTCACGAGATAAAATTCGATAGGCTAAATGCAATCGTGATTGCCTATGAAAATGGTATGTTTTTGTTTATTTTTTAGGTGTTTTTAAATTCTAAGGCATATAATTTTAATTGGATCAAGTTTTATTGCATAATTTTAGAAATTGGGTATGAAATAAGATCATTTGTTTTATGTTGAGTTTAGGGTTAGTTTTGTTAAAGGAAAATTGAAAAAAATAGAAATAGAAATTTTTAAGAAATTTGGTAGTTCTACCAGTAGAATGAGTGTTTACTACCAATAGGTTTTGAACAGAGAGTCATTCTACTGGTTGGTTTTGTATGTTCTATCGGTATGTTTTAAATTTGAAGCTTTAAAACGAGGGTTTCTTCGGGAACTTCATAGGTTTTCTTCAAATGAAAATTTCCCCATGTCTATAAAAGCTATGCCTTCTCTCTAGAACCCTTAGAAACATTTTCTCTGAGCTTAGGCATCGATTTATACTACCGATTGCTGAAGATATCTATGTGATTCTTGACTCATGGCTTCACAAGGTTTGACGAGCTCTTCCTTTATTTCATTTCTTTCTTGGATTTGGTATGTCCTGCCGTTCGTGAGTGTTGTGGGGACTATTGTTTGGGTAATGGCTAGCACCAAAATGGTTGTTGTCACTGGTAAGAAGAGGGCAGGAATGGGAAAATCGATATATGAAACTTCAACGGGGCCCCAAAAGAAAAAGAAAAAGTAAAAGATCGATCACTCAACCTCTATAAATACCAAGAATGTGACTTACGAGAGACAAGTGGATAGACATGGGTTAGATTTTTTTGGTGTTGTCCAGCAGATCATTGAGCGAGGCTTGGAAGTTTGGTTCTAAGTTGTGAAGGGGTTTGGATTGTCTCTTTGTAAGGAGTTCTATAAGGAACTTAATGTTGTAAATAGTGAAATACAGTTACTTAAGACCACAGTGTGGGGGGAGAGCATTGATGTGACACCAGCAACTGCGACTGAGATGCTAAATTATGAATGCCCTAAGTAGGGCAAGATACATTATTCTCACGCCAATTATCAATTAAAGATTTTGGACCAGTATGCAGCCTTGATGTATGAGGAGGGTAAGACCTTTACTAGGAAGGTAGTTGTGGATAGTCTGAGTGAGGAGTACCGCTTAGCCAATAAGATCCTATATTATAATGTGTATCTGAAGGGATCAAAGAACAAGCCATGTGTGGATAAGCTAGCCTTGGTTTATGATTTCATTTCAAGATTGCCAATTAACATAGCATTGATGAAATGACATTTATGCATGAATTTGTTACCACTGTGAAGTCGAAGTGAATAAGCCTTTTTTACTTACATGGTGGCTAGAATGTGTAAGAAGGCTAAAGTGAGGCAGACTAAGGAGGATTTTTTGTAGCCGGTTGAGATGGCATCCACTGGTTACATAACAAGAATAAGAGTGCCACAATGTCAAGGGGGACTGTAGTTAGAGGGACTGCCACTTCCACTACTCCTATTGATACTACCACTTCAAGTCCACTTGCTGCTACTTCTACTGCTCCTACTACTATACCACCACCATTTACCTCTTCAAAGGGTGATAAGGATATAGGAAAGCATGGATGGTGCTGAGAGATATGCCTTGGAGACTAGGAAGGCAGTGTAGAGAAAAGAGGGGAAGATGGAATAGCTTATGCTTGGTATGTGATTCGTGCATAAAGTTAACAATTTTTTCTATGCCTTTTTGGACTAATTGTACTTTGATGGAGTTTAAGTAATGACATTTCAGGTCCTAAAGTGAACAAAGGCTCCAGAACAACAAAAATCACACTTGAATGTAACACCAGCACAATAGGGAACAAAATTGCAAAAGGTTGGAAAAAAGCAAGAACGTTTGAATGTCAACCCATGTTCGAATGTCCTCTGAAATCCTGCCAAGTCCAGCTGCTGAGACATGGCGTGTTGCAGTCAACAAAGGAAAAATGTTGAGGTACTTGAGTACCACATTCGAATGCCAACTCACGTTCGAACGTCCTCTGGAATCCTGAGAAGACTACGCCACTAGAACCTGGCATGTTGCAGTAAAGAAAGAAGAACCACAGAACACAAGTACTTGAGTAGAACGTTCGAACGACACTCCAAGTTTGAACGTTGTCTTGAGTGATTGAGGAACAAGTTGTTGAGTGTAAGGTCAAAGTTGTTCAAGATGTATGAAAGTGACCATCACAGAGATCACAGGCAACTTGAGTGGAAGGAATCAGACCCCATCTGGCTTTCGAACGCCCTCAAAGCAAAGACACAGACAAAGTTCGAATGGCATCTCATGTTCAAACGTCCTTAAAGAAAAGACAGACTCAACATTCGAACACCAAATCACGTTCGAACGTCCTCCACTGACTGGCTGCAAAGTTGTTGGCTTTTCACTTGGACTTGGGCGGTAAACACTATTCCTTCACCCCCCCCCCCCTTGCCCTTCCTTGCCTATAAATACTCCTATGTTGGGAGCTTAAAGGGCATTCTTCCTCTTGTAGAGTAAAGGGGGAGCAATCCTTTTTCTTGTAATGTAAGAGAGTGTTTAGTAATCTAGTTCTTGAACATTTCATGTTTATGTTTTTATTTTGCATTTATATCAACCATGATGGAGGCTTAGACTCTCCTTGTAGTTGAAATCTTTTATTTACTTATGCTAAGTCTTTACATTCATGTTGTGACAACCATGATGGAGGCTTAGAATCCCCTTGTAGTTGTACTTGCTTTTATTTACAAAGTATCAAGAGAGGTAGTTCATCTTTTGGTTGTGGTGGAAACCCTCCAAAAGTAACTAGCTTTCTTCTACTTTTATTGTTCATGTATTTCACTTCCATTGCTTGAGCATCCTTCTTTCTTAGAAGAGTGAAACTCTTCCACTTTTCTAGAGCTTTACCAAAGCCGTGAAGGGTGGAAAGTGATTCACTTATTCTTCATTGAAGATAAGCTCTTTGTTTAGTTTGCTTTACTTAGTAGCTTCTCTACTTAGAGGGATGAGTAGCACTCACTTTTCTAGCTTTGCCAAGGCCATGAAAAGTGAGTAGTTCCTCATTCACTCTTTAGTAAGAGGTGATGAATATGCAAAGATTATCCGGAAGCTATGTTTGTGCAACTCCTTCATGTTTTAATGCTTTATATTCCACCTATTCATTGGATGATTGAATGCATCTAGCAAAGTTGAGGTACTTTGTATAACCAAGGGCTTCCTCTATGATACGGATGACTTCGGCATAGAAAGACCCGTTGGTTCAAGGCAAGCACCCCGGCTAGCTCTTCATAATAACCTTTCAATCTCCACCATTATTGCGCTTTATACAAAGAATGGACCCTTAATGTCATGGTTGGATGCCTTGTAGAAACACTTGCTTGTTTGTAGACAGGTTAAGTCTCGGCATAAACAATTCTTGTAAACTTCTAGAAAGGTATCGGAATCATGTGCTTAATTCTCACAATCCATCTTTATCTTTCGATTAACTTGCTGTTGACACGGGAGTTAATTGAGTTATAAAGCACAAACATAATAAACCAGATAGCCTATTACATGTCCTGATCCTCGAGCTAAAGGGTGGCTGTTACATTTTCATAATCTTATATTTTGTCTAGAAAACTCTTAAAAAGAATCTTCTATTCTATTCAAGAACCCCACCACTCCAAACTCTCTAAATTTCCAGTTATTTGGTCTCTATTATTGCTTACTTCAAAACACCAATCATAGTTCCCTGTGGATTCGACTTCGGACTTAACCGAATTATTACTACAACTTGACCGCCTGCACTTTGGTGTACACATTTCGGATCAAGTCAGTATGCAGAGGCTGTTAGAGCATATATTTTTCCTGGTGAGTCTATTCCACCAGTGTCATCTTCGAGACCCCAGACATCTTTTGTTAGGGAGGATATGGCATGGGATGTGGAGGACAGTGAGACTGAAGAGGAGGAAGAAACAGATGAGACTGGAGAGGAAAGTAGGGGTGGAGATAAAAGTGGAGCTGAGGGTGATGAGGATGCAGCTGATGAGAAAGATGACATTTTAGCTTGATAGATTTTATTCTCAGTTTTAGGGTTTAAGAGTTAGGAATTTTGTATAGCCAAGGTAGAAGAACCTTCAGGCTAGGCTATAGTTTTTGAGTCGATGTAAGTAAAATCAATGGAATGCATCTTTTGAATTTTGTGCCCCGTGTTCTTTTAATTTATGCCTTATAACTTGAATACTTGTTATGTTCTCTTGCTTTGGATGTTTGTAAAATTGTTTCTAGGTTTCTTAGTTTGATTTTTGCTAGGGATTAGCAAAGCCTAAGTTGAGGGGTGTGTTAAGACTTCAACATTGCGTTATTTTATAGCTTAACATATTCACTTTAGACTTGCTAATGTATTGATTCACTTTACTTAGTATAGTTTGCATATTAAACCTTGATCTCTGAAATTGCAGGTAAATTAGATGTAAAGGTTGAGTTTAAGCATTAAAAAGATGGCAAGATACAAATTGAGATTAGTTTACTTGACTAAGTTTATTATAGCATGGAGCATATAATAAATATTCTAACGTATCACCAAGTATGTTATAAGCATTAATTAACTCCAATAACATACTTGAATACACTTAGGCATTTTATCAAAAATGTAGACATCTGAAAAGTGAGAATAAATTTTTCAGTTTTGCCGGTAGGGCATTATTCATACATCATTTGCCGGTAGAGCACTACATATGCATCATTTAAGCATAAGTCATGTTTAAGAGCATAATTTGAGCCTAAACAAAAATAGTTTCAAAAATTAGACCGAAAGGGTATCCCGGGTGACCTAGGTGGGACCGCCAAAACCCGGCCACTAGTGAAAATCTATTTTTTTTAAAAATTTGCATTTAAAATAATTTTAAAAACTTTGGTTAAAATAAAATGTCGAATTGAGGCATTTCGGGACGAGTTGTAGTGTAACGGGGTCCTGAATTCATCAAAGGCAAAAGGGTCATTTTGCACCTTTGCCCTCCACTATAAATATAGTCCCTTAGTGTAAAAAATATCAGTATTTGGCCTAGAGATAGATTAGTACACGTTAAAGAGGAAAAGTGAAGAAAAAACCCCAGGTTCTTTAAGCTTCAAGACATTAAAACTCATTTCTACGCCAAGATTCTTACAAGACTTCCTTCTAAGAAATTGTTTCTCTCAACAAGGGCTATATTCTCACCTGTCGGTTCGGCTATAAAACGAACTAAACTCTCTTGGTTTGAGAAAAACCATTTTAGGTATGATATTTTGCTAAGTTGGGAATAGATTTAAGTTTTCTTGTCTTCCTATGTGTTGATTGGATGATTTAGGTATTTACTTGATGTTAGAAAATCATTTAGTTGGTAGTTTCTTTGAAAACTTAGAATTAGTGGTTTAAGTACTTTTGTGTTTTTTGAGTTTCTTGACAATTTGTTGCTATGATAAAGGTGTATATTGCTTGTGTTGGATTATTATATTCTAGCTTATGTTCATGCAGAGAAAATCTTGTGGTTTGAGAGTTATGATTTATTACATGAGTTGGTAGTTTGTGTGTAACGCCCCAAAGACCACCCTGGACGACATTACAAACTAAAAATCATTCACATCATGAGAGCAACTAAATAATTCATCCATAAAAAAATTTCATACATCAAAGTTAATCTTTACAATCTTATTCCCAAAAGAATACGCTAAAACATGACGAATATATCCCCAAAAGAATATGATCCCAAAAGTAAGATAATTACATCCCAAAAATTAACTATCATAGCGCAGCGGAATAACAAAAGAAAGTGTCGCTCTAAGTGTCCACCTTGGGATTCACGCTCCCGTCTATCAGAGTCTCCCAGTGTTCGGGCTCCTCGACTCCCAGCTCTTCCTCGAGAGGATAATCTGAAAAATATAGTTTGTAGGGGGTGAGCACTAAGCTCTGTAGCAACTTTCCTCCCAAACTCGAACAAGGTTTAGAAAAGCATATAAAAACGGTCGGTCACCTTTCACAAATAGCATATATGGATTTTGAAATAAAACAGGGTCATTTAAATAGATCTCCAATTTAATCAACAACAGTAATTTAATGCAAAAGGAAAACCAACATACGACTAATAATCCAATCCACCATAAACCGTTTCTCCTAAGTTCTTGCGGAATCCCATACTTCCCAAAATTCTTGTAAAAACTAGTTATGGTACAATGATCAATAACCCACCACTATATTCGTATCTCTGGTATGAAGTAAGACCTCGCATGGATACCATCAAAAATATCATGGCCCACGTACAATCCACACAAATCCTCGCAAGGATATCCAACCTTTAGGAAGAGCGTATGACAACACCATGACAGTGACGTATCCAACCAAAGAGTAGTATACTAACCCCTTTTTCCACGATAACCCGTAAGCAATAATGGTTTAGTCCTCTCAAGGCACCAACCCCATTACGACTGGTAGGAAAAGTTTTAACCCACACAGAGTAAGAAGGCGTCTACACACTCCAAGATACCCGGTCAATAGTAGCCTATGTTTATCTAACAACCACACAAGAGATACAATACCAACAATTTCCTCAAATAACAATAATTCCATAAATCCCCAATTTCACATGTAGTGTTTCAATAGAACAATTGAATAAAATGCAAGAGATCATCATCAATATCATTTTAGTACTCAACTCAAAGCACTATAGTTTCGAAATCAATAATAAAGAAAGAATTTAAGAGGAAAATTCATCACTCTCCAAAGACTAGGGTTTTAAAGCAAAAACAAAAAATTTCATGGGTATTCAACCCTAACTTGTGTAAAACATGATAATAATTGCAAGAAGACCAAGAAAAGATGATTTCATAGAAAATATATAAGATTTAAATTCAAAAGAACACATATAATTAGCCCTAGCATCAATGGACAAGAATGGAAGAAAAGCCCCTACCTTGATGTTCTTGGAGAAGCTAGGTTTGATCTTTAATCCCCTTTTGAACTCTTGTTCTCCCCTTCTTTCTTCCTCTCTAAGTCTTTCTATTAGGGTTCTAAGAGGTGTGGAGGGAGAGTGGTGTGAAAGAATGGGAGTAAATGTAGTGGAAATGGGGTTTGAAAAGTAGAAAATCCTAACTTTTTAACTATCTACCGGTAGTTAGTATCGAGCTACCGGTAGTTCGAATACACTGGCAACCTGCTACCTGTTGAGCTACCGGTAGTTCGGAACTACTGAACATTTACTGCCTGTTGACTACCGGTAGTTCGGATCCACTTGCCACTGACTACCTGTTGACTACTAGTAGTTCGGATCTATTGGACATTTACTACCTGTTGACTACCGGTAATTCGGATCCACTGGACAGCGTACTACCGCTAGGTCCTACCGGTAGTCCTGTCCAAATTTGCCTATTTCTTCTATTTCTCATTTCAAACCCATTCCAAACCTTTCCAAATCCAACCCAAGCTTATCCAACATGCTTTTGTACATCAAACCTAGTTGATACAAGTTCTATTGCAACAATTTCATACATTTGCAAGCTAAACTAAATTTTTAACTACTATTTCCTCGAATTTCCATATTAACATTTCCAAAGGAAATAATAACTTGCTACATAAACCTACATACATATATAAAGATAAAAGGGTGGGGTTTACAATCCACCCCCCTTAAAAAAAGTTTCATCCTCAAAACTTACCTAAAGTAGCGAATAAATAAGGATACTTCTCTCGCATCTCCAGCTCGAGTTCCCAGGTAGCTTCCTCCATTCCATGATGTTGCCACAAAACCTTCACTAGTTGGATGACTTTTTTGCGGAGCATCTTCTCTTTGGTATCAAGAATCTTCACCGGTTGTTCTTCATACGTTGCTCTGTCTTGCACTTCGATATCTTCCAAATCTATCACATGCGTGGTCTCCGACTGGCACTTCCTCAACATCGACACATGAAACACGTCATGCACCCCTGACAACTGAGCTGGTAACCGAAGTTGATACGCCACTTTGCCTACAACTTTGACCACTTCAAATGGTCCGATGTACCTTGGAGCCAATTTTCCCTTCTTGTCGAATCTCAAAACTCCTTTCTTAGGCGACACTTTGAGGAAAACATAGTCCCCTTCTTGGAACTCCAATGGTCTTCGTCTTTTGTCCGCATAGCTTTTCTATCTACTTTGTGCCGTGCGTAATCTCTCTCGGATGAGTTGAATCTTCTCTGTATTTTTGGCCCAAACAAGCTACTCTTGTCCGCTTCTAACCAACACGTCAATGATCGATATGGCCTTCCGTACAATGCTTCATACGGAGCCATTCCAATACTTGCCTGATAGTTTTTGTTGTACGCAAATTCCACCAACGACAAATGGTCACTCCAACTTCCCTTGAAGTCCAATATGCAAGCACAGAGCATATCCTCCAAAATCTGTATCACCCTCTCGGATTGGTCATCCATTTGGGGATGAAAAGCGGTGTTAAAACGTAACTCTGTCCCCATAGCTTGTTGTAGACTTTGCCAAAATTGTGCCACAAAACGAGAATCGCAATCTGAGACAATAGAAGTGGAACTCCATGCAATCAACACAATCTCATGAATATATAGCTTGCTCAAGGTCTCTAGAGTGTCCGTGGTCTTCATACTCAAGAAATGTACGAACTTGAAGAGTCTATCAACTATAACCCATACTGCATTATGCCCGTGCGACGTCCGTGGTAAACCCGACACGAAATCCATGGTGATATGATCCCACTTCCACTCTGGGATAGGCAAAGACTATAGTAATCCCCCTGACTTTTGATGTTCGATCTTCACCTACTGGCACACCGCACATCGTGCTATGAACCCTGCCACATCCTTCTTCATTCCCTTCCACCAATATTGGCGCTTCATGTCCCTATACATTTTTGTGCTACCGAGGTGGATAGCAAACTTAGAACGATGACACTCTCCAAGCATCTCCTCCTTTAGGGATGAATCATCGGGGACGCATAGCTTTTCCTCATACCTTAGTTCTCCATTTCTCAAAGACCAACCTTCCACGATTTCCCCATTTTCCAACTTAGCTCGAATCAACTCTAAGTTAGGATCTAAGCATTGCAATTCCACAACCCTACGTTGAAGGGTAGGTTGGGCCATAAGGTTGAATAGGCATGGCCGAGATCTATCTTCTCCAACCCATAGATCATAGTCTCCAAGGGCATCCCTCATCTTCCATTTACTTGCAATAACGTNTGTTGTAGACTTTGCCAAAATTGTGCCACAAAACGAGAATCGCAATCTGAGACAATAGAAGTGGAACTCCATGCAATCAACACAATCTCATGAATATATAGCTTGCTCAAGGTCTCTAGAGTGTCCGTGGTCTTCATACTCAAGAAATGTACGAACTTGAAGAGTCTATCAACTATAACCCATACTGCATTATGCCCGTGCGACGTCCGTGGTAAACCCGACACGAAATCCATGGTGATATGATCCCACTTCCACTCTGGGATAGGCAAAGACTATAGTAATCCCCCTGACTTTTGATGTTCGATCTTCACCTACTGGCACACCGCACATCGTGCTATGAACCCTGCCACATCCTTCTTCATTCCCTTCCACCAATATTGGCGCTTCATGTCCCTATACATTTTTGTGCTACCGAGGTGGATAGCAAACTTAGAACGATGACACTCTCCAAGCATCTCCTCCTTTAGGGATGAATCATCGGGGACGCATAGCTTTTCCTCATACCTTAGTTCTCCATTTCTCAAAGACCAACCTTCCACGATTTCCCCATTTTCCAACTTAGCTCGAATCAACTCTAAGTTAGGATCTAAGCATTGCAATTCCACAACCCTACGTTGAAGGGTAGGTTGGGCCATAAGGTTGAATAGGCATGGCCGAGATCTATCTTCTCCAACCCATAGATCATAGTCTCCAAGGGCATCCCTCATCTTCCATTTACTTGCAATAACGTTGAGTTCACCCCAAGACTTTTGGCTAAGTGCATCGGCGACTACATTGGCCTTCCCCGGATGGTAGTTGAGTGTGAAATCATAATCTTCTAGATACTCAACCCACCTTCTTTGCCAAAGATTCAAGTCTTTCTGTGTGAACACATACTTGAGGCTCTTATGATTAGAAAACACTTGAAACTTTTCCCTGTATAAGTAACACCTCCACAACTTAAGACCAAAAACCATCGCGACAAGCTCCAAGTCGTGAGTGGGATAGTTCTACTCATGAATCTTGAGTTGCCTCGAGCCATAAGCAACCACCTTCCCTCCTTGCATTAGCACACACCCCAAGCCTTGTAGCAAAGCATCGGTGTACACATCTTATCCTTCCCCACTACTCGGAATAATGAGGACAGGAGCGGTTGTCAATTTCTCCTTCAAGGTGCGAAAGGCTAGTTCACATGCTTGAGTCCACAAGAACTTTTCTCCCTTCTTCGTAAGGCGAGTCATCGGCATCGCCAACTTGGAGAACCCTTCCACAAACCTCTGATAGTAACCTGCTAAACCCAAGAAGCTACGTACTTTGGTCACATTATTAGGTGGTGCCCATTTCATCACGGCTTCAATCTTTGCAGAGTCAACAGCTACCCCTTGTTCGGACACCACATGACCCAAGAATTTCACTTCCCTCATCCAAACCTCGCATTTGCTCATCTTGGCATACAACTTATGTTTTCTCAATGTTTGTAACACAATTGAGAGATGGCGTTCATATTCCTCTCGTGTCTGTGAATAGATCAATATGTCATCAATAAAAATAATGACAAATTAATCGAGGTATGGCCGGAATACCCTGTGCATCAAATCCATGAAGGCTGTTAGTGCATTAGTCAGTCTGAACGGCATCACCGTTTATTCGAAATGACCATATCGGGTACGAAAAGCTGTCTTGGGAATATCCACTTCCTTGATCTGTAGTTGATGGTACCCAGTGCGAAGATCAATCTTGGAATAATACTTGAAACCCCTCAACTAATCGAATAAATCGTCAATCCTTGGCAAGGGATATTTGTTCTTCACTATTACTCGATTTAACCTTCGATAATCTGTACATAACCGAAGTGTCTTGTCATGCTTCTTCACAAAGAGGACCGGGGCTCCCCAAGGTGAGGTACTTAGACTGATAAACCCAATCGCCAATAAATGGTCCAACTACTGCCTTAGTTCCTTTAACTCCAAAGGTGTCATCCGATAAGGAGCAATGGATATGGGTTCGATTCCTGGATAGAGATCAATTTTGAACTCAATCTCTTGTTGTGGGGGTAACCCAGGTAATTCATTGGGAAAAACATCCAAAAAGTCCGACACCACCAATATTACGTTCGGTTGGGATTTGTCCCTATCATCTCCCATTAAACTGGCCAAGAAACTCAAATTGCTCCCTGCCTTAGCTTTCAAGAATCTATTTCCCGTCGTGGGAAATGGATGAGAAGAATTGTGATCATTCTTGAAAGTAAAAACTACTCCTCCCGGTAGTTGAAAGGAAATTCGCTTGCGAAAATAATCCATCACCGCGCGGAAAGTGGACAACAAGTTCATCCCAAATATAACGTCATACCCCTTCATATCTAATGCAACCAAATTGACAACCAACTCTTGCTCCCTAATGCGAAGCACACATCCTCTACACACCCTTGTTGTATCCAACCGTTCTCTCGCGGGCATGTCAATACTAAGGGCATGTTCTAGCTTCTCAAATCCCAATTCCAAATTTAAAGCATATGCAGTACGTATGAATGAGTGTGTAGCACCGAGATCAAATAAGATTCGGGCCCAAGAGTTATAAAGAAGCATGATACCTTCCACTACGGCATTAGAAGCATCCTCCTCTGATTGAGTCAAAGCAAAAACTCTCCCTTGATTGGCGCCGCCGGGGGCTTGAGCTTGTAACAGTCTTTGTTGTGCTGGCCTTTGTAGGGGTGGCTTGTTTGTTGGTACCTACCCAGTTGCTCGATTGGTCATTGGGGGAAATGATGGGCATTAATTTTTGAAGTATCCAAACTTTCTACATGCAAAGCAATGTCATGGGCCCATGT
The DNA here is from genome assembly GCA_963454935.2 of Ilex paraguariensis. Taxonomy (NCBI): domain Eukaryota; kingdom Viridiplantae; phylum Streptophyta; class Magnoliopsida; order Aquifoliales; family Aquifoliaceae; genus Ilex; species Ilex paraguariensis. The sequence continues at coordinate 2,834,495 of CAUOFW020000001.1, forward strand.
CTGTCCTAGTCTGAGCAAATCCATCTCCTTGGGCTGTCAGAAGTCTTTGTCCACTTGCCTGGTCTGGCCATCGGTATGTTGTCGCTCGCTATAATCCGCTACTACTAGCACCCGTCCGGATCAGACCCCTCTCGCGAAGCTCTGTCGTCACTGGCTGTCCTCTATGTCTCTTTCCACAAGTGCAGCTCGGTCAACCATATCCCCATACTCCCTGATCTTGAGGGCCACCAAATTCTCCCGAATAACAGGCCTTAATCCCTGCTCAAAGTGCTTGGCCCTGTTGGCCTCAGTAGATATCAATTTTGTAGCATAACAGGATAGCTCGTCAAACATCCTCTCGTACTCGGTCACCGTCATGCTGCCCTGTCGTAGATCAAGAAAATCTACCTTCATTCTGTCTTTAACTGATTCCAAAAAATACTTGTCTTGGAAGATTTGGTTGAACTCCTCCCAAATGAGTGCATCGGTGTTCCTCCTTCTCTTTACGGAATCCCACCAATGGTCGGCCTCCCCCTTAAACAAATAGGTAGCTAAGCCAACCCTCAAGTCTTCGGTAACTCCCATGCCGTCACAAATCTTCTTCACTCGGTGAATTCATCTATCTGCATCCAAGGGATTGGAGCTTCCTTGGAAAGTGGGTGGGCGTTGTCTTAGAAACTCTCGAAGAATGACCATTCTCCGATTCTCATCCCCGTTGCCCAGTACTTGGGCTAGTGGATGAGCCCCCCCATTGTGGTTGTTGTTGTTTCCATTCTGGTTTTGTACCAGAGTGGTGAGCTCCCTTAAGCATTAGTAGATGTCATTCATGGCATCGGGAGGTGGTGGTGGTGGTGGTGGGTCTGCTTGGCCACCACGACCTCGCCCACGTCCACGCCTACCATCCATCCTGCACATTAATTCACAATTTAGTTTTATTGATGTACAAGGCGTCCTAACTATAATTTAGTCTAAAGTGTAAAGCTTAGATAAAATTTCATCCAACAATATCGTTCAACCTAGTCCTATTTCCATATCGGTGATCCATAACCTACAGCTCCCATGTAAGACCTAAAGCCTAAACTTTGATACCAAAACTTTGTAACGCCCCAAAGACCACCCTGGATGGCATTACAAACTAAAAACCATTCACATCATGAAAGCAACTAAATAATTTATCCATAAAAAAATTTCATACATCAAACGTAATCTTTACAATCTCATTCCCAAAAGAATACGCCAAAACATGACGAATATATCCCCAAAAGAATATGATCCCAAAAGTAAGATAATTACATCCCAAAAATTAACTATCATAGCGCAGCGAAATAACAAAAGAAAGTGTCGCTCTAAGTGTCCACCTCGAGATTCATGCTCCCGTCTATCGGAGTCTCCCAGTGTTCGGGCTCCTCGACTCCCAGCTCTTCCTTGAGAGGATAATCTGAAAAATATAATTTGCAGGGGGTGAGCACTAAGCTCTGTAGCAACCTTCCTCCCAAACTCGAACAAGGTTTAGAAAAGCATATAAAAACGGTTGATCACCTTTCACAAATAACATATATGAATTTTGAAATAAAATATGGACATTTAAACAGATCTCCAGTTTAAGCAACAACAGTAATTTAATGCAAACGGAAAACCAACATACGACTAATAATCCAATCCACCATAAACCGTTTCTCCCAAGTTTTTACGGAATCCCATACTTCCCAAAATTCTTGTAGAAACTAGTTATGGTACAATGAACAATAACCCACCACTATATTCATATCTCTGGTATGAAGTAAGACCTCGCATGGATACCATCAAAAATATCATGGCCCGCGTACAATCCACACAAATCCTTGCAAGGATATCCAACTTTTAGGAATGGCGTATGCCAACACCATGGTAATGACGTATCCAACCAAAGAGTAGTATACTAACCCCTTTTTCCACGATAACCCGTAAGCGATAATGGTTTAGTCCTTGCAAGGCACTAACCCCATTACGAGTGGTAAGAAAAGTTCTAACCCACATAGAGTAAGAAGGTGTCTACACACTCCAAGATACCCGGTCAATAGTAGCCCATGTTATCCAACAACCACACAAGAGATACAATACCAACAATTTCCTCAAATAATAACAATTTCATAAATTTCCAATTTCACATGTAGTGTTTCAATAGAACAATTGAATAAAATGCAAGAGATCATCATCAATATCATTTTAGTACTCAACTCAAAGCACTGTAGTTTCAAAATCAATAATAAATAAAAAATTTAAGAAGAAAATCCATCTCTCCAAAAACTAGGGTTTTAAAGCAAAAACAAGAGATTTCATGGGTATTCAACCCTAACTTGTGTAAAACATGATAATAATTGCAAGAAGACCAAGAAAAGATGATTTCATAGCAAATATATAAGATTTAAAGTCAAAAGAATACATATAATTAGCCCTAGCATCAATGGACAAGAATGAAAGAAAGCCCCCTACCTTGATGTTCTTAGAGAAGCTAGGTTTGATCTTTAATCCCCTTTTGAACTCTTGTTCTCCCCTTCTTTCTTCCTCTCTAAGTCTTTCTATTAGGGTTCTAAGAGGTGTGGAGGGAGAGTGGTGTGCAAGAATGGGAGTAAATGTAGTGGAAATGGGGTTTTAAAAGCAAAAAATCCCGACTTTTTAACTATCTACCAGTAGTTCGTATCGAGCTACCAATAGTTCGAATATATTGGCAACCTGCTACCTGTTGAGTTACCGGTAGTTCGAAACTACTGGACATTTACTACCTGTTGACTATCGGTAGTTCGGATCCACTCGCCACTAAACTACCTGTTGACTACCGGTAGTTCAGATCTATTGGACATTTACTACCTGTTGACTACCGGTGGTTCAGAATCACTAGACAACGTACTACCGGTAGGTCTTGTCCAAATTTGTCTATTTCTTCTATTTCTCATTTCAAACTCATTCCAAACCTTTCCAAATCCAACCCAAGCTTATCCAACATGCTTTTGTACATCAAACCTAGTTGATACAAGTTCTATTGCAACAATTTCATACATTTGCAAGCTAAACTAAATTTTTAACTACTATTTCCTCGAATTTCCATATTAAAATTTCCAAAAGAAATAATATCTTGCTACATAAACCTACATACATATATAAAGATAAAAGGGTGGGGTTTACATTGTGTATTTGTTGTTTCTTTGAGAGATTATGAAAGTAATGAATATGAAGCTTGATCATATGTTCAATCCATTGAATGGTGCTTCACATTAATGTAGATAAGGTGTTTGATGAAATGTTTCTTAGAATTCACATTAAGAAAAATCAAGGCATCTTGGCATAGATGAATCCTTGGAACATAGTGTTAGTTGAGCACTTGGTGCTATGCATTATGAGGGTGTAGATCATGTGCTGAAAAATCCAAAATCTGGCCAATAATAGTACTCGTGGAGTGACGGGGGCAGACAATGAAGCGAGACATGGTGGCAAAGGGTTGGATGGGTGTGTCATGAATATTGACATTGCATAGTATTGAGGGATCACAGGGTTATAGCTTTTAAAATGTACACTTGCACATTCCACGCCTTAAATTTGTTCCTAGCATTAGCATTTTATCATACCAGCAGTTAAGCTGACCCATTCGTGGGATATTATATTACAAATGAGGCTCCCGATATTTGAGACTTGAGGAAGTCTTAAAGGAAGGAGAGGAAAGAGAATTGAATGGATATTTGGCTTTTGGGCATATTTTGTATGTATGGGCAAAAGCTCAAATGACTTGTATTTCAATTTGAAAAAGTAATGAATTTAGATCTTGGGTCATTTTAAAATGTAAGAGTGTAAACCCAATTGATATGTTGGATATCTTTATGTAATTAGTATTATATGTGTATGTTAAAAACAAAGGATGTATGTTTAATTTACATGGATTGTAGCCACCGAGTGAGGGTGGGTTGTGATATAATAATGCATATGAAATATTGTGAATATTAGGTGGGAAAAAGGCTGGAAAACAAAGGAGGTTATGTCTAAATTTTATGAAAAATTAAAAGACTTGTTAAGTGTGTAAAACAACTTTTAAATAGGTGGGAAGGATGTCAAAAGGGGGGGGGGTTTAGAAACCTTGAAGAAATAGGCTAAACATGGAAGAAAAATATCTTGAAAAACTTTGAGAAAACATGGGAAATGAATGAGAAATCAATTTATCCAACCTAATGACCTTTCATTTACTTTTCTTCTTCCTTTACACTCACTCCTCGGGTTTGTGGAAATTCGGGGCGTGACAAAAAACCTAGATAACATAAAGGTAAACACAGCATACCCATCAATATCCACATATGAAACACGTTCAACAACCCAATTCAAGTAGGAATTAGACAACATGCTCACCAGTTCCAATTAACTCATTAACTACACTAGTTATAACCTAATCATGTGATTAACTTGTATTTAGTCAAACCATCTCATATGCAACCCTAGGTTGAAAGAAAATCTAAATCAAAGGGAACCACCACCTCTTATAGCCTGAATAAAGAAGAGAATGCCCAAAATAAGCTCCTACAAGCCCTCCAACAGCTCTAGCCCCAACCCTTGATTTATGAAATTTGTGGAAAATGGGCAAAATTGGCGTTGACACGTAGCCCTCATCAAGTAGAACGACTTTTGTTCTTGGTGTTTAATGATCCAATGGTTGGATCTTGCAAAATTTGAAGAAAAATATGAAGTCTTGGCTCTCTCTCTCATGCTCGATATCTCTCTCTCTCTCTGTGCAATGAAATTTGCAGGCAAGAGTGGAATGGAAGACTTAGTCTTCCACTTTGTAAGTCCCTTTTTATACTTGGTCCAAAGAGTACCACTTTTCACTTTGCTATTGGTTGAAAATTTCCCATGCCCAATCAACATATGCCATGTGTCTTAGTGGATAAAATTGGTTGAATGTCCTTTTAATTATATTATGGGTCTTGCAAATGAACCTAGTTGCTAGAACTTTAATCGCGTATCCCCGAACTTTAATTGCTAGAACCTAGTTCAGAATTCAATGAAAATTGACTGCTACTTCGACTTTGCGAGATGAATCCAATAGTGTGGTCCATTTTGTTATCCGAGTTACGTAAAAATTCAGATTTTTAACCCATGTTTAAAATCGGTTAATTACTGTAATATACTCTAATGAAAGCAAAAACAAAGAGATTTTTGAAAGAGATTGAAATTAAAAGAATAATCTCTTGAGTAAATGTACTATGACCCTCCAAAAAAGCTAGGCACAAGACTCACATGGGTTATATATTCATCTCCACTGTAAATGTCAAACTTTTTAAGATATGAATCTCATTCAATAAATCACAAAAATAACACAATCATGGTGTACATTAAATTGAGTTCCAAATTAAAGCATGAACATTATACTCAAATATAGAATAAACTCCTATAGAGTGCTAATATGCAGATAACTTAAAATTCAAGTTGAATAGTCAAGAATTTCATCCTAATTAAGAGATAATAATACAATCCAAATCAAATGTTTTTTTATTGTTTTGGAATTTTTTTTATTAAAAAACATAAAAGCCATCATGCATTGTCCTCAATACAAAACACAGTAATGTAATGAGTAGAATAAAAAATATAATAAAAGAAAAGAAAACACCTGTCAATAAACTTCAACAATAAAAACCACTGGCTATAAAACAAAAAGAAATAAGCATAACAATCTAATAAAATAAGCTAAAAAAATAGTAAAGCACAAAAGAAAATGAATCACTCAAAAATATGCGCACACCCCCAACTTAGACCCAACACTATGCTCTATGAAAGATATAAAACATAAAACTCCAAACAATAATGGGTACAAGGTAAAAGGGTGTGTGCAAATCTAATAAAAATAAATTTTTTTGATAAAATAATTCTAATTACTATGTACAGGAAAAAATAAAAGTTCATACTCAATCCAGCTTCAATTCGGATTTGAATGCTCGACCATTCAATTTTAACAGCTTGAATTTGTGATGCCGTAGTAATTCCTCTAATCCTATTCTCCACTCATTCACCCAACACGGTTTTAAACAATTCAACAAAGCATAAATGTATCCACTTTCATATAGATAAAAAAAAATGACACATAAAATGGATCTTTGTCTAGTATAGTAGTCAAATTAATTTTCTTAACATCCCCAACCCTAGACATATCCATCTCATCACTACTGGTTGATTTTAAAGTTTCCTCAGGCTCTGGGGCCTTATTTGGCGTAGTAGTTTTAATGATATATTCATCATCAAGAGTAATAATGGATTGGCCATGTTCAAATTGTAATTTAGAAAAAGAAGCATTCTCACTACATTGACCGGGTTAAATTGATTATTTCCTAGTGGAAGAGTCACTGCTCAACACAATGGTCAATGTGGTAAGCATGTCTTTTATATCATTAGTTATAGATTTTAAATCATTTAAAGTTTGAGCTTGGGTGGTTTGACTATTGAGAGTTATGCGGTTTTGCATAAACTGATCCAAGGTGTCCTATAGACTCTGTGTCTGTGGGTGCATATATAGTGGATATTGGGGATGCTTTTGTGGTGTTTTGACATGTACTGGTAATTGATAAAGTTCGTTCCCCCAACCAAAATCGGGATAAAAAGTTTTAAAACAATGGTAGGGTAAATTTGTAGAGAATTTGGCAATATAATTGACTCATCCCACAAAAATTGTTGAACCATTGGAATTAAAAGGGCACTTGTCAGGGATATGCCCAAACACAACACAAATCCCACACACACCCTCAATAGGGAGAACACTCGACACCTTATTAAATTAATTTAAAGACATAAAAAATACGTAAAAAAATAGAACGAATTAACCCCAAAAAAAAAAAAAAAAACCTTTCTCCATGTAGTTCATCTGGTGAAGGCAGATTCTTCCTTCTTCTTCTTCTCAAATTGCTCATTTGATCCCCGACAATGACACCAAAAACTTACTTGATTCCAAACTGTACACCCAAGTGTAGGTAGTCAAGAAGTAGTAATAACTCGGTAAGTCTAAGGTCTAACCACAAGAATTAAAGGGAATTTAGAGGTAAAGGTAAAAAGAAAGAACTTGAATCAAAAGTATTGGTTGTTGGTAATTGGTATCTAATCAAAAAGGAAATAATCCGATGTACTAACTAATATATTCATGCAATCATTCATTATCCCAATTGATGTCCAACACCAATGTAATCAATCAGAGTATTTTACTTTGAAGAACAAAAGTCAATTGAATTGAAAATGATTAATAAAGAACTAGTTTATAGGCTTGCAGGGAATTATAAAATTACTCATAGAAAGGAATCAACATAGTGAATAATTTCATAAGTTTACAAAGTACTATCCTTTTGCTAAAATCATTCATTCAATTTATATATTGAAAAAGATATAATCATGGAAGAACAATCAAATAATAATTGCATTGTTAAAATATTTAATACAAAATCATAAAACCATACCCTAGCTAGGAAGTACAAGGAGATTACTCACAAGCTATATGAAAATCTCAAAGAATCTAAAAAATAAAATAAAATAGAAGGTTAAGAGGAGGGATCACCTAAGCTCCCCTAAAACATAAGAAAGGTCCTATATATATACTAGAAGGACTAGGATTAGTTTCGGAGCAATATATTTTCAAAAAGAAGTCTTCTAAAGTCAAGTCATGAATCAAGTCCATGGAGGAGCATCCGGATGGTGCAAACGTGCTGGAAAAATTATCATAGGTGCTCTAGATGTGGCTGGTGTGTCCCGATGTGCGTGCCAAAATTGCCCAATCTTCGAACTCAATTTTCACATAATTAGAGTCTGAATCACAAAATTTTCATGAAAATACACTTTTAAAGCTCTTGAAGTATACTTTCCAATGCCATAAATATCAAGTCAATCGGATATTTGGGTAAAAAGTTATGACAAAAATACCAAAGTAGTGTCAAAATCTTTCCTTCCCAAATTCTCACTAATGTGTATTTATGCTCCAGAGCGCATCCCAACTTTTTTTGTTCATCAAATCTCTCATATTTTCAACCAAATACTTCTCCATTATTTGCTCAACTTGGATCACTCTATTATCATTATAAATCATCCGAATTACCTACAAAATAAGACAAACAAAAAGCTAGAAAATCCATAAATCTAACATATATAAGCCCAAAAAATATGTAAATAACCCATCTTTAAACATAATAAATTTACACTTTTAATTGTTAATCAGTAAACACTCTTTTCTTTTGTTTGAGGCCTTATTCACATAATTCATGATAACTATCGTAAATATCCTCAACATTTTGGGCTTTATCCTTACCTAAGTAGACCTCACTATTAATCCATCGGGCCTTCATGACCTTTCTCCTCTCCTTGGGTAGATCCTTCCTCTTCTGATTAGGATGGTTAACCATCAAAATTTTCATTCTATCATGTTTAGTAATTGGTTACAATGTAATTTTGAATATATAAGTTAAATTATTTGATTTTCTGGTTTGATTCTTGTGACGCCCCTAGACCCGGGGGTCCCATTGACCACCGTCAACCTGCAGAAATATCTGTGAGTGTCGCATAATCCGACATCACGTAATAGTATCCCTTTACCTGGGATTTTAACTCACACGTGTAACCCGTGTTCTTTGAATTAATTAATCCAACCAAGGTTCAGTATACCCCAATACATCTCATTTAATGTCCATTTGTATCTTTGGAACCAAGGAACCAAAGTCCAAAGGCACAGCACTTTAGTTTTAAAATTTTGAAAATTTGAAAAAGCGTACCAGTACGGTTTGCCCTCTGGACAAACAGTACCAGTACGCCATACCGGTATGCTCAGTCTTCTAGACCATACGGTACCGGTACATAGTACCAGTACACTCTGCCCAATTTTGTCCGTTTCACCTGTTTTTCATGTCCAATCCATTCCAAACCACCCCAACATCATTTCAAACATATATAATGATTTTTATCGCATAAAACTTGATATCTACAAGTTCTATTACAAACAATTTACACTATTACATATAAAAATGGAAATTAAACCTAAGTTTTACAAAAACTTGTCTCCAAAAGCCACAAATCAGTTTTTCTTCACCCTCGAGGCCCCGAGTGCGAGTCCTATGCCGGTGTTAACCCCGCACCTAAAATGATTCCAGTATAGGGTGAGCCAACGCCCAATAGAATATTTCCTATAGAGACTACTCCCCACTTAAGTGCGTATGCAATGGTCTCATGCAACAATCACAAACATAATTCCATTTAATCCAAGAAAATGCTATTCAAGATGAAATTCCTCCACGCCATGTCATGATATGAGATGAGACTCACTCATGCGTTTCTTTTACCCAAGCCTACTCCGGCTTCCACAACACTATGCAATGCATGTGTGTAAAATATTTATCTTTGATGAAATACATCCAAAGATCATTTTGAAACAAAACTCATGTGTTCATAAAAAAAACTAATTCATTTCTGGATGTTTCCCATCAAATGAATCATTTATATAACCAAAACCATGTGTCTTTATTTGGGTAGTAGACTTTTGGTGTTGCACTGCCGGCTCCACACACTGATACACTTTTTTTTAGATTTGCACCATTGGAAGTGTATAAATCAGTAGCTCTGGGCCTTGCACCCGAGGGGGGATCTATCCCTTCTTGCTATACCTGACACAAGTTTTTCATGTATGCAACCGTGCGACTCAGTAGGATATTCAACCCCATTTTGCTGAGCCCACCCATCAAACACCAAATATGATGATTGATCCAACCATGCACACACACACACCCATACTCATGGCCATGGATGCATTTTCCCTGTGCAAATGCAATGTAATGCACCATTGCTTAACCAATGTCATGCTCTTATGTAATGAATGCCAATGAGCCAACTTAAACTACACATCTCAACATGTGTCATGGCAATTTATATCACATGTATATAATCACCAAATTTCATTATCATGTCAATACATTGATGAGCGCATAATATTGCATATTTAATGGCCTCATTACATGAATTTTAACTCAACTTTTGCGTCTAAGTACTTAGAGTTAACCGAAATTATGAATAATGTTGAATTTTCGATGTTGCAAGTAATTATAGCTTAAATGATGGATTTTAGAACCTTGCAACTAAGTGTGGAGGAGTGGTGAAGATATGGACACATTACACGAGGATTTTGAGGCTTAAAAGTGAAAGAAATCAAGTAGATATTGGTGTTTGGTAACATAGGCATCAGCAGCCACACCATTTTGTAGCAGTACATCGGTTTTCCTCCTTTTTGACCATGATCCACTTCAAATATGAAGAAGTTCAAAACATGAAAGTTGTAGATCTGGATGTCCTCTACATTCTATAAAACTTTTAGCTCAATTGAACGATTGGATCAAAGTTTATGACAATTATACGAAACCTAGTCCAGAGTAGGCAACGTACCAGTAGTTTTCACTCTAGTAGCCAAAATCTACCGGTAGATCGCTAAAAACCTACCGGTAGGTTTTGTCCAGAATGCCCAAAACGTCTAAAACTCTTACTCCACTAGCTTGGGGGGTCCCATCATTGATTCTCCCACTTGCCCCCTGACTTCCCTTACACATCTACGTGCTTTATACACCCTTGTTGAAGACTTTGGAGGGAAATGCATTAATGAGGATGGGAGAGAAGAAGGCAGCCATCTTGGGTGCAGGCTATGCTCTTCCTAGGCTGTCAATAGCCATCCACTCACCTCCCATTGATGGGAGGCCTGCACACACATTCTAGGGACCACCATGGACAAAAATGCAAGGCTCACACTCCATATATTCAACATTCACAAGCCATTGAAGAGGGCTACCAAAGCTAGGAGTAGTTTAATGTAGAAGATGATGAATAGTAATTAGAAAGCTTATGTTTTTGCATTTTCCTTTCCATTTCATTTGTGGTAAGCTTTTAATCTCTTGTAATCTTTAACTCTTGCACCTTAATGTCATTTACTTCAAGTTTAATTACATGTTCTTCATTTCACCATTAATGTTTTCAAGCTTTCTTCATTTTTAGTTTTAAAATGGGTATTGTATTTCTTTCTTTATAGTTCAAGTTTTCTTGCATTAAGTTAAGTTTCATGCTCCATTTCAATATTATATCTCTTTATATTATGTATTTGTTTCTTGCTTTCATGAGTAGCTAGCTTTTTAGTTGGCTAATCCAAGGGAGACCTCGTATTGGGCTTTCCATTTTAACTCATTTTCTTTCCTCCTCTCGGTGTACGATGGTTCGGTTTGACTGGGTTGAGAGTGGACGTGATTGTGAGTCTTTGATATCCCGTAGGCCTAGTCACGATTTATGCTTGGATCCTCACCTCCATTTGGTTGTGAGTTCTTGATACACCGTAGGCATTGTCATGGTGTATGCTTGAATCCTCACCTCCATCTCANCTTTTATATCCCGTAGGCCTAGTCACGGTTTATGCTTGGATCCTCACCTCCATTTGGTTGTGAGTTCTTGATACACCGTAGGCATTGTCATGGTGTATGCTTGAATCCTCACCTCCATCTCATCCTCACTTACCACGAATCAATCGTTCATCTATGCACTATTGGAGGAAGGTTTCAAGTTGAGTTGGGATTCCCATTGGAATGACCTCTTTGGATTAGCCAACACTTATTTTCTTGATTTTCATTAAGAACAAAACTTACCAAAACCAACTACAAGATTTTACATTTTTTTCCTTTTTCAACAAAATCACCCTCAATAGAATTCCCTTCATTCCCTGAGGAAACGACCTTGGAATACCACCAAGTAAAACACGACCTACGAAAGTCTCTTTGCGCTTGAGGAGAACTTTTGTACACACACACACACTTTTTGTGCATTTACACATAACATTGCCATCATTTTATTTTACCCCATCTCCTTGCCCTTTCTTTTGACATCACTCATAGGAGAGTGACACTCCCCTTCAACCATAAACTATACATGCTAAAAGGTGATATTTAGAGGTTAGGAAACTACAAAGAATTTTGCCAAGCATTTTGGCGCCGTTGCCAGGGAAGGTTAAGCGTCGAGTTCAAAGGTGATTTTGGGACGGCATAGGTAAGTCTCATGATTTTCATCATGGGCCAAGGTATGTCGTCTAACTTGTATATATTTTTGTTGTAGTTTGTGTTTTGTATTATGTTTCCTAATTTTTATGAAAATGTATCAAATGCCCAAAATTTTGAAAATGTGTGTGAAATTTGTGATGAGTATTGGCACATCACTAGTGAGTGTCCAATAAATGCCCCTTATTTTGAAAACGTTTGCGAGATTTGTGGTGAGTATGGACACATCACTAGTGAGTGCCCAATAAATGCCCCTTATTTTGAAAATGTTTGCCAGATTTGTGGTGAGTACGGACACATGACTAATGAGTGTCCAATAAATTATCTGGTTCATGACTTTGCATGTGAAGCTTCAAATTCAAATTTGGCCTCCGAAAATTTACCCCGACCACTATGTTCCACCGAGTTATTCGAGTTGTGGTTGGGAGAATGAACCTTATAATTTTTCATCTGAGCTCACACCACCAAATGAATCTTCCCATTATCCAACATATGAGGACTTAATCGAACAAGAATTTGAACATAAGCTTTACAAGTTTATGCAATGCCAAATGGAAGCCAATGCCCAAGTAGCCCAACAACTTTCTGAAATTAAAGATAGACTTAATACATTGACTAATGCTATAATGGCTATGCATGAAGAACAACATCTTGAGCATAGTCAATGTATTGAGGATGATCATCTCAATGAAATGCATATTGATGTTGAATCTCCCACCACTCTAGATTGTGAAAAATTTGATGAAGTTATTATCTCACATGAGGCTAATGAGCCCAAGGTCATTTTGTCATCTTTGAGTGGTGTTGAGATTCACATTTCTCAACTTGGGGAGGGCATTGAAATGGAGTTAAGTGTAGAAACGTTTGAAGAGAAATTTTATACTCCATTGTTAGAATTGCATAAACTTGCCTATACCTCGATTCGGTTGAGAATTTTGAGTCAACATCCTTTCTATGTTTGGATTGATGGTTTAAGAAGGTCATTTATACAACAAAAAAATTTTAAAATCAAAAAAATCAATGGGCGAAAGCTCATATCCGAATTGNTTTGGATTGATGGTTTAAGAAGGGCATTTATACAACAAAAAAATTTTAAAATCAAAAAAATCAATGGGCGAAAGCTCATATCCGAATTGAAGCCAGATTGANTATTTATACAAAAAAAAAAAATTAAATCAAAAAAATCAATAATCGAAAGCTCATATCCAAATTGAAGCTGGATTGACATGTGCCATTTTTGCTTTATTTTCATGTACATAGTAGTTAGACATATTTTATTGTTCTATTTCTCTTCTCTTGATGTTGTAGTGTAGAAATTGTTTACCTCTCCATAATTTGGACTCATTTCATTTGAGCATCATAGTAGAAAATCTCATTCCATATCATGTGCGAGTTTAGCTGGGGGTGTAATCAAATGTTTTTTTTCCTTTAATGCGTATGCAAAAAAAAGAAAAGAAAAAAGGGGGTATCTTATTTCTCATGTCACTTTCATTTTTCTCATTGCATGATTCCTTGTGCATTGAGGACAATGCATAGTTCAAGTTGGGGGGTGAGGTGCACCATTTATATGTTCCATCACTTTTTGTATAGAATAAGTTGGAAATGTGAAAATTTTGAAAATTTTGGACATTTATTGTGAAAATATCCAATATTGAACTATATTCCCCTAGCCTAATTGTTATGGGATTTGTGATTTCTTAATCTTCATTTTGAAATTTGAATACATTAGCACATTATAGAAGTTTATCCTATTGCCAAGAGTATCACATATGTGTTTTCTTTNGATTTCTTGATCTTCATTTTGAACTTTGAATACATGAGCACATTATAAAAGTTTATCCTATTGCCAAGAGTATCACATATGTGTTTTCTTTTGAACTCAACCATAAGTGCACCATGAACTTGTAATTTTGGCAATTTACAGATTGAGTTCACATTTAATGCTTGACATGAATAGTGGAGATAAGTAAGAACTCATGTGAGCTTTAATGTCAATCCTTGTTTGGAGGGAACTTAGATTTACTCAAGGAACAATTTTTCAAATTCCAAATTTGTTCAATAATCTCATTATGCTTGTTTTGGATAGGTGCATTTGAGTAGTTGATTGACTTTGTCTTGAACTGCAATGTGCTCTCCCATGCTTATTTGGAAATGATCTTAGGCCATCTTTGAAATGCTTTGAGCCTTAGCTTTTTTCTTGTGAAATTATATCCCTAGTGCCATGTTTGAGCCTTATTTGAAATTCGTTTCTATGCCACAAATTTGACCAAGCCAATGCAAAATGATATAAATCTACCTCACCTTGGTTGTTCCTAGAGCTGAGTATGAATGATCATAAAAGAGAAGGAAGTATGGCGAAAACTCAACACAAGGGATGAATGAAGTTGAATTCAAAGAGTTGAACGAAAAAAAAATTCAAGAAAAGGAGAAAAAGGGGTGAAAAGAAGAAAAAAGGGACAAAACAAAAAAAAAGAAAATGCTAAGCAAAAGAGAGAAAAAGAAATAAAGAGTGAAGTGATGGTGTTGACTAAAAATCCCATAGAAAGGGAGATCTTTTTGAAATAAATGTCATGCACTCAGAACAACCCTCTTTGTTATCCTATATCCTTTGTTCATTTACCTAGATATCACCCCAAGACCTCATTAAAACCTATGAAAGTCCTAAATGATCTAGAGAAGCATGGGGGATGCATACTTTTAAAGAAAAAAGAGAAGTTAGTTTTGCTATCTAATGCCCTAGCATTCCTTTCATGAGATTATGCCAAGGTTGCTTCATTTTCATGCGTGAACTTCATTTTTGGAATATATGTGAGCATACTTCAGTTTGTGCATAATATTCTATCTCACATATACACATGGAGAGCATGCTAGGATAATCATAGTGTGATTCATTGTTGAGAGAAACCCTTGGTGAGTTTTTGCATCAAAGCGGAATTTGGATAGCTAAGTGAATGTGGATTCCGTTGAGTAAATTCTTAAATTACATATTCATTTCACACACACATGAGTTTTGAAAGGAAATGTGTAGGTGTATACTCTAGAATAGCATTTAAAGCTATGATGTGTTTCATGTGTGATTAGTTCAGGTGTGTTGAACAAAGTATTGTTGACACCCCAATGCTAGTTAAGATAAGGGAATATGCTTTAAATATTAGATACTAGGAAGAGAAATTTGTAGGTACCTTCACTGGAAACCTTCACGAGACAAAACTCGTCCACTAGGGATCACCTAGGGGTTTAAAGGCTTTTTGCATATGCTAAATGCAATTGCGGAATTAGTTTAGTTTTAGTTTTTATTTGCTTGCTTTTTACATTATGTTTGCTAGGGACTAGCAAAGCTTAAGTTAAGGGGTGTGATGAGGGCATAATATTGCATATTTAAGGGCCTCATTACATGAAGTTTAACTCAACTTTTGCATCTAAGTACTTAGAGTTAGCCAAAACTATGAATAATGTTGAATTTTCGATGTTGCAGGTAATTATAGATTAAATGATGGATTTTAGAACCTTGAAACTAAGTTTGGAGGAGTGGTGAAGATATGAACACATTACATGAGGATTTGGAGGCTTAAAAGTGAAAGAAATCAAGTAGATATTGGTGTTTGGTAACATAGGCATCAGCAGCCACACCATTTTGTAGTAGTACCTCGGTGTTCCTCATTTTTGACCATGATCTACTTCGAACCTGAAGAAGTTCAAAATATGAAAGTTGTAGATCTGGATGTCCTCTAAATTCTACAAAACTTTCAGATCAATCTAACGGTTGGATCAAAGGTTATGACAATTGTACAAAAACTGGTCCAGAACAGGCAACCTACCAGAAAGACCTACTGGTAGTTTTCACTCCAGTAGCCAAAACCTACCGGTAGATCGCTAAAAACCTACTGGTAGGTTTTGTTCAAAATGCCCAAAACGTCTGAAACTCATACTCTACTTGGTTGGGGGTCCCACCATTGATTCTCCCACTTGCCCCCTGACTTCCCTTACACATCTACATGCTTTATACACCCTTGTTGAAGACTTTGGAGGGAAATGCATTAATGAGGATGGGAGAGAAGGAGGCAGCCATCTTGGGTGCAGGCTATGCTCTTCCTAGGCTGTCAAAAGCCATCCACTCACCTCCTATTGATGGGAGGCCTGCACACAAATGCTAGGAACCACCATGGACAAAAATGCAAGGCTCACACTCCATATATTCAGCATTCACAAGCCATTGAAGAGGGCAACCGAAGCTAGGAGTAGTTCAATGTAGAAGATGATGAATAGTAATTAGAAAGCTTATGTTTTTGCATTTTCCTTTCCATTTCAGTTGTGGTAAGCTTTTAATCTCTTGTAATCTTTAACTCTTGCACCTTAATGTCATTTACTTCAAGTTTAGTTACATGTTCTTCATTTCACCATTAATGTTTTCAAGCTTTCTTCATTTTTAGTTTTAAAATGGGTATTGTATTTCTTTCTTTATAGTTCAAGTTTTCTTGCATTAATTTCATGCTCCATTTCAATATTATGTCTCTTTATATTATGTATTTGTTTCTTGCTTTCATGAGTAGCTAGCTTTTTAGTTGGCTAATCCAAGGGAGACCTCCTATTGGACTTTCCATTTTAACTCATTTTCTTTCCTCCTCTCGGTGTACGATAGTTCGGTTTGACTGGGTTGAGAGTTGACGTGGTTGTGAGTCTTTGATATCCCGTAGGCCTAGTCACGGTTTATGCTTGGATCCTCACCTCCATTTGGTTGTGAGTTCTTGATACACCGTAGGCATTGTCACGGTGTATGCTTGAATCCTCACCTCCATCTCATCCTAGCTTCCCACGAATCAATTGTTCATCTATGCACCATTGGAGGAAGGTTTCGAGTTGAGTTGAGATTCCCATTGGAATGACCTCTTTGGATTAGTCAACACTTGTTTTCTTGATTTTCATTAAGAACAAAACTCACCAAAACCAACTACAAGATTTTACATTTTTTTTCCTTTTTCAACAAAATCACCCCTAATAGAATTCGCTTCCTTCCCTGAGGAGACGACCTTGGAAAGCCACCAAGTAAAACACGATCCACGAAAGTCTCATTGCACTTGGGGAGCACTTTTGTACACACACACACACTTTTTGTGCATTTACACATAACATTGTCATCATTTCATTTTACCCCATCTCCTTGCCCTTTCTTTTGACATCACCATAGGAGAGTGACACTCCCCTTCATCCATAAACTATACATGCTAAAAGGTAATATTTAGAGGTTAGGAAACTACAAGGAATTTTGCCAAGCATACATCAACTAACATATATCAACATTTATATTCCCAACACAAATCTCAAGTATGGCATTACACAATCTCATGTAAATCACACTTAATCACAAGGCATAATATGAACATGTAACATGCTCACAAAAACCAATTTTTCAAGGGATTACACAAGTACTCCCACATATCAAATTCAAGCTAGAAGTTGGCCCAAGCCATTTTTACACCATTTTTCCTTATTTCCATAACAATAAACAAGTGGTATACATATTCTACACATATAACCATTTCATAAAAACATCTTAGGGTAGAAGTAAACCAAAGTAGGAGAACCCATACCTCTTTGAGCTTAAAAGAAAGGGGGAAAGCTTCAAGAACACCTCCCAAGCCTCAAAACTCTTGATTTCATAAAATTCCCTCTTTGGATCTTTGGTGAAATTTCTCGTTCTTGGTACGTATGCGTAGCCCTCGTCGCGTAAATCAACTTTAACTCTTGGTCCGACGGATTTCGACCGACAGAACTCCAGAAATCGAAGGAGGAAGCTTGAAAATATTGATTTTTCCCTCTTTTCTCTCTTTTTTCTCTTCCAACGTGAGGTGTACTGAACAAGGGGTGATAAATATCTAATTTTTTAGATATTTTTCCCTATTTATACCTTTTAATTGCACGGTCCACATTACCCTGAAAGGGATTATCACTTCCGGGTTCGTTTTTAACAAAAAATGACTTAATTAAATTTCAATTTCAGTTCAAATTAATTTTATTTGAACTTTCACTCAATTATAAGGAAATTTCATAATTTTTATTTTTTGGGGACCTTTGAAAGTTCATTCGTCACCCAATTGTCTCGAAAAATGTGTAAAATCTGACTATCTCAAAATTCAACAAAAATTGACATGACAACTCAATTTCGCGATACGAATGCAACGGTGAAGTCCGTTGCTCAATCCCAGCTCTATAGAAATATGTATTTTAAACCCGCATATTAGTGGCAAATTACTATTTTGCCCTTTTTCAGAAAAAGTTTAAATTTTCCTGGGTTTTACAATTCTTGCTCTAGTTATTTATCTCTTTTTGTACATGTTTTGGAGAGGTTTGATGATTAGTAGAGTAATACAAAGCAAGTAAACAGTGGAGGAAGATAATGAGATTATAGAATAATGGATCAAAGTCAAAGAAGAATTCTAGATAGAGAGTTGAATGTGTCTAGATGCAAATATTTCGTCCAGATGTGCCCCCAATTTCTTAAACATGAATAAAAAACATCAATGGATTCTTGGATAGAAAGATCAGTGCATCTGAACATACTTTTTCCATCAAAAGTGCCTGGAGATATTTTGACAGCAGTTGAATACCGTCGAGACGCATGATGAAAATTTGAGGCAGCAAGTTCATACTATTCGGATCTGTGTCGTGCATCCAAAGCGCATAGGTTTCCTAACCTGCATGATTTTACTAAATTTTTAGACTTTTTAGGGATCAACTAATGTCATGGGTATCCCTAGTACCCCATTTCTCTAGTTTTCTTTTCATCACAATTCTTGGGAGATCTATAATGAATTGTAAGTAGTTTTCTTTGTGCTATTTAGTTAGGGTTGATGGATCTTTAAGTATTTATTTGAATGATTGTGTTTATGCAATTTATAATTTAGTTTTCATGCTAAATTTTTTTTATCCAATTGATAGATTGTTTTTAGGAAAGTCTAGTATTTTTGACAATTGTTTGATTGTTTATCAACATGATTGAGTTCTTAGTATAGGAAATGCTTACGGAATTTGAATAAGTTATCCAATACTTAATAAACATAACATCTGATAAATATAAAAAAAATCCAGATCCCAAAACTAAAGATTAATTTTCTATTTATTATTTTACCTTAAATTTAATTTTGGAATTGGTTTCTAAACATTGAAACTTTTACAAGGAACCCCTATTCTTCCTTTTTGTTTTGTTCAAATTACTTATTCTCCATGGATCAACCTTGGATGACTAAGGTTATTACTATAGCTTGAGCACCTGCACTTGTATGTACTTTCTGGATTCAAGTAAGTTTTTGGCGTTGTTGTCGAAGAAATGGAGTCAATTTGAAGGATTTAAGGAGGAATCTAACTTTATCAGTTGATTTACTTGTAGAGATAATGAATGATAGGGTGAAAACTTTTATAGTCGACACTATGAAAATCTTATGAAAAAATATTTGATCATTGATAAGGTTGCAGCCCCCTCTTTAGTAACCATTAAAAGTTTTATTTTATTATGTTTAGTGATGGTTTATTACTTTGTATTTTGGAATATATGTGCTTAAATATCAATTTTCTAGTTTGATGATCATTCTACTTGTTTGATTATTTTTGCAAGTCAATAGAAGAAGGATCTAGATTAGAGGACTGTTAATCGGATGAAGTCGAATAAGTTAGCAAAAAATTGCATGTGTCCAGACTCCAGACGCATGTATCTCGTTCGGACGTGACCCCTTCACTAGAAAGAAGACGAAGACATCAAGATAGTAGTGCCTAGATGAAGATTTTCTGAATTGAAGCACCTGGAGAATTTTTGACAAAAGTTAAGTACCATCTGAACGCAACTTTTCCATCCCAGTCCATGAGGAAGAGTTTTGGTAGTGAGTTTGTATCAGCTAGACGCGTGTTATTTCCCAAGATGTGTGTTTTTTTTTTTTGATGATTTGGAATCCTTTTGGCGATCGAATTAGTTCCATAGGACCCTAGTATAAATACATCTTCATATTATTGACAGGGGGATCCTTTAAACATCCTTTACCCTATATTTCTTATTTTGCTTTCACCACAATTATTTGGAGATCTACCATGAATTATGAGTAGTTTTCTTGTACTCTTTAGTTAGGGTAATGGATTTCTGATTATCTATTTGAATGATTATATTTATGAAATTTATATTTTGGTTTAAATCTAACATCTTTCTTTTATCCGATTCACTGAATGTTTTTAGTAAAGTTTTATATTTTCTACAATTGAGTTTTTCACATAGGTAATGCTTATGATTCCCCATAAGTATTTAAGCTAGATCTTCAAAGTATCCTTTCAATCATCAAATTAATTTCTTTTTCAAAGAATTATTTTTCGGTTAACTATACTGATGTTGAAAATAAACTGAGTTATCAAGTATTGCATAAATATAATATCTTATAAATATGAGCAAATCTAGATCTTGAAACTAAATAGTCTTTCTTCAAGAACTGTAATTTCAAATTTACTTTTACAATTTGTTTCTACAAATTCAACCTTTACAAGAGAAACTAAATTTCTTTTCATCTTATTGTTGAAATTACACATTTCTTGAGGATCAACCTCGGACCTTTGAGATTATTACTACAGTTTAACCACCTGCACTTGGGTGTACCTCGAGATTCAAGCTAGTTTTTGGTGTCGTTACCAGTGAAGTGGAGCTAATTTAGAAGAGTCGGAGGAAGGAATCTGTTTGCAACAATCAATTTACTTGAAGACATCTCTTTTTGGGTAAATCCATTCCATATTATTTTAATTGTTATTTATTTTGTTGAAATTCTTATTGTAGGTTAGTTTTCATATTTTCTTTAGTATTGCATGTCTAGTGAGTATTCTATTGGTTCCCATAAAGACACATACCAAATATCCTTACAAGATTTTGGTGTTTCAGTAGGTCCATCAAGTCATTCTAGTAATTGGTTTATTACATTCCCTACGTTTGACCTTAGTAGAACAAGTTTAATGGGTGATCGGGAGGAAGAAGTTGATGGTTGGTAGGGTAGAAGAACCGTTAGGGATTACTTGCACCCGATTCGCAGTAGTACTCCATCATGTTTTATAGTGCCAACGAATGCCCAAAATTCCAATATGAAACCCAAGACTATCCAATTTTTGCCTAAATTTCATGGTCTAGAATTTGAAAATCTGCACCTCCACATCAAAGAGTTCAAGTGTGCAGTACATTCCAAGATGATTCTAGAAGTGTCCGCCTAACGTTTTTTCTGTCCTCACTGAAAGATAAAGCTAAGATGTGGCTAAATTCTTTAAAATCCCACTCCATTGCCAATTAGCTTGACCTTCACCACCATTCATTATTTTTTTGGAGAGTTCAGGCAACCTTAAGAATTCGGTAATCACCAAAAATCAACCATACATGAAACAATAGCATCATCTTATTTCATCATCCCTTACTCACCCCAACATACTTGGATCTTATACTCTCATACCATTGTTGGGTTTTCAATATCACAATCAACAATAATAGAATAATCACCAAATAGCCTTCTATCTCATGTTTAATCAATACACTTAAATCTAATTTCATACCCTTTCATCATAAATACCAATAACATTAAGGACAACCCAAAACTTATGCCTCAAAAACAAAACCCAAATGTATTAAAGATTCATGCTTAGCATCCATTACTAACCAAAACAAAAAACCATCAGTTTTCTAAAATAGTCCATGACGGCATGATAGATACCTAGCATATCCATCCCAAATGTACATCAAGTCTTCTAAGTTAGCTAAAACTCGTGAATTCGACTAAACAATCCTTAACCTAACTAAGCATCAACTTACACATATCTTGTATGCATACACTTCCAAGAAGATTCAAGCATAAAGTTTATTCCATCATATACTTCCTACTTCCACTGGTTAGCACATAACCTACAGCTCCCATGTAAGACTTAATTTCTAAGCTCTCATACCAAATTTTTAACGCCCCAAATCATATCCAGGCATTAACTATCTAACAACCATTAAACCATAGAGCATACTATATGACTCATTAAAATAATAAAACTATCCAGCATCTAATAGATAACTAACCAAATTAAAAATCAAACACAATAACTCCTTAAGATTACATCCAAAACCAAAGTTAATTATACTCCAACCAACTAACTACAAAAACAAAAAATATTGTTTCATCATCAATCAAAGTGCAAAATGTATATACTAAAGAGAACATCTCTAAGCATCCACTTCTGGATCCACGTCATGATCCGCTTCAACATTCCAATCTACATGCTCCCTAGCGTTATATGTTCCTCAAAGCCAAAATCTAAAAAATGTTTATGGTAGGGTGATCAATAAAGCCCAGTAAGAAAACCTTCGCAAACATAACAAGGTTTCAAAAAATATCCAAAATAGGTAAGTCTCACTTTGTAAAATAGCATATATGAATTAGAAATAAAATAGTGACAATTAATAAGTTTTCAAGTTTATGGTACATACATTAAAATTCATGAAGATCAGTTCTCAAGCCATATATCGTCAAAATCAATATATCTCATGCACGCAGATTGACTACCGTGAATCTACACATTGATAATGCCACACATACACACCCAAATCATCAATCCAATCCTTGTAAGGATAAACTATTTTAAAGAATTCCATATATCGATGCATCGACATGCAACTTCCTAGGAATAATGTACTAACCCTCTATTCAATCACCATGAGCGAATAATAAATTCTTGAACCTTGCCAGCAACCAAGAAATTCTACTACGAGTGTTAGGAAACCTTTAAACCCCTCCAAATAAGAAACTCATCTAACCACTCTATGATAGCTGGTCGAATACAACCCACGTTCATCACACTCATTCATACAAGAGATAATTTCCATCATTTTTTTCATTAAATTCACATGTAGTCATGAATCATGGTTTTTCTATCTTTCAAATAGAGTACTTCAAGAAAAACATGAAAGAGATCTTCAAAAAATATATAATTATATTGATTATAACCAAAAAAAATTAGGATTTTTAAATCAAGACCATGAGATTTGTGATGTAAAACATGTAATTCTTACAAGAAACGAATCATATTACCAAAAAGAGTGTAAAAACATTGTAGTCTATCATATACAATTGAATAGGAATCAAAATATAGATATAGGTAATCCTAACTCTCAATGAATGAACTTGAGAAAGAACCCCACCTTAATCTGTCGTTTGATGAAATACTAACACATTTCTTTTTCAAATCTCTTCCTTATCCATTTTTCCAACACTTCTTAGCCTCCTAGGGTTGAAAACTATTGAAAACATACCTACAGAATGTCCTTAGGGTATTTATAGGGTTAAATGTGTTCAATCAGCGCGAGCTAGATAACTAAAAAATACGCACCTATGTTCGAACATGATCCATTCCCAGTATCTCCTATTCTATCATTTCTGCTCAATTCTTTTTTTGTTCAGGCATTCAAACTCTGGTTTTCGAACTCTAGTGACTTTTGGTCTCAATTTGTAGATGGATTTTGAGCTAGTTAGAAATTGATTCTTGAAATTATCATGAAAAACACTTTTGTAGCACTTGAAGTTTAATTTATAATGTATAAAAATCAGATCAATCAGAAATTAGTGTAAAAATTTATGGCCTTATGACCATTCCATGGCCTAACATCAATATTCAAGCATTTCATACATTAAATATCCATCCACAATCATTGCCATAAAACATCCATTCATAAAAGATCAATGTCCATACATTAAGTCCCAATTACATGCCTTTGTTCCAAAAGCATATACAAGTTTTAGTTTTCAAAAATAAACAAGGCCAAAATGTGAATTTCCACAAGGGACTACAAAACTCAAACTCAAGAGTCACAACCCGACTATTTCCCCAAGGCTTGTAGATGTATGTCTAGTGCCTTAAATGTATTCCCATAAAGGGTGAACCACGCTTATAGGGTATCTCCTATGGAGATCACCTCCCAACCCAGGCGCATATGAAATGTCACATGCAAATCATCATGTCAAGTATCTATTCAAATACATAAATTTCATAAATGAATACTACAATTCCATGTCATGCCATGAGAATGAGAACTCACGCATGCAATGCAAACTGATCCCTATCGGCTCCCATAACATATATTATGCCATGCATATACATCTGAGCATTTCAAGCCCTTGTCATTGATATTAGACATCCAATGACTATTTTATAAAAACCTGTGTCATTCTTGGGGTAGATATCTATGCACTTCAACCAATGGTCACCTAAATAGCATGACATACATAGACTTCCACTAACGATTCCACATACATCGACACACTTTGTAGACTCAATACCAACGGGAGTGCGTATCCAAAATTACCAGGTCTTGCACCCGATGGAGAATCTAGTATTTCTTGCTAACCTCAAAATGTTTTTAAATGCAAACTCGTGTAACTCAGCTAAACCTAGGACCAACTTTTTCGAGCCCACATACCAACCCACTAAGAATGATGTATGATTAAAATCATGCCACATACCCACACTCATGTCGAATGTCCATGAACGCGATGCTACCCGTGCATATGCAAATATAATGTATAATTGCAATTCATATCATCATTCCCATTATATGATAAAGTATATAATAAACATATCCATTTTTCACAAACATTCCCAAGAATGTCACATGTGATTTCAATCCGAATAGTATACTTGAATTTCTTATCATTTTATCAAACACTTAGTAGGCAAAAATATGTAAACACATAGCATATCCAAACAATCCATTTCTTGGAGTTTTTGGTCCATTAAAGAGGAATTGAGGTGGACAAAAACAAAATTAAGGCCATCATAGAGGCCTAGTGCCCATCAAATATGAAGGAATTACAAAGATATTTAGGCCAAGTGATTTTCCTAAGGTTCATATCTAACCTTGAAGGAAAAATAGTGACTTTTTCACCTTTGTTAAAACTAAAGTCAGAGATAGATTTCAAATGAGAGGTTGTATATGATGAGCATAGATTATTGCATATCATGTGTCTCTTTGCACCCATTTTATACTTGCTTTGGTGGTAAAAATGGGGAAAAATGTATTTAAACTCACTTTTAATGGGTATTATGTGATTGTAGGTAAAGAGCAAGTAAGTGCATGTATTAAGCCTCCCATCAAGTGCTTAAAGTTGATGAAGAATAAGGGGAGGCTTAACGGATGGCTCAGGACATCAAAAGACCAAGAAAATGCCAAAACATGAGAAAACCTACTGGTAGAAGTTCATCAAAACCTATCGGTAGGTTTAGTGCACTGGATTTCTTCTACTGTAGCCTCTGTCAAAACCTACCGATAGATTTTGCCTACTGAAAAAAACTTAACGGTAGATTTCATGATTGTTCTATAGTAAGTTTTGCCCGGAGCAATTATTTAGAAAAACTCCAGAAGGCCTGATGTTGTTATGCGTCCGCAAGTTGGATGCCATGAAGGTTATGGTAGAAGTCCATCAAGGAGTTTGTGGATCTCACCAATCAGGTGAAAAGATGAGATGATTAATCCATAGGTATGGTCATTACTGACCAACCATAAGGAAAGATTGCATCACTTATGCAAAGGAATGTAAAGCTTTCCAAAAACATGGACCTATTCAAAGGGTTCTTGTTATCAAATTACATTCAAATGTGAAGCCATAACCATTTAGAGGTTGGGCAATGGATTTAATTGGTCAAATTCATTCTTTCTCTTCTAAATAACATTCCTACATCATAGTGGCTACTAACTATTTCACAAAATGGGCAGAAGTAGTACCTTTAAAAAATGTAAACCAATAACAAGTGATTGGTTTTAGTAAGGAATACATCGTTTGTAGGTGTGGTTTGCCTCAAACTATTATGATCGATCAAGGTTTATAGGGGTAGAAGTAACAAAATTTGCTTCTGAACATGAAATTCAGATGTTGAATTCATCACCCTATTATACCTAGGCTAATGGGCAAAAAGAATCAACTAACAAAATATTAAAATTGATTTTAGAAAATACCATAGAAGATAACCCACAAAAGTGGCATGAATTACTGCCAAAGGTCTTGTCATCATACATGACTTCCAAGAAAATCAGGTGGGGCCTACAATCTGCAATCTCTAGAAGATAATGGGCATAAGAAACCCATTAATGAAAAATACCTAAAGAAATATCATCCAACCATGTGGGAATCTTATAATATAAATTAAAATAAATATACAAAAAGGCTACTAAGCATGACCATAATGGTTAAGGAAAAACTTACATTCCTGAAAATATTTACAAATGATTGAAAGGGCCACGTAAATTTGGCCATTACATGAGATAAGGAAAGGAGATTACAAAGGTAAATTAAACATGTCATAATATCTATTGGTTGGCCTATATAATTTCTCTATTTAAAGTTCTATCCTGTTTTTTCTTAGAAAGAATCAAAATAAAGTTCCACTTCAATGGAAGGCATGGTTGAAGAAGGCACTTTGTTGAAAGGAATTCCTTGATGGGTTGGAGAGAGATCTAAGTCAGCTTTATTAGTTGCAGTCTCCTCTGCCACTTCAATGGTTTGCTTAGAAAAAGAGACATCATTTTATTCAACAATAGCCCCTATTAGTTGTTGTTTAGATTTCTTCTTTGGAAGAAAAAGTATGCCCAATAACAAGATCTTCAAGAAGGTCTGCCACAAAATGACCCTCGGTAGAAAAGGAAAACTCTAAGGGATTATGTAACGCCCCAAAAACCACCCTGGAAGGCATTACCTTCTAAAATCATTCATACCATGTGAACAACTAATAAAATCCATAAATAACCGGGGGTCCTTAATTTAATAAAATTCGGGCAGAGTCTCCTTTGTTCGGGGAGCTTTACCCAAAACACAACCTGTGTAATTATACTACATTGACCACACTGGGTCCATTTATCCCTAAAATATTTACAACATTATCCAAAAGAATAAGCCCAAACCAGGCTACTACATCAAAAGAATTACATTTGAACTTAGCAGTGGAATAAACAAAATACTAGATTTTACATGATTGTACATAATCGTTCCTAATCTAGCACAAAAAATAAACGACATCTCTAGATGTCTCACTCGGGATCCAAAACCCCTCTAATGAAGCTTCTCTATGGCCCGACTAGTTAGTACCGACCTCCTCCTCTGACACATAATCTGTCAAATGTTTAATTGTAGGGTGAGCACGAAGCTCTGTAGGAAAAATCCTCCCAAAATCGAACAAGGTTTAGAAAACAAATAAAAATCGGTCGATCTCATTTCGTAAATAACATATATCAATTTTTGAAGGAAAAATAGGACATTTTAAATTGATCTCAAGTTTAAGTCGTAACAATAATCAAGTGAAAGGATAAAGTAAATTTCACAACAATATACCATTTTCAACTTTAAACCATTTAGGAAGGGCACCTTCCGATGCATTGTCCTATACCAATGCACCGGCAAGACGATCAAACCCATCATCCCATGTATATTGGTTCATCCCCTTATCATGTATGTTGATTGCTTCTCATGAATCTACCCAACGATTATACCTAGTCCACCAATCACAATTACAATCACAAGCATTTTAGGAAAGAGCGTCTACCATCCCAATGGCAGTGACGAGTCCCTTCCCAGGAAAAATATATCATCCCTTGTTCGAACTCTAGTGAATGATAGTGGTCGCATTACCAAATGACAATCCACTACAAGTGTTAGGAAACCATCTCACCCCCACTGGGATAGACTAACCTCTAATACTCTACGGCATCTCTCGATGACAATTCAAGTCCATCACAACAACCATATACAAATGAGGAAACCAAAATATTCTCAATTCACCAACAATTTCAAATAATTACAAAATTCACAATTTCTCATTTTACAAGCATATCTCAAAAATCCCCAAATTTATCATGTAACAATTCCAATAACCAATTAAGGAAAAATACAAAAATCACAACAACATCATTTATTACTCAACACAAAGCACTAAAGTTTTAGAAATCAAGAACAAATTAATATTGAGAGAAAAATCCATCTCTCATAAGAACAAGAGGTTTCAAAACAAGAAATAGAGGTTTCATGGCAATCCAACCACAACCTTATTTTAAATATGATAATATTTGCAAGAATATCAAACATCAAAGATTTATTAACACATATCTAAGATTTAGAGTCAAATATATATATATATATATATGGCCCTAGCTTCAATGAACAAGAGTGAGAGAAACCCCTATTTGAATCAAAATTCCAAGCAAGAACCCAAGCTCTAGTGATCTCCTTCTTCCCTTTTTGTCCTTCCTTAATCTTCCTCTAAGGTTCCAAGAGGTGTGGGGTGAGAGTGAAGTGAAGAGAATGGGAGTAAATGAAATGAAAATGAGTTTTTAAACACAACAGCCCCGATTTTTACTGTTCACAGGCTATTTTTGGTTTCTCCAAAATTATGATTTTGCCACTAAGAATCTTCAATTTGATCCATATGACTACCTTAAGGTTTTTCGATGTTCCGGATTCATTTTTAATGTTATTTTAACCTAAAAAAATTTA
The DNA here is from genome assembly GCA_963454935.2 of Ilex paraguariensis. Classification (NCBI taxonomy): domain Eukaryota; kingdom Viridiplantae; phylum Streptophyta; class Magnoliopsida; order Aquifoliales; family Aquifoliaceae; genus Ilex; species Ilex paraguariensis. Next base: position 2,863,053 of record CAUOFW020000001.1, read on the forward strand.
TTTTTATGATTTATTTCAAAATTAAAATAAATTTACACTCGAAACATTAAAATTACTATTTTATTCCTCCATAGTATTTATTCTTACGGTTTCAATATATATTGTTTATTCTTACGTCATTACATATATAAGAATCACTAAACAAGTACATTACTATATTAATATAAACATGTGAGGGTTTACACCTTCCAAGTCTAAGAAGAAAGCACAACACTTTACCATCCAAGGAACACCACAGTGCAGATTTTTGATCAACTTCGAAGAATAAACTGATTTGACTCAGGTATTTCTAATATGTGTGAACTATATGGTTGGAAAGATATACGAGTTAGAGTTCTAACAAAAATAACGGTTCACAATTTGGACTTTCCAACAAAGAGTTATGATCAAATTGATGAAAAGTAGTCTGCCGAACTGCTTGGTTCTTCTATACTTGTCTAACTCGAGTTTGAGTGTCTTTTGTCACAAATTTTATCTCATACTCATCTCCAATATAGATAGTATGGCTTGCATAAAGATCCATGTCTAGCATCATTTATTAACCAAAACTAAATTATCATCCGTCTCCTAGAATCATTTATAACAACATGATGTAGAACTAGTATAGCCATCAACATTTTTCTTTAATTCCTCTAAGTTAGCTAATTGATGAGAATGTAAAATGTCAAATTTTTTTCTCTTTTAATATTTAGCCTTTTATACTTATTTGGAGCCTAAATATACTTATTATTCTTATATTTTAATTTAGGATGTAAATGGAGACGTTAAATGCAAAACGAAGCTAATTGGACGATTGTTGATAGTTTAGACATGTGGGGGTTTACAGATTAACTATGGATGACCCTGCCTAAGTAAATCTATTGGCAAAAAGGATAGGTCATTTGATTGTTGATTGGAAAAACACAGTTTGGATAGGCAGCTATCTAGATTATCATCAAAGATCAAAGTTGAAGCACTTTGTCACCATTTCACAAAAATGGGAGAAATAGATGGCTCCCTATGAAAGTGTTCAAAAAGAAGGTCTTCAAAGATTTATTATAGGTTGAAGAGGTAAGATAAGATAGCATAAGGGTATCTAAGTTTAAGCCTTTGAGTTGCAAGTTCATCGATGAAGAAGTGCATAAAAGGCACTGGAACTCGCTGAGTAAAGCCAAATTGTCTGGCTATCTAACTGCGAGAGTAATTTTTGAGAGCACACCTGGAGTATTTAGATTCATAAAGTGCGCCACCTACATGGAGGTAGCGAGGAAGGAGAACACTACCCCCAAGACAATCGACTTGCTCATCAGTAAGATCGATAGAGCTGTTGAAAAATGCCTTAAGGCATAAAAAGGAGCAGAGGTAATTCAAAAAAAGGCAAGAAAAGAGGAGGATACCTATCAATCCAAGTCATAGAATGCCTATTTAAAAGTTAAAGTCCTTATTTTGAGATGGGGAGACTGACATAAGAAAGTAATGATCTGGGTATGCTTGTTTGTATTTATTGTAACACTATGCAACTGTTTGACTCAATTAACTCGTACGTCAATGGCAAGTTAATCGGGAGATATCTCAATAAACAACAAGTAATGTTTCAGTGATTGAATGTTAAAATATAAAGACCGAGCATAAATACTTGCAGGGAATCGTAAGTATTGTTTATACCAAGGTCTAACTTGTTAATAAACAATCAAACAACTTATACAAAGTAGAGAGCTTTGTAAAGTCATTCAATCGATCAAGTGAAAGGAAAGATAAAGCAATAAAGCATAAATGGATGCTGCATAATAAAAATTAATTATTTGACACATAATTTTATTATTTAATTTAATTATAAATTTAATTTAATTTTTTTATAAAAATATTATTTAAATTTATATTTTAGGCATTTGATAAAGCACAAATATGATTCATCAACCGACTCCAAATAATTAAGATTAGCGCTTTCATGAGTTGAGATAATTTCATATTAAAAAAAAAAAAAAACTTGATATAGGAGTTAGTGTCAATGAAGCTGCAAATAACACCTGAGTTTTCACTAAATAGAGGGCAATCTAACAGGGAGTATATCATTTTTTTTTCATTGCAAATGAATTCTGTTAATTTTGAGTTTATTGGAGGAATATGCATTCTTTTTAGTTTTCCTCTTTCCGATTTTGAAATTGTGATTATCTAAAATGATTTTAGTTTCTATACTCTCAAACCCCCTTAATCAAAAGCAATGATTTTGAAAGGATAACTAATCTAACCTAAGGCGTTTAAATGGTACCCTACACATCATTAGATTAGTAGGTGAAGTATCACCTGGTTTGGTAGAAGGTCACCACTTTTTGTTCTTTTTGAAAATGTAATTTAACCTTTTAGCAGATTTAGATATTAAAATTTATTTTGAAAATTTAATCATCGTAATTTACACTTTCATTCATTTTTTGAGAAACTCATTCGGAGTTCATTATAATCCCCATTTATGGTGTACAATGAACCACATCTGCAGAATGAGGAGTAACATGTTCATTTATCTTAAAAGTTTCTCTAATTTAATGCAACAACTTTAAAATAAAATTTGATAGACATGTGATATTTATAAGATGCAAATCTCACAGTTTGTTATTGGATTAGAGGTAACTTGTATTAGAAGGTATAATGCAATGTAGGTAGTTTTAAGAAAGATATTAATAACGGTTGAATGAGTCTATTTAACACTGTCAAATTAACTTATTAAAATTTAACCTGTTTTATATTATAGAATTATGATACTGTTTTTCATAAGTGATGGAACCCAAACATTAAAGTGGGAGGACTAAATAGAAAAATATAAATAATAATTACTAAAAAAATTAACAACAAAATGAAAAATTATATAAAATAACGTGATTTTTTTTTTTTAAATTGAGACCTAAGAGAGTCAATAACCCCCTAGGCCATAGTGTTTGTCTATCCTTAAGCGTCAATAATATTGTGGTGTTACTGTTATATTAAATATAATTTTTTATTTCAACTTTAAACAAAAAGGATATAAAGTGTTTGTATATTTGGAATGATAAGACTTTAATGATTGATATATATCAAGTTTATAAAATAGAGTTTCACAATAAGATTTTCATGTAATCAAGGTAGGATGACTTGTATGTCATTGCACGTATTTTGAATTTCCATTATTTTGCCGAGTCCAAAAGATCTTGGGAGTGTAACTTGTAAATTTTTTAAATATTTAAAAATTATTTTTCTTAATCTATAATATATATAAAATATAATAAATTTTAATAAATTTATTCAACGATCTTAAAGAAACCATCTAACTGCCATTGATGATACTCAAAAAATATTTATATACTATTTGTCAAGTATTAAATAAAATAATAAACTTTGGGAATCGACACAAAAAAAAACACAATTTAAATGATACAGCCAAAATCACCTATTTTATTGTTGAAGTGGTATATATTTAATTGCGAATTCGTCGTAACCCCGCAATCGTCAGAGGGAAACCATGACTTTCCTTCCCTCTTCTAGCCCTCGTTCAAAATTCAAAAACCAATAGAGCGAAGTATAGAACCTACAGTCGCACTCGGCGATTCTCTCTCTCTAAAACATCATCTCTAGAATTTGAGTTGTGAACAAGACCCATGGAAAAAAGCTAGGGTTCTTGATCCGTACAATCCGAGAGGGACATAATAAATGATATGCTCGTGGTTCGAGAGAGACTTTTTAGGGTTCTTCCGCAGATCGGCAAAGGCGATGGGTTGTTTCTTCGGCTGTTTCCGTATCAAAGATGACGGCGTTCATCACCCTCAGACTCACCTCATCTCCGAACCCCTCCCTAGAAACGCAACCGTACGTTTCAATTTTATCTCTCATTTTTTAAGAAGCTTGAAAAAAAGCCGATAAAAGAAAAAGGAAATGAATTCCGAATTTGAGTTACTAGGATGTTATTTCTCTTGTTTCTTTTGTTTTAAATTCATCAGGAACTCGTGGTGGATCGGAATCGGAATCGGAATCGTTTATCGTCTCTGCTACTTTCTGAAGGTATTTCATTTCTGAATATATATATTTTTTCGGTAAGTACATTTCTGAATATCTGATCCAATGGTACATAATTTTATATAACAGAGGATACGATGTAATAAACAAATTGTTCCTTTTCTTGGTTCCCATGTGTTCTACTTATCGATGCAAGTTTTTGTGATGGATTTTGAGTTATATTGTGCTTGTTTTCTGCCCTTTTCGTTTATGATTGAAGAGAAAGATGCTTCACCAAGTAAGGATAAGGAAAATGTTGATTTGGGGACGCCAGATCCTGATTTTGATGTCAGAGAGCTCCAAAATGAGGTCTGTTGTTATTAAAATATTCGAATATTTGTCATTTTGTTTCGTACTTTTTTGCAACTAAGCTATTACAATACCTGTAGGGATGCCACCAAAATATTGTGCTCGGCAGCCTCACATGTCCATTTTTGGGTTCCAGATAACTCAACTTAACAAAAATATTTGGGGTGCGCTATATGAATCTTGTTTTAATCTACCACATTTCTGTATGAAGATGGCGTTTATCTCTACAGATTAGTATCACATCCACATTTTGAGTTGAAAAAAAAATTGTGGAAATTACTAGATACTGTAAAAGGATGACATCATGACACACATTTCCCCTCTACTCTTTCCTTCTCTAGCTCCCTTGCCACTACACTTTCCTCTGTTCTTTTCTTTCTTAGTTTGTTCCCCTTCTAATCTGCCTTTGTTGGTATGCACACAGTTCTTTGGAAGCTTTGAAGTGCCTTGAATACTTGGAAGTTTTTTACACATCCTGTTTGTTGTTACTCACATTTTAGTGATTCTATGGTTCATGCACTTGTATTATATTAAATGAGCTGTTTAGCAAATGCTTGGTCTTTGGGAACTGATAGATATCTTTTTAATACAATCTGGCCCTTTTGCATAATTTCAGCAAATTTTACACACGATGTACTTGTTTATTCTCTACTTTTTATCTGTTTTGTGATGCTGGGTCTTACTTTAGTTACGGTTTGTGGTTATTCATCTATAGAGTTCTTCATACTCTCCTAGTAAGTGTTTGCTCCCATTATTGAGCTGCATTAAGTATCTTGTCTTGCAAAAGTCATTGTTCACCTATCACATCAAATGTCAGCAAAAATTCACGTGAGAACTGTTAGTTTGTTAATGTTCTTGCTGTCTTAGTTCTATGAGTATTTGTATCCTTTTTGCATATGAAGTCAAGTTTTCACTTGGTTTCCAGCACTTTTATATCACAAAGATGGGATGCTTCTCCTAACTTTGCATTGCTGTAGTTTGGACTAAATTTTATTTTCCAGGCCAAGTTCCTCAAAGCTTGTGGTACTTTACCTGAGACGCCAGCTGAAATTCGTGTAGTGTCTGAGAAATTGAAAGATTCATCACTTAATGATGGAGCTACAGATTCTTCAAAATTCCATACCTGGCTTCCCAGCAATACGATCCAAACACTCAATTTGGAGAAGCAACTTGATCAGCCTCCTACTCCTATCAAACTTTGTGAAGGGGTAAAAGGTTTAGGTTCTTCGTTGCAAACACCTATCAGGTCCTTGTTCCAAACTTTGTGAATTGCTTTAAAGCAACCAACTAATCCTAGTTGTTTCCAAATCCTCACTAAGTATGCTTTTAGATCAGAAAGGGACCAGGCATGTGTGATTTCAGTGTTAAGGATCCCATGCCATTTCAGATTATATTCTTTATTTTTTGTTGTGTTACTGAGAAAAAGACCTGGCACACACTAGATTCTATTGCAAGATGCCATTATCTAGGAATCCGATTTTGCTATTTACAGTATTATCTTCTTAAAGGGTTTGAAGAAAACATTAGATACCCCTTTTAAGATTATTGCAAAATTTTGTTGATCTTCTGGCATTTTCGGTTTCACTTTTACTTTGAATGGTCTCACTTGTGGCGGGTTAGTGTTCACGTGTTGGGTGTGTGTACTTAGCGTGTTAGCCCTTTGATTTCTTTTGTTTAATATTGTATATGTTCTGACATGTTTGTGATTCTACATGTTTTCTACAGCTGTACAGCCATTGACCAAAATACAGAAAGGCTCTCTGCCAGCACTACGGAAGGCAGTGGGGTTGGGGATGTTGACATGACCATTAAGGTTCATTCTGATCATTCTTATGAGTCAGCTTCCACTTCAGTTAGAACCAGGCGTTTTGCTGCAAGTTCACAGTGCAGGAACAAGTCCGTTCGTTTTGACTGCAAGTCTGATGCCTCTTCACTCTCTTCAGAAAGCTCTTCATCTGAAATTGCTAGCCATATCTCCAAGCAAACTGACTCAACAGGCAACTACAGTGTATCAAAGTCTTATCCTTACCCAACCCCTTTAAAGCTAACGGATGAGATGCAAACACCTGGAACTGTTTTCCCTTCATATCTACAAAATATGGGAAATGGGAAGAACCTTCGGATCAGGTCTCAATATGTTTACTCAGTCATGAACCCCGTTGAGGATTTGTCTCAGTGGGAGGTATTGAAGGAAGAGGATTTTAGCTCCAATCAAATGACAAGTAAGCTGAGAGAATCTCTTGAGAAGGCTGATGATGTGAGCTCTAATTCAGAAGGAAGGATGAGTGAAACTTCCGTGGAGAAAGAGTTGAAAGTGGAAGCAAGTTTGTCTTCTTGGCTGAAACCACAGCCAACCAATCTGGAAGGTAATAATCGACACTTTGGTGCGATTTTTAGTGACAATGCTTGTCGTCGGAGGACTCTTGGGGATCGACCTATCCTTGGGATGGTTGCTGCCCACTGGAATGAAGATGAACCTTCTCGTATCTCTCCCAAGTGGTGGGATGGAAATGGAATTCCAAATTCAACTACCAAGTACAAAGAGGTATCTTCTGCTGCTGCCTGTATTTATTTTTTTGTCCTGCCTTGCATTAAAAGCTACGACAGAAAAAAATGGTTACCTTGCCATCTTGCTTACAGGATCAGAAAGTTAGTTGGCATGCAACACCATTCGAGGAAAGATTAGAAAAGGCATTGTCTGAGGAAACTTTTATCTCTAGGTATGGCATGCTCGCTTCTTGCTGCCACTTTTTGGTTTCATTTTGTCATCATGATATTGTCTTGGTGAAGACTTAGAATGTACCATATATTCACTTATTGCTTCCTTTAGAGGGTAAAAGGTTACAAGTGCTTTAGGGTAACACGTGAAAGCTCATTGTTTCAAAGTTGTGATTGACATGTGACGGGCAGCAGTTCTTGTTTTGTTTGTCTTGGAGAAGCCGTGTCAAGATTGCTCATTGGATCAAGATGAGTTCTAGGTGCTTCTCCTAGCAGGGTATAAATGTTATCTCATATGACATTTTAAACGAGTAAAGTGAGGAAACTAATGCAGAAAATAATCTGAAACATTTCACATGTGTTTGTGCAAGATGTTTGAATACTTATCCATGTCTAGCCACTCCTTTGTATACTAACTATTCTGTGTAATGAGTGAAACTGGCATCTAGGGATATTAATGGTTAAATGTGACATCAATTTTTTCATCTCTCAATATGAAGAATAAAAGCTGATGGTAAAATGTTCTGTGCTGCTACACCACAAGTAAACTATGAAAAATAGATGTTGCATGGATGCATTTGCTGATGAAATGAAAAGTTATCTGGAGTAGCCTGAGTGAATTTTGGTTATTCGTGACATGCAAACTATTTACATGCCATAACTTAAAATAGTTTGGTCTTTTTATTTTTTTGTTACCATTTGTTTCGACATCAGAATGTAGGTATGACATTGAAAAACTTTGATAAGGTTTCCTTTTATTTTATAGGAAGGATATCAGTGGGACACCACCTCCAGATTTTGATGGACACGAGGAATGTGATACTGCTTCATCTCAGTTGCAGTCTTCTACCCATTTGAAGTCTCTGGTTTCATTCTAAACTAGTCCTTCTGTGTTGTGCGCTTGTTAATGCCGTCAATGTAGATGTCATCTTGGGAATTCAGATTTGCATTTTGTCATAGAACTGCGATAATTGGCTTGCGAAAATTCAAGAACAATAGAGTTGAGCTTGGAAATTTGCTCGTTTCAATATGGTTAGTAGCAATGCTTGCAACGTACATATGGAAGCTCGGGTAACATCTGATGTTGAATGTTTGATTTTATTTCTCTATTATTTTTGAAAATTTTATTTTATCCCCTTGTGGCCTGATGCTCGAGTACTTTTTTTTTTCTGGTTCAACGATTCAGGGTGTCTGGGTCAGTTTACACGTATCTTGATTAATTTTCTCTTCAGTGCAATCAAAGATAAGTCATTCATAACAGAATTATATTAATACTTTATTTTCCTGACTCAAGTGTCGTACCATAATCGAATGTTATATAGATGTTTTCCTATATATTTCTTAGTCTTAACTTCCTCTATTGCTTGCGGCCAATCGAATCATGGCCAAAACAGGACTCATGAAACTCCTTAACCTCAGTAAAGATTCTGCAAAAATTTCAGGACAAGCTCCTTCAAATCAAGAACTTGACAGCAATTAATTCAGAATAACAGTGGACATATTCACTTAAAAAAAAATTCGTCCATCTTTGGTTCATATTAACGCGACAAGTTTTAGTTTTCATTTTTCCTTAAAATTTAATTCCTGTCATTCGTCCTTGCCTTCCTCCCTGTCTTTGCTCCTGTCTTGTCCACAACAATTAATTTTTATAATTTTAAAAAAATATATTATAATAATTAAAGTACAAGTTGTATACTTATATAACGTGATATGATCAAAATTATAAGGATTGGTTTGATTGTCATAATAAAAATGATTGAATTATATAAAATAATTCAATGAAATATAATATGCAAGGACAAAAAATAAAATTAAATAAGATATTAGAATAATGCATAATTTTATCTAGTATTGGTAATACACAATATAAACGTTGAATAATAATTATTTAATTCAATTAGTTGTTTGGTTAGGAAATTATTTAATCATATTAAAGTTGAATTAACAAAAATATCTTCAATCAGTGTTTGTTACATTGATAACAATTTGATTTTATCAATTAAGGGGTTATAATAGTAAATGTGTAAAATAATACGTTTGACTTGGGTTATAATACCACTTTTTTTGGTGATATTAAAATACCTTCATAATATAGGTCTATTATATAAAAAATATACGATCAAAGTATTAAACTTGATTAGATAAAAAAATAGTATAATTCAATATTTAATCTTTTTATAATACGTCTACCAAACGAGTCCTAAAGGTATTGCAACATAGACCATTCAGGGGAGGCAATCATGGGTAAACATTGAACACATAACATCATGATATGATTAATTCAAATCTATAGTGTCTCTGGGATCAATATTGAACATACAACATTTGGGTTGTAGATCTTTTTATAATTGAGCAAAAACAAAAAATTGATACTATGGAGAATTTCACTCAAATCTCTTAAGGTTTGTCACTTTATCACTTAAATCATTGACATTTGAAATATTACACATAGAGCTCCTAAATTTTGTACGCATATAACACTTAAACTATTATCATCGATGTCCGTTAGTAAATTAAAATCAAACCCCTGAAGTTTAGGTAGGAGTGTTAATCGTGTCGTGTTTTATCAGTTTCGTGTCATGTTACTTTCGATCGTGTTTTTTTTATGTTGTATCACTTTTGGTACGTGTTGGATTCGTGTCAATATTCGTGTCAATAAAAAATTATTTAATTTGACAACAACTAATATAAAACTATTTAAAAAATTATAAAATTCTTATTTTTTTATCTATAATACTCGTTAAATAATTATTTTTTATCTATAGTACTCATTAATTGTGTTATTCGTGTCGAACCTTAATTTGACAAATTTATTACTTATATCAACTAATCGTATTATTTTCGAGTTCGTGTTAACGGAGAAAATTGACACCCCTATTTTTAGGTATGTATTATTTAAAGTGTTTAAGTTTAAAATATTATATTTTGACAAAAATATATCAATTAAAAATAGAATATTTGACATTTTACAACTAAAATTTATGTTATATTATGTCATTTATTGAAATAAAATCAAAATTTAAAATCTATTTTTTTTCTTAAAAAAATCCTAATTAGTACAATTATACTATCAATTGGAATAAATCTAAAAAACCAAACAAGAGGTCAAATCGTAATAGATACAATATATTCTATCTTTAATTGAAATAATTTGGTCGTTTAATAGATTTTATTAGTTCTGTAACTAATAAGTAGTTTAACTATAATATTTTAAATTTAAGGGATCTAAGTATTATATATCTACAAACATCAGAAAGTTTGAATATAATTTACTAATAGACATTAACAGTAAAAGTTTAAGTGTTACCTTTATACAAATCTGAAGGAGTTTATGTAAAATATTTTAAACATCAGGTAATTTAAGTTATTAAGTGACAAATATTTTAAAGATCACCATCTTTAACCACGGGGTTTTTGAAGTACAATCAGTGTCAAAGAAATTCTTCCTATATTTATGCCTCCTTGCTAACGAACGGAAACATATACCCGGTACCAATTTTGAAACCCAAGTACTTAAGCCCAATGATGTGATAAGGAGTACACTGGCCCATATGCTTAATAGATTCAATAAGCCGACGGCTATGGAGGAAAATGGCTACAGTGGATGAAAACAAAGTCCTTGAATGAACAAGATAGACACCTAAGCGTTGAAGCAAACAGGATAGAATGTGAAGTGTAGGTTAAACAATTCTGAATAACAGCCAAAAGATGGAAACGTGTTGAACGGCCACGGCCAATTTCGGTGGAGGAAAAGTAACTGCGTGATCCGTAATATGATACATCAAAATCAAAGTGGTGAAGATGTAATACTTGACGTTGTTCAGCTTCATTCTCAGGGAATGAATAAATTTAATAAAGTATAAGAAAGAAAAGGTTTTGTAAAAATAGAATTGATTAGAAAACAATTGAAAAAGTAAATTTAGGATTAATAATAATTTGAAAAATAATTTTCTAGTTTCGAGATCTGAGTTTATTCATATTTATCCAAAAATTATATTTATGCAATATTGATTATTTCAGTTAATTTCCAACATCATAATAGTCAACTGAAAAATATGTTGATAAATGATCAATTAGTTTGATTGATTTGGAAATAAATTTTGACAAACTAATTAAAATACTTATAGAGAATTATAAGCATTATTCATACCAAAAAAAAAATCAATCTTGTTGATAAATAATAAAATAAATGTACAAAGTACGAAATTTTACTACGAACATTCAATTAATTGAATAAATAAAAGCTTAACATTGACATCAAAATATAAATTGCATAAACACAAAAATCCAAATAAATAATTACACATCCTTTAAGCTTAACTAGAAACAATAAAAAAAAACTACTCACAATTTATGGCTAGATTTTTAAGAATTGTGATGAAAATAAATAATAAAATAAGTGAAAAAGCTGCTTGGTTAGGAAGAATGGATCCACCTCTCAATAGCATAGGCGTATGATTATAGTATGGCATTGGTACAAGTTAGTGCAGTTCACGTCTCTCAAAACTCCTCTGAAATCTATTCACTTGGATTGATCCACAAAAAGTATGGGTCGATCCCCATTATAAGCTAAAAGTCCAGATGAAAGCATGGGATCATGTAATGCCCCAACATCCACTCTAAAATGCATCACTATTTATACAATATTCAACCATAAGAACATTTAAGATAATCATTAAATAATAAAAAAAATTTCCACATTCAAATGCTAACTAGATAAATTTTTGAAAGAACCATAAATGATTTCTTAGGTTTACATTCAAAAACCAAAATAACAATCTTTCAATTAACTAATAAACGAATGTTTCAAACATTCACCCAATCATCCATAATTCAGAAATTTAAACTAAAAAAAATCTCTCAGCCACTGAATCTAGATTCACGTATTGATTCACCTCAACATTCCAATCAACTTATTCATATAGGATTAAGTATTCTTCAAAGCCAAAATTTGAAATTATGTTTTATATTGTAGGATAAACCAATAAGCTCGATAGAAAAATTCTCTCAAATCCACACAAGGTTTCGAAATCATAAAACAGGTAAGTCACCGTTTATAAAATAGTATTATAATAATTTGAAGTAAAGTTATGATAGTTAACAAGATCTCAAGTTTACAGTACCAAATAGTAAACTAATAAGAATAAGAAATAATTCTCAAAACAATAGATGATCACAATCAATATATATCTCATGTACACATGTAGACTAGTATGAATCTACATATTAAGAATATCCTAGCGCGTGTGCGCGCACACACACACACACAAAATCCTCTAACCAATCATCGCAAGGATACACTATTTTAGAAAAGGCATATACTGACGCATCAGTAGTGACGAATCTAATCCAGGAATACTATACTAGTCCTCAGCCTCGATCCTTGTGTGCGAAGAATGTGAATTCTTGAACCTCACAACGAACCAAACAACTTTTAATACGGGTGATAGGAAACCTTCAAACTCTTCAAGGTAAGAAACACACCTAAGTATCCTACAATATATGGTCAAATGTAACCTACGGTCATCACACACCCACCTATACAAGAGATATTTTTTGTATAAAGCCCATGTATAACATAAAGCCCATGTATAATAAAGAATTGTAGTTCCATAAAGGTCAAACAAAATAGTTTCAAGAAAACATAAAAGAGATCTCCAAAAAAAATATTTTGTAATGACCCAAAATCCACCTTGGAAGGTATTGTTATCTACGAAGCATTCAAGCAACTAAAAATAACCATTTAAATTCAAAAACATCCATCCATTCAATAAGGAATAAATAAATTCAATAAAACAATGTAATTTTTTCAACTTACAACTTAAAACTAAAATGTATTTGGCAATAGAATAATTAAATCGAATTAAAACATTATTTCATAAATTTCTCTCAAACTCCGGCAAATAAAGAATCACCTCTACTCCTCCAAGGCAGAATCCATATCTTGATTCTCTATTGCCTCGTAGTTAACCTGCTCATCCACATTGACATTCTTTTCTATGCCAAAATTTGTAAATGTGGTGTTATAGGGGGTGAGCAAAAGCCCGTAAAAAATTTCTCTCAAATCCATACAAGGTTTTAAAACAATCTAAAGAAGACAAGTTTCTTTTAGAAAATAACATATATACCTTTTTTTGAAAGTAAAATAATAACAGCCATAATGATCTTAGGTGTACAGAATATAGTAGATTAGTAACAGGAATAAACATTAAGGAGTCAAAATAGTCAGCAAATGATTCAAGAACATCATCTTGTTTGTCTCATGTAGGTTGGTTGCTTCTTAGGAATCTACACAACGATGCTACCTCAATCACCTAATGCAAACCCAACCATCTCAATCATTCCTTGCAGTGACACATCACAAAGCCTCTTTAGGAAGGACGTATATCATCTCACACAGCTAGGAGTGTTCACCCTATCCTTGTAAACCTCCACATTCTTATCTTTATATAATAACACANCCTTTTCTTCTCCTCCAGAAGAAACATTTGTAAATGAACAACACTCCTCACCGATGGAACCCATTGATAATCCATTTTTCTTCACCATTCGGACAATCTGGATCAGATTTTGGTCTCCACGCCACTCAATGGCGATAACTATTCTTCATGGGAACGTGCTATGATCATTGCATTGTCCGCTAAAAATAAAATTGGTTTTATTAATAATTCCATACCAAAACCAGATTCTTCCTCCCAACTATACTGTTTGGATTAGCTGTAACCATATTATCCCTTCATGGTTGCTTAATTCGCAACAAAGTGATCTCTGGGAGAACGTTATTTATGGTTACTCTATTGTCGAAATCTAGGTTGATCTCCAAGAAAGTTTTTCACAAGCAATGACCCTCACCTCTTCCAACTTCAGTGGGATATCATTAATCTCCATTAAGAACAACTCTATGTTGCTGCATAGCACACTAAAATGAAAGGTTATTGGGATGTTTTGTCAAATCTCACAAATCGGCCGACATGTACATGTGATGGCACAAAAGCTTTACTGGAACTTTAACAACAAACCTATTTGCTTCAATTTCTCATGGTTTTGAATGATTCATACACAACAATACAAAGTCAATTATTGCTCATGGACCTATTACTGACTGTGAACAAGGCTTACAACATATTACTCCAAGAAGAGAAACACTGTGAAACTCTTCTTCCGTCAATGGACAACACTAATACAGTTGCCACTGNATTATTTTGAAATGCTCATATATGTAATGATGTAAGCATGAACTATATAGATTGTACGAGTATAAATAAAAATGTTAGGCAAGGTAATAGGGTGTGTAATAGAAGTTAGGAAGTATTCCGGAGTTAAAACACATTTTAGATAGAATTCGGGTAGGAAAGGATTTGACACTATCTTAGTATTTGAACTATAACTTTTTACTCTAATGTTTGTTTGATCTAAACATTTTACAATAGACACTAGACTTCCAAGGCTACAAAAGAGTATTTCACGAAAATTTTCTAAATTGACCTCTAAATAGGAAAAAACTTTATTGGAAGTTTAGCTAAAAATGGGAGTCCGTTCGAACGTGAATGGATCCGTTCAAACAACAGTTAGTCCCAATACTTTTGTGTCTGACAAAAATCTGATGGAAAAGCAAGAGTACTGGGAGCAAACAAAGTTAGAACGCCAAAATGACGTTCGAACGTCAGGTAGATAGTTCGAACGTCAGGTAGATAGTTCGGACGTAGGTCACAATTTTGAGTATCAGATTTACACCGATTAGACTGTTATCACATACTATAAATACCCAAGGATGTCTTCCCTTGCCTTATTTCATCAATTCTAATCCTCGAGAGTCTTGGAAAGCAAGAAAGAAGAGGAGAAATGATTAGTAGTTAAAATTAGCAACTTACTATGCCNATAATCGAATAGGACACATTCGAGAACGTTGTTACAAACTCCATGGGTATACGACTCGTCCTTCGATACCATCTCAAGCTCATATTGCTAAAATCACTCCTAATACTTGATTAGTAGTTAAAAATAGCAACTTAGTATGCCTTTTTAAGACTAATTATGCTTTGATATAGTTTAAATGATGACATTTCAAGAGANTTAAGACTAATTATGCTTTGATAGAGTTTCAATGATGAAATTTTAGGAGAAAGATTGTACAAAGGGCCTAAAATCAACANAAAATTGTACAAGGGCCTAAATTCAATGGATATCAAACTTTCATGCAACACCCGCATGTTTTGGAAGAAAATTGGAGAAGTTTGAAACAAGGCATGAACGTTCGAACGTCCTCTTGAAGTATTTGAGGACCAAACTGCTGAGATGATGATACATGGCATGTTGCAGCTAAGAAGAAAAACAAAGAGGTACTTGAGTACCACGTTCGAACGTTCGCCTAAATTGAAGATCCCCTGGAAGAGTGCTATGGCATATGGCGTGTGGAAGTTACTCTCACAAAAGAACAAAAGCTACTTGAGTGGGAAGTTCAAACCCCATCCAGTGTTCGAACACCCATCAAGGAAGATAAGAACGCCATCTAATGTTTGAATGTTGTCCCCCGACAGGCTGCAGAATGGCTGAGTTTTTATCCAGACCTTGGGGCTTTCACTTGAACTTTGCAGACCTTGTATTATTCTTTCACACTTCCTTGCCCCCTCCTCCTTGCCTATAAATACTCCCANCAGATACCAAACTTTCATGCAACAACCACATGTTCTGGAAGAAAATTGGAGAAGTTTAAAACAAGGCATGAAAATTTGAATGCCAATCCACGTTCGAACGTCCTCTTGAATTATTTGAGGACCAAACTGCTGAGGTGATGATACATAGCGTGTTGCAGCTATGAAGAAAAACAAAGAGGTACTTGAGTACCACATTCGAATGCTAATCCACGTTCTAGCGTTGGCTTGAAATAATTGAGGACTCCCTAGAATAGTTGTAGTTACTCTCACAAAAAACCAAAGGCCACTTGAGTAGAAAGTTCAAACTCCATCTAGCGTTCGAACGCCCATCAAGTAAAGACAGGAGACAACATTTGAACGCCATCCAACGTTGTCCCTAGATAGGCTATAGAGTGGTTGAATTTCTATCCGGACCTTGGGGCTTTCACTTGGACTTTGAAGACCTTATACTATTCCTTCACACTTCTGTGCCCCCTCCTCCTTGCTTATACTTAGAGCTAGAGCTAGTTGTAGAGTTAGTCTTATACTTAGACTTACATTTACTTTCATAGAGGAAGATAGATCATCTTTTGGTTAAGGTGGAAACCCTCCAAAAATGACTAGCTTTCTTCTACTTTCATTATTAGTTTCATTTGCTTCCATTGTTTAAGTTNTTCATAGTCATGCATAGAGAGAGAGAGATAGAAAGAGTTAGATCATCTTTTGGTTGAGGAGGAAACCCTCCAAAAGTGACTATATCTCTTCTACTTTCATTATTAGTTTCATTTGCTTTTATTANCCTTCTTCCCTTAGAGGAGTGAAATTCTTCCACTTTTCTAGAGCTTTACCAAAGCCATGAAGGTTAGAATGTGATTCACTCATTCTTCATCGAAGATCAGCTCCTTTTGTAGTGTGATTTACCTTGTAACTCCTCTACTTGGAGGGATGAGAATTACTCACTTTTTTAGCTTTACCAAAGTCATGAAAAGTGAGTAGTTTCTCATTCACTCTTTAGTAAAAGGTGATAGACATGTATAAATTGTTCGGAAGTTATATTTTTGCATTTTTTTTATGCTCAATGCTTTATATTTCACTTGTTTATTGAATGATTGAATGCATCCAGGAAAGCTAAGGTACTTTGTACAACCGTGAGTCCTTTCTATGACATAGATGACTCTTGGCATATGAAGACTCATTGGTTCTAGGCAAGTACTCTAACTAAATTTTCATGACTATATTTTAATCTTCACAATTATTGTGCTTCACTTATGAATGGAATACTAACGCAANCGTGAAGGATGGAACGTGATTCACTCATTCTTTGTCGAAGATCGGCTCCTTGTGTAGTGTGTTTTACCTTGTAACTTCTCTACTTGGAGGGATAAACATCACTCACTTTTCTAATTTTACCAAAGCCATGAAGAGTGAATATTTTCTCATTTACTCTTTAGTAAGAGGTGATGAACATGTATAAATTATCCATAAGTTATATTTGTGCATTTTATTTATGCTCAATGCTTTATATTTTATTTGCTTATTGAATGATTGAATGCATCTATCAAAGTAAGGTACTTTATACAACCGTGAGTACTTTCTATGACATAAATGACTTTTGGCATAGAAAGACTTATTGGTTCTAAGCAAGTCCNACTATATTTTAATCTTCACAATTATTGTGCTTCACTTATGAATGGAATACTAACGCAATGGTTGGATGCCTTGTAGAAACACTTGCTTGTTTGTAGATGGGTTGAGTCTCAGCACATTCAATTTTTTTNTATTGTGCTTCATTTAAAGAATGAAATACTAATGCAATGGTTGGATGTCTTGTAGAAACAATGTCTTGTTTGTAGACGAGTTGAGTCTCGGCATAGACAATTCTTGTAAACTTCTACAAAGACATTGGAACCATGCTCTTAATTCTAATAACCTATTCTTATCTTCTAATTAACTTCATGTTGACACAGGGGTTAATTAAGTTTCCAAGCACAAATATAATGAATCAGATGATTAACTACATGTTCAGATCCTCGAGCTAAAGGGTGACTTTTATTTTTGATAACTTATTATATTTTGTCTAGAAAAGCCCCTTGGAAAGAATCTTATATTCCGTCTAGAAAATTCCATAACTTTAAATCTCAAGGGTTTTAGTCACTTGGTCTCTGTCACTGGTTACTTTGAAACACCAACAATAGTTCCCTGTGGATTCAACTTCGGAATTAATCAGATTATTACTATAACTTGACCACCTGCACTTGAGTATACGCATTTTGAATCAAGTCAAGGTTTTGGCGCAGTTGCCGGGAAACCATAAAAATTGTTTTTAAGTAAAAGGTGAAAAGACCTTCATTTTTGTATATATATATTTTGATTTATTGTGTAGAATTTTATTTTATGTCTGAGGGCGATCCTCACTTTCAAAATTTGCCAAAAGAATCTGTAAGATTTGTAAATTAATCTGGACTATCTTCACCTCAATTAGTAGCATACTCTTTTGAGGATAGCATGGAAAATAATAGGAGAGAAGGGGAAGTTCTTGAAAGACAAGGGAAAAATCTTGTGAGAGAGGGGGAAGTTCCTAATATTTGAACTCTGCGAGAATATTTGCATCCCATACGAAACAGTGTCCCCTCTTGTTTTATGTTTCCTGCAAATGCACCCCTCTTTAATGTAAAGGTGGGGATAGTTCAACTACTACCTCAATTTCATATATTCGATTAAGAAAACTCATATCTACACATAAAAGATTTTGAGAAAATATGTGGAACATTTCAAGACAATTTAGAGTTGACCAAGTTGATACTTTTTCCTTTCTCTTTAAAGAACAAAGCTAAACAATGGTTAAATTATTTGAAAGCCCTTTCAATACCTAACTGACAGGCATTACATAATGAATTTTTTAGAAAGTTTTTTCCTCTACATTGCACCAATGCACTCAAAAGGCAAATCATGAATTTTTAGGTTAAAGAAGGAGAAATCTTTTACCAATGTTAGGAGAGATTCAAGGATCTTCTCCAGTCCTACCCACACTATGTTTTTGAGAATTGGACTTTGATAGAATTGTTCTATGACTCCTTGCCCACTAGACTACATCAGTTTGTCGAAATGATGGCTGAAGGAGAGTTCATGAGAAAAAGTCCGAATGAAGCATTCAATTTTTTTGACACCATATCTGATAGTTCTCAGATGTAGGACTCAGCCTCTTCTACCACTGTTGAAGCCAAACTATTTACTTCCCAAAGGGGTAAGTATGTCTTAAAAGATGATGATGACCTAAGAGCGAAAATAACTACCTTGTCTCGAAAGCTAGAAGTTTTAGAGATAAAAAAGGTACATCAAGTTGATGTTGACCCTCCCACAAAACCAGTGTGTGGGATTTTTGCGCTGACATGACACCTTATTGGGAAGTGTTCTACCATTTTGGTACTCAAAGAAGTCTCGTTGGAACAAACAAATGCAATTTTCAACTTCAACAAGCTTACTCCAATCCATATTCTGAAATATACAATCGAGGGTGATGGAATCACTCGAACTTCAGTTGGAGGAACACACAATCAACTCTCATGAACCCACAACAAGGTTCACAACCACCACCTCAAGAACCTTCTGCATATCAACCATACCAACCACCACAAAAGAGGAGCCTTGAGGACACACTGAATCAGTTCATGCAAAGTCAAATGAACTACAACAATAATTTCCCTCAGGCTTTTACTGATTTCAAAACCCAAACCACTCAATCTTTCGAGAATCTTAAAAGTCATATCTAAAAGTTGACACAATCCATGACCACACATGAGAAAGACAAATTTCCTGCCTAACCAAAACAACCGCAAGGCCAATTTCATGTAGGAAATTCTTCAATCATGAAAAGTCCACAAGACCAAGCTCAAGTTATCACTACACTGAGAAGTGGCAAGGTGATTGTCAAAACCATCGGAGACATGTTAATTCCAAAGCCAAAACCTGAGTCAATCCCAGTCAATGCACCAGTAAAGTCTGAACTTGTGATTGAAGAAGAGACTGAACCTATGATTGAACAGGAACCAGAACCGTCAAAGGAAAAAGAACCTTCGTGTCCTATTCCTGCTCCTTTTTCTCATAGACTTAAAAAAAATACAAAAGTTGAATAAACAACCAAAAATTTATGAGTTTTTTAAGCAAGTAAAGATCAATATTCCACTTCTAGATGATGCAATCAAGCAGGTTCCATCTTATGCCAAATTTCTGAAAGACTTGTGTACAATCAAAAGAAGTCAGAATATCCAAAAAAGAGCCTTCTTGACAGAATAAGTCAGTGTCCTACTTCAACACAAAACCCCTCCAAAATACAAGGATCCGGGGTGTCCAACTATGGCATGTGTCATTGAAAACTTCAAAATATAACAAGCACTGTTAGATCTTGGAACCAGTGTCAATTTGCTCCCTTTCTCTGTCTACCAACAATTGGGTCTGGGTAAACTCAAACCCACTTGTGTCACACTCTAGTTAGCAGATAAATCTGTCAAATTTTCTACGGGCATTGTTGAGGATGTACTTGTCCAAGTGGATAACTTTATCTTTCTTGTTGACTTCATTGTTCTAGATACTCAACCAACAATGTATTCAGAGAATCAAATTTTCGTCATTCTTGGTCGACCCTTCCTTCCTAGCAACGTCAAATGCATTAATCAATTGCAAGAATGGAGTTATAAAATTAACTTTTGGGAATATGACTCTTGAGATGAATATTTTTTAATATTTCCATGCACCCAAGAGAGGACAAGGAATTGAGAGAAATAAATTTCATTGAGTCTCTGATACAAGAACATCTAAATGACACATTTTGTGAAAATTCTAGAGTCTATCACATCTGAGACAATAGATGATGATCAAAATCTAAAGAATTGTCCTGCTCACATTAGTGGGACATAGACACCCAAATTCGAATAAATCTCACTAAGTGGCACAAAGCCACTCTCATCAAGTGTCAAGTCACCAAAGCCTGAACTGAAATCTCTACCATCTGACCTCAAATATGCATTCATAGGAGAGGACGAGTCATACCCAATGGTAATTTCATCTAAGCTTGCAAACTTGCAAGAGACTAAGCTAATTAAAGTTCTTAGACGCCATAAAAGCACCATTGGGTGGACCTTCGCTGACTTGAAATGTATAAGCCCATTAATCTGTAATCATGTTATATACCTTGAAGAGGATTCAAAACCCTCTCATCAAGTGCAGCGACGACTGAACCCTCACATGAAGAAAGTTATGAGAACTAAGGTGTTCAAGCAATTAGATGCGGGAATAATCTTTCTCATCTCTGATAGCAAATGCGTTAGCCCAACCCAAATTTGTGCCCAAGAAGTTTGGGGTCACAATGATAAAAAATGATGCCAATGAACTAGTACCAACTCGAGTTGTCACAGGGTGACGGATGTGTATAGACTATCAAAAACTCAATTTGGTAATTAGAAAATATTATTTTTCTCTTTCCTTTCTTAATCAAGTCTTAGAAAGAATTACAGGTCATAAATTCTATTGTTTCCTGGATGAATATTTTGGGTATAATCAAATAGAGATAGCATTAGATGACCAGGAGAAAACAACATCGCATGTCCCTTTGACACCGTTGCATGCAAAAGGATGCCGTTTGGACTTTGTAACGCTCCTGCAACATTCCAAAGGTGCATGCTGAGTTTGTTTAGTGAAATGGTTGAGAATTTTTTGGAAATATTCATGGATAAATTCTCTGTATATGGTGACTCATTTTATTTGAGTCTAACAAACCTAGAGAAAATGCTGATAAGATGTAAAGAAGTCAATCTAGTGCTCAATTGAAAGAAATCTCATTTCATGGTAACACAAGGCATTGTCTTATTGCACATTGTGTTATCTGAAGGCATGAAAATTGACAAGACAAAAATGGATCTGACTGAAAATTAACCTGTTCCCAAGACTGCTAAGGATGTCCGAGCATTTCTAGGACATGCAGGGTTCTATAAGAAATTCATAAAAGACTTTAGTACCATATCTAAACTCATGTGTCATCTCCTAAGTCAGGACATAATTTTTGTGTGGAGTAAAGCATTCCAGAAAATTTTTGATAAGTTTAAGAGTATGTTAATTTCTGCCCCAATAATGCAACCCTCTGATTAGACTCTACCATTTGAACTAATGTGTGATGCAAGTGATTATGTTGTAGGCACTATGTTGAAACAAAGAAATGATAAGAAATCTTATGTGATTTACTATGCAAGCAAAACTTTGAATGATGCTCAAATAAATTACTCTACAACTGAAAAAGAATTGCTTGCTATAATTTTTGCTCTGGAGAAATTTCATTCTTACCTTGTTGGTTCATCTGTTATTGTATTCACTGACCATGCAACGCTGAAACTTTTGCCCACAAAGAAAGATGCTAAGCCACGACTCTTAAGATGGATACTCTTATTACAAGAGTTTGATTTGATCATTAAGGACAAGAAAGATGTTGAGAATGTGGTGACAGATCATCTATCTAGGTTAACATAAGAATTTCAAGAGGATGAGTTGCCAATCAATGAGAATTTACCCGATGAACACCTTTTCACAATTGAGGAGACACCATGATACGTAGATATTGCTAACTTCCATGCTACTGGTATGCTTCCTCCTTTCTTTACAATGATGGATAAGAAGAAATTTCTAAGGGAGGTTCGTAATTTCTTCTGGGAGGATCCATACGTGTTTAAGTACTATAACAATTAAATCATAAGACATTGTATCCCCAACTATGAGAGCAGACAGGTAATATCATTTTGTCAATCTGAAGTGTGTGGTGACCACTTTTCATCTGAAAAAAATCACTGCGAAAATCTTATAGTGTGAATTTTATTGGTCCATACTTTTCAAAGATGTCTATGTTTTTTGTCTAACGTGTGATAGATGTCAAAGATTGGGAAGCATTTCTAAAAGAAATATCATGCTCTTAAATCCCATTTTGGTAATTAAAATTTTTGATTGTTGGGACATCGATTTTATGGGACCATGTCTCTCTTCCTTTGTCTATCTATATATATTAGAGACCGTAGACTATGTGTTCAAATGGGTTGAAGTAATTTCATGTCAAAATAATGATCACCAAACAATGATCAAGTTTTTAAAAAAAACCATTTTGTCCTGATTTGACATTCCTAAATTCATCATAAGTGATGGGGGCGCTCATTTTTGCAATTATCCCTTTTAAAATTTGATGAAAAAGTACTTGATTTTTCACAAAATTGTAACCCCGTATCCACAGACTAGTGGACAGGCTAAATTAGCTAATCGAGAGATCAAACTGATTTTAGAAAAAATGGTAAACCCAGACCGCATAGATTGGTTGTCAAGACTAATTGATGCACTCTAGGCATATCTCATTGCCTTTAAAACAATTTTGGGCATGTCTCCTTATTGATTAGTCTGTGGCAAGTCTTGTCACCTACCTATAAAATTGAAACGCAGAGTATACTAGGCTATTAAAGCAATGAACTTTGACCTACACAAGGCTGAAATCTCAAGATAACTTCAGATTATGGAATTGGAGGAATTGAGGAATGAGGCATACGACAATGCAAAAATTGCAAAGGAAATGATGAAAATATTTCATGATAAAAACATAGTGAGGAAATCCATTGCCCCTTCACAAAAAGTCCTGTTATTCAATTCAAGCCTCCGCCTATTTTCTAATAAGTTGAGGTCAAGGTGGATTGGGCTTAACATTGTTAAACAAGTATTTGGACATAGAGTAGTAGAAGTGAAAGAGAGTTATATTAGAGATGAGAGTCTTGGAGTTTTAAAATGAATGAAAGTCCAATAAAATCATCAAATCTATAATTCTCAAACGATCTGAGCTACAAAAAACTCAAGACAGAAAGTATGAGAGATGGGAGAGTGTGTGTTTAAAATGTTTGTGTGGGGGGGGGGGAAGAGAGTTATATATGTATGAGAATTGAGTGTATGAGATAGAGAGAGAAAGAGAGTTATATTAGAGATGTGAGTCTTAGAGTTTTAAAAGGAATGAAAGTCTAATTAGAATAATCGGATCAATAATCCTCAAGTGATCTGAGTTGTAAAAAGCTCAAAATAAAGAAATCTAACTACTTTATTATATAAATATATATATGAAATATAATGAAAGTCTAATTAGGATCATCAAGATAAACAATCCTATCTCATACTCTCTCACTTAGCATTACTTGTCTTGACGATCCTTATTAGACTTTTTTACTCAAAACATTTGTATGATTTTATAGATGAGAAAATATTTAAATATTTTAAAAAAATCTCAGTTTATAGACATTTAAAGCCAATCAAATCACCAATAAAAAAAATTCAAAACCAAACTAATCACTAATAAAAAATAACGAGCGATTCCAATTGCACCAAAAAAATAAAAAAATTCAAATTCATGTTAATTACTAATAAAAAAAATAACAAGTGATATCAATTGCACCAAAAAAATTAAAAAATTCAAAGTCAACCTAATTACCAATAAACAAAAAATAAGTAAAACCATTGCACCAAAAAAAACAATGTTCTAAACCAAATATCAATTTTTTGTCCTTATTTACATCGTTTTCCCCTTGCTAAGGTTCATATTTTTTAAATACTTGAATAGTGTAAAATAGATATTGAAACCATAAAAATGTCAGTTAAATCAATTTTTTTTAAGTGGTCAAATTTTGATCTTGTTGATTTGGTTTAATTGCAGCATGAAAATATTTCTGTAGCATCTGAGAAGTCATAGCGATAAATAATTTAAATCAATTGTCCTTGCAGCTATAAGAAGATTCGCTAGAAAATGTTAGTTCAGTTTGGGTTTTTTTCAATTTTTTTTTGAAAATTTGATTTATAGTTCAATGTGAACTAGACAACCTATTCACTCCCTCACAGACATTTTAAACACATACTCTCCCATCTCTCATACTCTCTCTCACATCTATATATGAGATAGAATAAAAGTCTAATTAGGAACATCAAGACAAACAATGTTATCTCATGCCCTCTCTCTCTTAACATTATTTGTCTTGACGATCCTAATTGAACTTATTTACTCAAAACATTTGTATGATTTTATAGATGAGAAAATATTTAAATATCAAAAAAATTATCAGGTTGTAGACATTTAAAGCCAAGCTAATCACCAATAAAAAAAAATTCAAAGCTAAACTAATCACCAATAAAAAATAAAAAGTGATACCAATTACACAAAAAAATAAAAAAAATCCAAAGACATGCTAATCACTAATAAAAAATAACAAATGATATCAATTACACTAAAAAAACTAAAAAATTCAAAGTCAAGTTAATTGTTAGTAAAAAATTACCAATAAAAAAAAAGTGAAACCAATTACACCAAAAAAAATAATATTCTAAACCAAATATCAATTTTTTTTCTTTATTTGCATCACTTTCCTCTTGCTAATGTTCATATTTTTTAAATACTTGAATAGTGCAAAATAGATACTGAAACGATAAAAAAGTTAGTTAAATCAATTTTTTTTAAGTGGTGAAATTTTAATTTTGTTAATTTGATTTAATTGAATTGTGAGAATATTTATGTAGCATCCGAAAAGTCAAAGCGACAGATAATTTAAATCAATTATCCTTGCAACTACAAGCAGATTCGTTAAAAAATGTTAGTTTTGTCGCATTTTTTTTTAGTTTTTAAAAATTTGATTTGTAGTTCAATGTGAATTAGACAACCTATTCATTAGATTTAGTCTGAGGTTGATAAGATGAACACTCATTAGAAAGAAGAGCACCAATGAAGAAATATATGGCGGGATAATTTTGTAATAGAGTTAATTTAAGTTCGTAGGAATTTTTGAATTGTGTTAATGTGATATGATTTTTTTATTTCAATCCTTGCACTTTTTTTATTTAAGACATTCTTAGATGCCCCATTTGCTTGGCAAATTTTTTGTATTAAGAGTGCCTTGGTAATGACTAGTCTATATTATAAAGTAGTTAGAAAAGTTTATCTTATGTTTTTTGCAGCTTAGATCGCTTAATGATTATTAATCCAACAATTCTAATGCGAAATTTTTCTATGATTCTTATCTTTCATCTAACTCTCTCTCCCTCTATCTCATACTTTCTCTTCTATTTCTCACACATTTTAAACACACACTCTCTCATTTCTCATATAACTCTCTCTTTATATATAATAATAATAATAATAATAATAACAAAATACATCTAATACCCATTAAAATTCTAATAACAAGGATTATTTCTAACAAATTATAGGTTCATTAACATATTGAAGGGGCTAGCCTCCATTATTACATGTGTTATGACATTAAATGAACCCACGTGAGGATGACAAGACAAGACACATAATGAAAAAATCAGCCACTCAGTTCAATTACCCAAGCCGAACTGATTAATGAGTTCGGCAAATAGTAAAAGAGCTCGGCTCTTATCAAACCGAGTTGATCAATGAGCTCGACACTCATTATGACCGAACTGTTTGCAACAATACGTGGAAAGATAAAGATTCGCCTATAACTTAGGCATTCGGAGAAACCAATCAGCAAAATTGTATATGTCAGGAGGAATTGTTGGAGAAATATTTGCAACTTCTCAAACTGAATCGCTAAATTGAAGGAAGGTGTGCCACCTTGAATCAAAATTCACGAAAACCCCAATCAAACAGTGATCTATACAAAGCAGAAGAAATCAAGGTGAAAGGTACGCTGAATTCTCTTCGTCTTCTTACAATTGTCTCAGTTCCATTACTAACTTAAGCATTGGAGTGTCTTCGATCGAAGCACTTTGATCTTGGGTAGTTTGAAAAAATTTAGATAGCTCTTGAAGTTATGGCACTTGCTCGGGCCTTCTTGAATGAACTCGGTCCCTCAATAAGGACCACTTATACTTAGGAAAAAATTTGATGGCTCTTGATTATGGCCCTGCTCGGCCTTTCTTCAAAGAGCTCATTCCCTCAACATGGACCATTTATACTTAAAAAAATTTGATGGCTCTTGAGTTATGGCCCTGCTCGACCTTTCTTCAAAGAGCCTCATTCCTTAACATGAACCTTTTATCCTTCTGTATGTATGGCCACCAAAATTCTTGAGAGATAGCTCGGTGAGGCAGAGATCTTCCACTTGTATGAGCTTCGCAACTTCCTTCTTGTATTTCGGTTAGAAAGTCAAGATTTATCTTCGGGTGTACACATTTCAAATACGGGCCTCCAAATGAGCATCGGTAGAGCTTGTCTCTTGGAGATAACCAGAATCTGGCCGCTTTCAGACGTAGCTTATGAACTTCCTTCTTATCTTCCGGCAGGTCATCATTCTTCAAGAAGCCAATGATTGAATACATCCAACTTGGCTCGGTTTCGTTACATAAGACTTCATCAGATTTGGTCGGTAGAATACTGGGCTCAGATTGGAACTCAATAGTAAGAGATCTTTCAGTTTCTTGGTCAATGGCCAAGGCTAATGAAACTAAAGCAATGACATGCGAGTTCTTTACTCTTTCGACCTGTAGGATCAAGTATTCTGGTATTTTGCATAATTTATTTTCTACAAACGGCGTGATATGCCATCATTCTTTCACCCTTTGTTTCATACTCCCCAGTTATCTGGTTCACCACTAGTTGTGAATCAGAGAATATTTAGAGTTTCATTGCCCCCAGTTCAACTGATAGCCTTAGAAAGTTCTATTTCTAAAAAGCACCTTTTTAAATAGAACTCTCTAAAGTACCTTCGAAAACTTAAGGGTGCCCCTTAAGAGATGATAGGTGATCAGCAAATGTACTAAACTGAAGTTATTAATAAAATTTTTTGAAGATTCTTGCTCCACATTATATACGTCCTACTGTTAATTCAGAAGGCAAAAAATCCTGATAGAAGTTGTATCTTAAATCAGGTGTAGCCACCCAATCTAATCTAGGCCCTTAGCTAGACATGACGATGTAAGCTGACTAGGGATGGATTTGAATCCAATCAGATTGGTAGATCGGTGTGAAGTAGAAACTCTCTTAGATACTCAAGGCGACTAAGAGTAACTCTACTGAGGGACCAGACTCTTTGAAGAAAGGCTGAGCCGGGCCATAACTCAAGAGTCATCAATTTTTTTTCTAAGATAAAATTTCCCTATTGAGGGACTAGGCTCTTTGAAAAAAGGCCGAGCAGAACCATAACTCAATAGCCATCAAATTTTTTCCTAAGTATAAGAGGTCCCTATTGAGGGACTTAGCTCATTCAAGAAAAGCTGAGCAAGAACCATAACTTCAAGAGCTATCTAAATTTTTTCTAAGAATACACGGTCCCTATTAAGGGACTGAACCTTCAAAAAGGGCCAAATAAAAAGGCTTAGACTTCAAAATTTATGTTTTTTCAAGCATACAATGAATTACAGAAACAGAAAGGCCAAAATGTGTTTTGTATTCATGTTTCAAAAAATTACACCGATCATTGAATGTTTACATCAGAAGTTGCAAAAAGGAAAATCTCTTAAGTATCTCAGGAGGCTGGAGGCTATGAAGAACTTGGAAGAGAATGCCTTGAAAAGAGCTCAGAAGAAGATGAAACCCCTGCAGCAGTTAGAGCAGCATGCCAGCCCTGACTGAAATACGCTTCTCGGAGTTGGGGGATCTGCAAGGCAAGGTCATTTTCTGCCTTCTCGACTCTTTTATCATAAACAACATCTTCTTTCTCTTTTGCTTCAGATTTATACTGATCAAATTCCTCAAGGAGAGTGGAATAGTCGAGTTGAGATTGAGAAAGCTCTAAGTTGGTTTCATGCTTAGACTCCTTCAATTTTTCAACCTCTGAAGAAAACTTCTGGATCTCCTCAGTCAGGCTTTGATTTTGAGCTTGCAGAACCTTAATTTATTCGCAGAGTTTAGCATACTCTTCATCCACACTCTCTTTCTTGGCCAAGGCTGAAGCTTAAACATGGATAGCATCCTTCATAACCTTGTCTTTTTTAGCTATTCTTGCTATGACCTCATGGACTTTTTGCAGACCCTTGATTGAAAAGGAGAATGACTTAGAACAATTTTAAAAAAAAGAAAAGAAAAGAGGAAAATCTTAAAAGAACAAGTCTTTCCAAGACCATATGCTGAATAACTTGACGAGACACTTCGTCATCAGTAAGAACCTCGTTCATAGCCAGGTCTCGAGGCAAGATCACTCCCCTTGAGATCCCCATTACTACATTAAAGTCTTCAATGGTAGAATCCTTTGCGGTGATCTCTCTCCTTTTTGCTCTAAGGATAGGTTGGAAAGGAGGAGTGACTGGTGTGGGAGAAAGGCTCGCCTCGGACTCAGCAATCCTTCGCCTTTTTGGGGCAGGGTCCTCGACAAGCTCAAAAATTGAGTCATCTTGGGGAGTGGGAGATTGAAAAGAATTGGGGGGATCTAGGTCAACCAAAATTGAAGATTCAATAGTTCGAGCCACATCTGCTTGCTCACTAGGTGGTAGATCTGCCTGGACTAGAAGAAAAACATCGATTGGAACCTCGGTAGTAGGTTCCTCAAGAACAGAAATTAGAGCCACAAAAGTGGTTGGATTGGTTCAGTAGATGGGGTCTACTCAACAGTTGATAAGAAATCCAAAAAATTCTTCACCGTTCTGCGTCCAGAGGTTGCAAGGGAAGACTTCTTCTTAGATTGGGGAGTCTGTTCCCGAGCAGTTTGGATTGCCTCCCGGTCTGCATCCAGAGTGGCGTTGGGTCGGTTCGGCACAACAATGAAGGATGTGTAAGATAGTGTGTATCCTAGCAGTGTATGTGCAGCTCGGCAGAACAAAAATTCGTTGTAATCCCAAACTTTCTTAAGTTCATCAATCTTCATAAAAGACTAAGGAACTCGGACCCTCACAGTCTCTCCTTCACACAGAAGTCTTATATCAGAAAAATAGTTAAAAAAAAAAACTCAAATACTTGGAGCCCCTTCTTCATAAGGGCAACGATAGGATAGAGTGGCGTCAGCAGCATATTCCCAATTGCCAGAAACAAAAATCATATCATTCTCATGACCCTTATACAAATCAAGAAGATGGGTGACCAGATATAGCTCATTCTTCATTACAGCAAGGTAGTAATTGTCCCCAGCAGACTTAATGATGTAGCAGTATGAAATCTCCCACAAACCAAGGCTCAAACCCAGAAGCTTGTTCAAAGCAGACACCCCCATAACTATCCTACAGAAGTTGGGGTAGCATTGGAGGGGTCAAAGCTTTGTAGCAGAAAGTACCCAGAGGAGGAGAGGATCAAGAGGGAATCGCACTCCACCCTTAGTAATGGCACGAGTCGGAATGGGGATCCTCTTCCTTATACCAATCAGTGACTCATCTTTTCCAGCAACCTTTACTTCGACGTCTTCTAGAATGTTATATTTTGCTTTAAAAGTTGGAATCTCAAAAGGTGTGAGAGGGGCCATTGAAGAAGATGAAGTGCAGAAATATAGGAGATACAAAGAAAGAGATGGGTTTGAAGGCAAGAAGGCAAGGTAGAGGAAAATTCGAAGAGAAACTGTTTATAAAAGTGAGGAATTCTAAAGGGTAATATTTAAATGCCAAAACGTGCCGCCAAAACTAAGGGGGATGACACAAGTATGCGCAATGATGATGAAAAGGCATAAAACGGATAATAGACGAAAGACGTTTATCAGACATTTTCTGGGGGCAAATGAAGGGGCTGAGCCCCATTATTACACGTGTTATGACATTAAACGAGCACACGTGAAGATGACAAGACAAGACACATGATGAAGAAATCAACCATTCAATTACCCAAGCCGAACTGATTAATGAGTTTGGCAAACAATAAAAGAGTTCGACTCTTATCAAACCGAATTGATCAATGAGCTCAACACTCATTATGACCGAACTATTTGCAACAATATGTGGAAAGATAAAGATTCGCCTATAACTTAGGCATTCGGAGAAACGAATCAACAAAATTTTATATATCAGGAGGAATTGTTGGAGAAATATTCGCAACTTTCCAAACTGAATCGCTAAATTAAAGAAAGGTGTGTCACCTTGAATCAAAATTCACGGAAACCCTAATCAAATAGTGATCTATTAAAAGCAGAAGAAACCAAGGTGAAAGGTACGCTGAATTTTTCTCATCTTTTTGCAATTATCTCAGTTCTGTTATTGACTTAAGTATCGGAGTGCCTTCGATTGAAACACTTCGATCTTGAGTAGTTTGTTTATTTTGCAAGAAGCAAAGACTGAGAGATCAAGTTCAGAGCTCACTCTTATTAAAAACGTTCATTTTTCATTCCTGTGGAGGTGATCTCATTTTTTGCCTCTTACACATATGTCATCTGGAGTAAAGCTAAGAATTTTATTTAGGGTGGGTACTTTAATTATATACTCTAATTTTTTTTCCTCCTAATCAATAAATATATTTATATTTATTATATCATATTTGATACGTGAAGTCTATTTAACATAAAAAGGCCAAAAAATAATGTATATTGTATATGTATAAAAAAAAACTAATTATCACAATTGTAAAAAAGTGAAGATAATTGTCATTTTTATAATTAAAAAATATCAATTATTCACTAAAAATTCATTAAATTTATTCAATAAACAATGTTCTAAATATTATCACTAAAATATTAGTATAGTAAAACTATTAAATTAAAATTTAAGAGGTAAACATAGTAAAAAAAATTAAAATCGATTGATATATAATAAAAACTATAATCAGTACTCGAATAAAAATAAAAGAGAATTTTTTGTAGAAAAAATAAAGTCAAATGAAGATCAATTGAAAGAACTTTTACTTGTAAAAACTCATAGTAAAATGAAGGCCGTCTGAAAAAAGCCTTATTATAATAAGAAAAACTAAATAATTGAAATAAAAAAATTATAGAGTGAGCACAAGTAAAAAATGTGTATAAGTTTTAGAATATATAAATATAAATATACATATCATATTTTTTTTTTAAATTGAGAGCTCTGTCCATGTATGTCATCCTACATATATCTATCTATCTATATCAATATCTATATTTATATGATTCTAATTGGATTTTCATTCTTTTTACATCTCTCTCTATCCTAAAAACACACTCTCATCTCTTATATGACTCTATCTTTTTGTCTATCTCATACTCGTACACATACACATACTCTCTCTCTCTATCCTAAATGTAAAGTAATAGGAGTTGGAGAGTTTGGTTTGAACGGCTATATATATATATATATATATATAATAACAAAATACATCTAATACTCATTAAAACTCTAATCTCTCTCTCTCTCTCTCCACACACACACACACACACACACACACACACACATATATATATATATATATATATGATACTCTCATCTCTCATAAGTTTATTACATCTCTCATATAACACACACACTCTCTCTATACACTCACCAACACACACGCTAATATCGACTCTTACCCAAAAAAGAAAGATATTTTTTAGGTATAATAATAAAATATATAAATTGTGTACATATTGATATTTTTTAAGTGTTGTATTTTTAGAGAAGTTTTGTCATTTTTATTAAGAAAATAGTGTTTTTAAATTAATTTTGAATTATGTAACTAAAGAAAATAATAAAAGATAAAGTACTATTTGAAAATATTTATATTACAAAACCAATACTCAAGGTTTTTTGAGTTACTTAGTGCCTTTAGGCACGGGTTATTAGTAGTCCTTAATACAATGCCTATAAATCCTGTTATTTAATTCCTTCCAACTATAAATCTTCCTAAATATTAGTTACTGTATTTCATATCTTCCTTCTCATCCCATCAATCATGAGATTTGGCTCCCATATGTTTGTACTAATTATTTCCCGTGCCTAAAGGCATGGAGTAATAAAAAAAATTTATCAACATTAAACATATTAATATTCCCACCTAAAATTAAATCACAAACATAAATGAGAGATAAAAAAATTTAAGTACTAATTGTAATGGGAGTGAGCGGTGCTAGTGGTGGGGGGTGACAGTGGTGATAATGGAAGACGGTGATGGTTGTGGTGGGTGGTAACAACCGTGGTAATGGTGGCAGCCGTGAGTGACAACGGTGGTGGTGGTTGTGGGAAGTAATCGACGACAGTGATATGGTTGGCAATGGCAGTGGTGGGACGACGATGGCAGTGGTGGGTGACGATTAGTGCTTTTAGGTGACAGTGTGATGGGTGGTGACGAATGACAGTGATGGTAAGTGTGGTGGGGGTAGGTGACTGTGGGTGGTTGCAGTGGTGGACGATGACAGGTTGTGGTAATGGGTGACGGTGGGCAACAATAATAGTTGTGGGCGCTGACGGTGGGACGACGGTTATAGTGGGATGATGGTGGTAATGATGGTGGCAATGGACGACGATGATAATAATCAGTGGTAGTATTGATGGTGGTATTGGGGCAGTGACGGTGGTAGTTTGTGATGGTCGTGGGGGTTGTGGTGGTGGTGGTGGGATAGTAGCGGTAATGATAGTGATAATGGTGGAGACAGTGGTGGTAGTTGTGGTGGGCGGTGGAAGAGGTGGTGGTTGTGGTGGCGGTGGCGATGGAGTGGCAGGTGTGGTAGGGTAGCGATAGTGGTGGTGGTGATGGTGGTAGTGTAACAATAGTGGTGGTGGTGGTAGTGTAGCAATAGTGGTGGTGTGGTAGGGTAGCGATAGTGGTGGTGGTAGCGGCAATGGTGATGGTAATGGCGGTGACAGTGGTGATGGTAGTGGTAATGGTGGTGGTGGTAGAGGTAGTGGTGGAACGGTTTCAAATATTTTTTTTTTAAAGTATTTATGAGAAATAATTTCTATAAACACTTTTAAAAAATTATTCTAAACACATCTTTAAGGGTTTATTTTTTCTATTAAATTTAGGGTTTTAATATTAGCCATCAAATTAATTTTAAAGTAAAATTTAAAGAGATCTCAATCGCGAATAGTAAAAGTCATTTTGTTTATCTTTTGAGATTTGTGTTGTATTGTACTTTATTATTATACTAGTTATTACTTGTGTCTGAAGGCACAGAGTAATAAAAAATGGTAAACAATAAATATATTTGTATTTATATCTAAAATCAAATTACAAACATAGAGAAGAGATAAATAAATTTAAATATCGATTTTGTAATGGGAGTGATAGATGGTGGACAATAGTGGTGGTGGTAGAAGACGGTNGACATCAGAACCATGCTCTTAATTCTCACAATCCATCTTTATCTTCTGATTAACTTGATGTTAACACGGGTTAATTGAGTTCCCAAGCACAAGTATAACAACCGGATGATAACTACATGTTCAGATCTTTGAGCTAAAGGGTGACTTTTACATTTGATAACTTATTATATTTTGTCTAAAAAATTCTCTTGGAAAGAATTTTATATTCTGTCCAGGAAATCCCATAAACTCCATAACTTTAAATCTCAAGGATTCCAGTCACTTGGTCTCTGTTATTGCTTACTTCGAAACATCAATATTAGTTCCCTGTGGATTCGACTCTAGAATTAACCTAATTATTACTACAACTTGAATGCCTGCACTTGGGTGTACACATTTCGGATCAAGTCGAGTTTTCGGGCATCCTCTTGGGTAGGGTCGGGTTGGGCTGGGTTGGATTTTTTTATCGACCCGACCCTTTTTTTTGTTGGCAGACACAAATCTCGAAGGAATATTCTGGATCCATTAAAAAAATGGTTTCCAAATCTTTAACAAAATCTTGCAAAAATGGTTTCAAACGCTGACCATTGGCAATTGCAGAGATGGGTACCACTTGTGTGGGACTAACCCACGTACTATTGGCAATTGCAGAGATGATTCCCACATCAAGTAGCTTCAGCACTTCATCTCTAATCACATCCTTCATAATTGGATTGAGACTCCTTTTTGGTTGTCGAGCTGGCTTGGTTTCCTCTTCAAGATATATTCTGAGTGCAAATGAGAGGGTTAATTCCCTTGATGTTGGCAATAGTCCAACTGATCGCTCCTTTGTGCTTCCTCAAGACACTCAATAGTTCTTATTCTTGATCCAGCACTAATTAAGAGCTTGTCACTACTGGGAATATATTTTTCTCCCCAAAGAATGCATATTTGAGTGTGGATGGTAATGTCTTTAACACTAAAATTGGTGGTTGTACAGTTGATGAAAAGATTTTCTTCTCTTGTGGAGGAAACTCTCCAATGTAGGGGTCCAACTTCCCACCTCTTGAATAGTTTTCAGTTCCAAATCCTCAAGAAATTCTTCCTCCCCCAAATTTATATTGCACAATAAGTATATGTGATACTCCACTAATGTGTCAATTCTATTGACTTCATGAATTTCCTCATTGTCCCCCAGTTGCTTGCATATGTTGAACACATTAAGATCCACTGTCATATTCCCAAATTCTAGCTTCATTAGACCATTATCGCAATTAATCATAGCATTAGAAGTTGCAAGAAAGGGTCTACCTAGAATGATAGGAATTTGTGCAGTGGGATTAGCAATAGGATGAGTGTTAAGCACAATAAAATCAATAGGAAAGTAAAATTTTTTCACTTGGACCAACACATCCTCTACTACTCCCCTTGGTGTTCTCATGTTATGATCCACTAGCTGAAGAGTAATGGAGGTTGGTTTTAACTCTTCTAACTGTGGTTGTTTGTACACCGAGAATGGTAGAAGGTTGACACTCGTTCCTAAGTCTAGCACTGCT
This sequence comes from Ilex paraguariensis, assembly GCA_963454935.2. NCBI lineage: Eukaryota > Viridiplantae > Streptophyta > Magnoliopsida > Aquifoliales > Aquifoliaceae > Ilex > Ilex paraguariensis. The sequence continues at coordinate 2,898,361 of CAUOFW020000001.1, forward strand.
TGTTCCCAATGGTGATGGAAATGGTAGGGCAGTCCGGATCTTTGAACTAGGGTGTGTTGTTTTTCCTTAAGATGGAGCTTACTTGCTCAGTAAGGAATGTTTTCTTATGCACATTCAACTTCCTCTTGATGGTACATAAGTCCTTCAATATCTTTGCACAGGAGGGGATTTGCTTGATGGCATCAAGGAGTGGAATATTGATCTTTACCTGCTAAAAAATCTCAAGAATATCATAATAATTACCAATCTTAGCAGGTGCTCTCAACCATTGAGGATAGGGGGCAGGGATAGGACAATCATTCACAATCAAATCAACAACCTTGAGCTTCTCAAGTTGTTCACATTCTCTAGAGTCACCATTGGTCTTTTTTTTCAATTTTCAAAGGTGCCTTTGGTGAGAACTTAGGTAAAATGGTTTTGTCAATTTTCTTTCCACTCCGAAGAGTGGTGATAGCCTTGAGTTGTTAAAAATTTTCTTTAATGGCATCGGATGACTTGATCACATGTTGAACCTTGGGGTTCTGTGAGAAATTTTCCTTTTTCTTATTGAAATGACCCCATGGCAATGGTCAAATTGGTAATCTGTGTCTGGATGTCATTAAAAGCTACAGTGTTTTGGTTATTGGTCACATTTTGACTTTGGATGAATTGATGAATGATGTCCTCTAAATTCCTCCTATGAGGAGGTTGATACGTGGGTGGATTGGGCTATCCTTATTAACTGAACCGTTGTTAAGGTGGGTTTTGAGAAAACTCTTGTGGGTTGGACCTTTGATATTGAGAGCTAGAAAACTGACTATGACCATAAAATGGTTGGTTTTGGTTTGGTGGGATGGGAGGTGGCAATGAAGTGGATCCATGAGGTGTAGGATTGTCATTGTTCAAATTAAAGTTTGGGTGTGAGCTCCATCCCGAATTGTATGTGTTAGAATGTGGAGAATATGATTACTTAGTTTGATTGAATGCATGCACTTGCTCATGATACACTTTCTTAAGTGCAAGAATGTTTGGACATTTCGAGATGGAGTGCTCAACACTTTCACAAATTGAGCAAAATTCTTTGGCCTTAGTTATATTTGACATTTCATGCATCCTATTGACTTCTAATCTTTCCACCATGTTGGATAACTTTGTAATTTTAGCAAGCAAGTCCTCTTGGTCATGCAAGTTATATACCCCACCCCCATTTGGTTGAGTGTTTGTAGATGACCTTGGTTCATTGGTACGATCAGTGATATCCGAAGATTAGACATTCTCTGCCAAAGTATCAAAGTACTCTAGAGCTTCATCGGGGTCATTATTCAATAATTATCCATTACACATCATGTTAGTGAGCTGTCGATGCCCTGACATATTTCCTTCGTAGAAGAAACTAACTATTTTCCATGTTTCAAATTGTAAAAAATCCTTCTATTTCTCCCAACACTAATAAAACTGCTCATTTGATTTCTCAGAAAATTTTTGAATTTGTTTTTCAAAGCAATGGTCTTAGGCATCAAAAAAAACTTGTTTAGAAATTCAACTAACATTTGGGCCTAAGAACTTATCGAGCGTGGTGATATAACCTAATTTAAATCATACATCCAAATATAAGTGGTCAAATTATAATATTTCTCAGTTCAGTTCGAGTTCGAACCCATATGGAGCTAACTGTTGGTATTTTTTTTTTATCAAAGCAAGCAAGATAACCATTCCATTAAATAGGAAAATTGAGGTTACAATCAATCGTAAGAAAAGCCATAAACTCGGGAGGGGGGACCCTAACCAATCCGCCAGAAGGGAATTGTTTAGCTTCTTGGCCGCCACCCAATGAGTAGCCTTGTTGTACGCCCTTGGCTTGTGTAAGAAGCTAAGGTTAAATGACCTAGCATAATGTCTAATATCCTCCATATTTACACTAATTTCCCATGGGGGCACATCCTTGTTGGAGCTTAACTTAATAATGTTAAGACAATCATTAACAATAGTCGCATAAGTGATCAGTTGGGCATCATCGAGCAGGCAAGCCTACCTTACTGACTCAGCCTCCGCCAGTTGAGATGATGTAGCAGGGAAGCCCTTGGCACTACCAAATTCTAAAATATCTCTGCTCTTGCAAAGAACAACTCCACATGTTGCCTTTGACACTTCAGATTTGAAGGCACCATCACAGAAAATATGGTAATCCTCCTTAGTCTCGTGTGGAGTTGCCTCTCTTGCCTCTAACTCCTGCTGACCTTCTTGTGATCTCCTTTCATCAATTTTGAACTGGTTTCCCCAAATAGCCTTGTCTTGTAGCACTGTGGCATAGGCATTCACCTCTTCCTTATTGAAAATGAGCTTGTTTCTTGCCTTCCCATTTTTGAACCCACTCTGGCCATCTTCCCCAGTAACTCAAGTCTACTTTGTGTGTCTATTACCAACAAAAGAAGGACAGTGGATCTTTGGGCCACTGACAAGAAAACTAAGTCATTCTCCTACAAAGCCAGGTCCATACCAAACCAGACCCTCCTGGTCCATGCGCATTCAAACAAGATATGCTCAATTGACTCCGCTGCCAACTTGTAGATCTAGAAAATAGGTGTTGTAGCACACTTCTTTCTAAATAGATTCTCATGGGTGGCAAGGATGTTATGGCAAGCTTTCCACTTGAAGTGTTTAACTTTAGGAACTACCTTCATATTCCAAATAGACTGCCATAATTTGGGATGAAGAGACACAAAAAATCTGATCTCTAGCAGATCGAAGGCCTCCTTACTACCCACCATATACCCAGATTTAACAATATAGATACCTTTACTTGTGGGCCACCAAATTCTTTTATCTTTTCCCGCATTCAATGATAAAGGGATAGCTTGGATTGCTTTCAATTCACTCCTTGTGATTACATTTTCCAGACTAGGGATGTTCCAGCTTTTGGGGAAAACACTAATAATGTCTGCAACCTTTGTAATAGAGCATACTGGGGGCCTTGGGGATTGAATGGTCAGATTGGGGAGCTGGGGGATCCATTTATTATTCCAGAAGCACACCTCACTGCCATCACCAATTTGCCACATCAGACCTTTTTCGAGAAGCTCCCTGCCATAGAGCAAGCTAGTCCAAACCCAGGAGGGTCTCGCACCTCGCTTCACCTTCATCAAGTCATCGTTTGGGAAGTAAATCACCTTCATGAATTTTGCCCAGAACGACTTCGGTTGATGGATGAGTCTTCAACACTGTTTCGCCAAGAGAGCTTGGTTAAACAAATTGAAATCTTTAAAGCCCATCCCCCCAACAGACTTTGGTTCAGTCATCTTCTCCCATTTCCTCTAGCAGATACCCTTTATATCTTCACATCCTTTCCACCAAAAGTGTCTTACATAGGAATTGAGCTTCACATAGAAATTCCTAAGGAACTCCACTACTGATATGACATAATGTGGAATGGCCTAGGTTACTGCCTTGATTAGTATCTCCTTCCCTGCCTGTGAGAGACAACAACTCTTCCATCCCTATAACCTCTTCACAACTCTCTCAAGAAGGTACCCAAACACCTCGTTCCTTGATCTTCCCTAGGCAGTAGGGATTCCCAAGTATTTTGCGCAATGTGGGAGAGTTTGCATGCCCAGGAGATTGCAGAAGAAAGTCCTTTGCTCCTCAGATGTATTACTGGAGAAAATAACCCCAGACTTCTGGTAATTGGCACACTGCCCCAACGCCATGCAATATATCTACAAAATCCTCAGTAATTCCATTACTCCCTCTTCCTTAGCTTTGAGGAAAAATAGAGAGTCGTCAACAAAGAAGAGGTGTGAGATAACTGGGCTTGTCCTTTAAATTTTAATCCCCACCAATCTCCTTTCCTCAACCCCAAACCACAGCATAGCTGATAGAACATTTGCAACCAAGATGAATAAGTACGGTGAGAGTGGGACTCCCTGCCTGATACCCCTATGAGGCGTGACCACACCAATTCTTTCCCCATTCAGCACAAATTATAAGGTGATCATATTGATACACTGCATAGTGAGATTCACCCCAGCGATGGTCAAACCCCAACTTTATCATAGTTGCTTCCAAAAAGTCCCACTTAACCCTGTCGTAAGCCTTACTAATGTCCATTGTGATAGCAATTTTAGGGACTTTTCCCTTTTTCTTTCCTTTCAGGTGATGGAATACTTCGTTTGCAATTGCGATACTATCTTGAATTTGTCTATTTGGAACAAAGGCAACTTGGTTTGGGGAGACAATGGAGCTCAACATTCCTTTCAATCTATTGGCCATTACCTTTGAGATCACCTTATACAGAAAATTTCATAATGCAATCGGTCTAAACTGTGTGATGGTTTTAGGAGCTGCTTCTTTCGGGATAAGGACAACATTAGTGAGATTGATTTCCCTGATCAACTGGCTGCCTTTGAAGAAGTCCCTAACCATTTTAGTGACATCACCCCCACTATATGCTAGAATTTATGGAAAAAAATACTTGGAAACCCATCTAGTCCAGGGGCTTTAAGGGCACCCAACTCCTTCGCTGCCTCTTGCATTTTTGCATCGGTTATAGTCCTTAACAAATCTCGGTTCATTTCCTCTGTAACTTTGGTTTGCACCACCATCAGCGCCTCAGACCAGTCTCTTTCCCCCATTGTGCTGAACAGATTCTGAAAGTAGCCTCTGATATGGGAGTTAATCTTCTCCTTCCCTTCAATCCATTCAACTTCATCAATTTTGAGCCTGACAATCTGATTACAACTCCTTCTCTGAATGGTAAACCAATGGAAAAATCTAGTGTTTTGATCCTCGTCTTTCAACCAATTGATCCTTGATCTCTGCAGCCAATACTTTTCTTCTCTACATCTTACTGCATCAATTTGGGCACATAACTCTACTTCCTTAATCAAATTATCCTCTGATGGCTCCTACATTTGGACTTGGATTAACTCCTTGTTCAACATATGAATCAATTTCTTATTGTTCCCAAACTTTTGCCTGCTCCACTCCATTAGATGATTTCTACATAATTTTAGGTTGCTGATGGTATTATGAACCACGAAATTTGGGTCCCTCACAGTCCAGTTTCTTTTAGCCACCTCTTCACAATCTGAGTCCTCCAACCACATGTTTTTGAACTTAAAAGAATGGGGGACTTCTTAGCATTTAGCCCTAGGTTAATCATATTTGGGTAGTGGTCAAACCCCATTCTAGGTTCATGCAGCACCGATGTTGAGGGGAAGAGAGCACTCCAATCAGGGTTCACAAAGGACTCTATCAATACGTTCTTGGACATTGGCTGCACCTGACCTATTATTAGACCATGTAAATTTGGGCCCGCTAAAACTCATCTCTATGAGGTACCATTTTGAGATGAATTGTTGCATTTCCCCTACCCTCCTAAGACTGCTAGTAGTGCCTTCTTCCTTTTCATCCTGAGAACTGATGTTATTAAAATCCCCAACTACCAGCCAGGGCATGTCAATTGACCTCGCTAAACCAATAAACTTCTCCCATGTTCTCTTCCTTTTTTCAGCCGTTGGGTCAACATAGACAAAGGTGCAGTGCCACATATCCTACTGATGATTTACTCTACCTCTAACATTGATCAGATTCTTGCTTTTGTCTAGGACCAGCAAGTTAGTTTCCTCCTTCCACCATAAAGCTAGGCCACCAGAAAGGCCCACAGGATGCATGTACTTAGAACAAGGAAAATTCAAAGATCTTCTCAACCACTCCAACTTATCAGGCTTATTTTTAGTCTCTATAAGAAAAATGATTGAGGGACGATGGGTAGTGATAAACCCTCTAAGATTGCGGACTGTCTAGGGTCATCCCCCTCCCTGACAGTTCCAAGTGAGCATCAACATGAATCGTGTGGCTATTTAAGGTGAGCCACCACCACCACCTTATCAGACCCACTAGTTGCATCACCCTTGTCTGATACCCCTCTAGGAGGATAAGCAATCCACTGTGACATACACCTATTGAGGTTATTCTATCCTTTCCCTTCAGTAAGATCATTGTTCCCCTTCTCCAAGTTTTGTTGCACCTTCTCTTTAGCGTTCTCCAAATAGGCGAAGTACAGTTCAGAATTCGTCGATTTTCCAGCACTCACTTTTTTTTTGGGCTTACTCCTCTTACCCCATTTTCTTGACGTATGGTTTTTCCCAAAATTTACTAGGGACATATCAATAGCCAATGGGGAGCTAGAAAAGGTTAGGGAGAGATAGGGAGCACTTGGGCCGCTGTCCGAATATGCTTTGAATCTTTTCCATGGCATTGAGTGGGCTTTCATACTAGCATTTTCCAATTAGGCTTTCCTTTTAAGTGACAAATTTTGGAAGTGGGTCTCATCCCTGTCCTCCTCTTCATTATCCGATATTATATGGATCTCCCTTTCATTGGACTCTTGGGCCTCCATACTATCAGTGGGCTCACACACACAATAGGATCCTCTCTTGACTGCAACTATTGTGTTTGGATCTTCTTGGTAATCAGACAAGGACAGAGAGAGGGATTGGTCCCATTCCTGGTCCTCGCCAGAATATGGCATCACTGAGAGAGGTGGTGCATGGCTCTAGGATCCATTTTTTTGTTCCAGTTTGGTACGTACCTCATTCCTAGCTTGGGGCCTCGACACGTCTCCCTGCTGGTTGTTAGGGTGTTGAATGATTCTTTATTTGCCTTCCTACTCCCTCCTTGTCCCCTGTATTTCACCAATTCAACATCCCCTCCGATCACCTGTACCTTTCCTTTGAGCTTATCCTTCTTCCCCAACTCCTCACGTGCTCTTAAGGAGCATGTTTCCCTGAAAAAACCCCCAGGTTGGCTACTTTGTGCTCGTAACTCCAGCCCATATTGGCTGTTAGATCCAGATGCCCGTCTATCCTTACAGTGACTTTATGAATGGCCAATCCGACCCCACTGGTAGCAGAAGTCAGATAGTCTCTTGTATTTTAGTCTGATCCAAATATCGTCCTGGTTATCTCGGGTCAAGAAAAATCCCTTTTTCAAAGGTTCAATTAGATTGATCTAGTATTTTACCCTCAAAAAGCTTCGCTGGATTTGGATTGCTCCCTCAAACTCCTCCAGTTGGGTTAGCTCGCCTATTATCATACCTATTCTCCATGAGTTATTTTTTGTCATCATGCCAAGAGGTAATCCCCAGATTTTCACCCCAAACTCAGCCATTTGGAAATCAAAATCCCCTATAATGCACTGTGGTTGATACAACTACATCATCAATAGAGCCCCAGATATAGACCATGGACCTTCGTTTAGAATTTTATCTCTATCCTCCTCATCTTTGAACATAAACATGTAGGTGTTTCTCTCCCAATAAGTGATGGAAAACCTTTTAGAGGTCTTCTAGGAACTCTGCAACATGTTACATACCCCTTGCTTATTAAGGATTGTCTTTTGTGCAAAAGCGACCGACGAGGCAAAATTTCTCAATCATCTTTGAGTTGGAGGGATCTGTGTAGAGGGAAATGTGTGGGTGGTGGATGGAGTGGGATTCAGCTTCTAAATCTTCTCCATGGGAAATATAGATGATGGTAGATATTAAGAAGGGTAATAGGGCTGAAAACGAACAGAGCAAATGACTATGAAGAAGTAATAGAGTGAGGGATTTGGTGATTTAGGGGTTTTGGTTAATAGAAGATGAATCAGTAGTATGTCGAATGTGGATATGTATATAGTGGGTAAATATGGCTTAGATACCTAGCATAGCTTAGCTTAGAAAGCCAGATTGAGAGAAAGTTGGGGAAGAAGGCTTAGGTGTTCACATAGAAGAGAGCTCAGTGGCTATGGGATAAGGGAGTATGGTGAGAGGGTAAGATAGAAGAGAGGGGGTAGGGATTTGAGTAGTTGTTAGGGCTTTACAATCTCTAGATCTTTCTGATGAGAACCTTTGCTTTGAAGAACTAAACGGCACGGGTAATGGGAATAAACTACCTGAGAGAATATGAATCAGACTAAGAGAAGTAAAGGGTGGGTAGGTAGAATGTATAGCAGGAAGAGGGAATTAAATGATAAGTAGAAGATGAAGCGATCCTCCTCGAAATCGCCAATAGCTCTCACTGTTTTGGGATACACAAAGGTTTAGGTATAGGCTAAGGGAAGGACAGATGAGAATTGAATCTCAGAAAAACCCTAAACTAGGGGGAGAGCTCTCATTCCGAGAGGAGTGACCCAATTACATAATTAACTGTTGGTATTCAAAACAAAAAAATGTAAAATTGTCGTGTGTATAGTGTGGAATGGAATAGCTTGTAGTGTGAGCTTAGAATTATCAAATAAACACTTAAAGCAAACTTTGAATAACAATGATAAAAGCTACTCTTTAGTTCAGGGATCCAACTTGCATTATACTACTCATTTATGAAAATGTCACCTTATAACAATTAACTCCCATTTTACTGGAAAGTTAACCGGTAGGTTTGATGTATAATTGAACCATATCACAGAAACTGGTTAGGTTAGGATGAAGGTCTATATACCATGCAACAATCAAATACTAAACCTAAAGGTGATCCATTCAAAATGTTTACTCTAGCTATTCGGTTGGCAGGTTGATGATTCATTGAAGACGGAGTTTTGATTTATGCATTGAATCAAAAGCATTGGCTATAGCGAGATTTAACCAGTCTATAACCAATCTCCTAACTATTAAATAAAGCCTAACTACATACATTATCGTATCTTGCATGAAGTATGTAATAAGTATTGATAGAATGATATATAGCATTAGGCTTTGCTCGGTGTTCATATCCATGAGCATATTATAATTATAACTATCTATCAATTAAGGGAGGAATAACCATTAACGCATAAATAAAACATTGACATTTCCATAACTTAGACAATATTACACATGCATTCACCCATCACTGAAGAATATAAATGGACCACTCATGCTTCATTGCTATAAATGAGCAAGAAGAATGAGATGATCCCATTACAACCAAAAATAAAATACAACAAAGTCCTTCCCCGAGGAATAGCTGAAACACTGCCACTCTTATTACCAGCTAGGGCACAAAAGTGAGAGTAGAAAGAATAAAAAGAAATGTAGAAGTAGAGAAAATTCTAGCTGAAAAGTGATTAGGACAGGGCTTCACTCTTTCTGACTGTAAAAACTCTCTATGAAGCCTTTCTTTCTTTCTTTCTTCCCTCCTTTCTCTCATCTATTGAACTAGAATGAACTCTTGTGAATCTCCTGAAAATGAGCTAAATGGGGCTATTTATAGCCACCAAAAAGGGGGGTAGAGGCAACAGTCACCCAAACTGGCCAATTAGGGTTTGTTGTTGCTTAAATGGACCAATGGGAGGAAGAAGAGGGCAAAGGTCATTTACGTTCCATTCAGACGCCACCACCACCACCATCTGGACAGTGGCATTTCTCTAGTTTTCCATGCTTGGTAGCCTCCTCCTTTGACTCTTTGAATTCTTAATTGCACTTGCCTCTCTTCCGTCATTCAACCTCTACTCTTCGATCATCTTAAACTTCTGTATTTATGCTTGAAACCCTGCAAAATATACAAACTACACATTAGCCCAAATACTTTATAAATTAATCACTTTAACCAAATTTATGCACATAATTAATCCTAAATCCTAATTCATTTACGCACTATTTAGGGTTAAGCGGTTTCAAGGAATTCAACCAAATTTTTGCTTTATCCTTGAGAGAGAAAAAGGAATAACTTCATGTGTGCCATGCCTTCCATTGCATGATTTGGGATGTATGTCCAAACTATTTCCTCAAATTCCTTAATATGCAAGTAAGGATTTTCTATTTCCATGCTATGGAATTGAGGAAATAGTTGTAACATGCCAGGTTTGAAAAGAAAACCAAGTGTTTGCACAGGTAAGAGTATGCATGATGGGGTGGTGCTTCGTGTGTGTTAGAGCTAATTTCTCATTGCTCACTGGGGATCAATTGGGAGATTATTTCCTTCATTTCTTGGAAGAGGGACTTACACTTGGGGGTTTTTGTACTCTAGGGTTTTGCGCTTCCCCGTCCTTTGGATTGTTAGCACCATCATCCCTAGCATGTTCAGGAGGATCTTCATTTGTGTTCATGTTTGTTCCTTGGTCACGTCAAACTAGTCTTTTTTTGTTATTATGTCCCCATATGCAAATATACTAACTATAAATAACTAAAAATGTCTAACTACAATCAAAAACTACGTATAACTATATACAAACGAACAATGTACCTTTGCCTGTGACAAAAATCATGAGACTTACCTCCATTGGTTTGAATCACCTTCAATTGCTTACCACTTGTGCCTTTTCTAGCAACGTCGCCAAAAATGCTTGATCTCTTATTTACGTCTAACTTTCCTATCTCGATGATGGGTGTCGTTTTGATGGGTATGTTGGAGTGTATGTGAGTGCCAAAAGCGGTGTACCCTCAAATTATGGTGATGCAAAAGTTGCTCCCCAAGTGCAAGGAGGCTGATGTGTCATGTATTAACTCAAAAAAAGTTCCAAGGTCTTCTCCTCAGGAAAGGTCAAGATCAAGTATTTCAAAAGTGATTTTTAAAATAAAAATAAAAATTTGTTCTTTGAAAATGTTAGTGAATCGTGAGATTTAAGATTGAAAATCGATCAATGAAAAGGGTTGGCTAATCGTCGAAATTCTTTCCACTGAATATGGTTAATCAATCCCACTGATAATTCAATTGAACTCAAATGTGTTTTTGTTCAATCGAAAGATAAGAATTAAAAATCAAGAGTTATCAAATCTGTGTATTTGTGTTAAATAGATTCATAAGAAGATTGACTCGTATATGTTTGAAGGGATGATAAGCATGCCCTGTGACAAGTCTACGGTACATCAAATGTTCACAAACATATACGTTGCAATCTACTTAAGTCAAATTTAACACACTACACTACAAGGTAATGCTTGTGAGGATTGATTTTTCCATACCCGGATAGAAATCCTTCCTTGGATTTCGCCAACTAATGTTCTAGCTGGCCATAGATGAAATGAAAGTGATAAAAACATGAAAAACATTACAAAGGAAATATATACTAACTTTAACTAACCAAATAAAAAGATAAATAGACTTGAAGCTTTGATCAAACACCAAGAACATAGAACTTAAAGCTTAAAAGCTCAAATATTGAAAATAAAGTTTCCCCAAAACAATTGTTGTAGTGAAACTCTAACAAAATACATTCATACTTGGAAATGGAAGTTATATCAAGTTTAAAACTGAAGATTACAAGTTTCAGAAACTTACAAGGATGAGCAAGAAAATACAAAAACCCCAAACTTTCTATCTCTAAAACTATCTTCTTCTTCCTTGGAACTACTCTCTCTAAAGCTAAATGTAATGGTCAATAATAATCCATAATCTCGTCCATCCCCTTCTTTCTCCTCTAAAGTGTGCTGAGCAAGCTTGCTTGGAGAGAGGTTGTCCAAAACGTCAGCTAAGGTATAGCCTCCTAGCCCTTTCCAACCACTCTCCTTCTCCTCTTATCTCATCATTATCCCTCTACTCCTTCATGCTTATAGGCTGATTGTGGAGCTTAGGGAATCAATGTGGAGTGTTGGAAAATTCAAAATATGGATTAGACATCCTAAGTGGGCCCCTTGTAGCTAATGAGATCATGGAGAAGTAATCTCTGAATTCTGGGCTTTAGGTACTGGTACTACATGATAAGGTACCAGTACCCCGTTGGCAGTGGGCTCGGGTAAAGGTACCAAGTGATGAAGGTACAAGTACCTCCTTCATTTCTTCAATTTCAAAAAGGCTCAGGTACAGTCTTAGATACCGGTACTTAGGGTCCCAGGTACCAATACCTATCTTCCAGTGGGCTCAGGTACCGATACTACGTGATTAGATACTGGTACTTCTCTGCTTTCTTTGACTTTTCAGCATTCCACACTTCTGAGCCTTCGTCCTCTGTGTTCCTTTCTTGCCCATTGTCCCCACATCATTGCAAAGTGATTAAAACTCTGTATTTACAATCCGATCACTTGCAATCATACATTTCTCCATTAATCTTCAAATTAAACTAATTCCAAATAATTCATTGCAAAAACAAGCTAATGAATGTAATGAGGCCATTAAATATGAAATATTATGCACTCATCAGTTTGCTATGGTAATTGGTTGTGGTATGGAGCATATACCTTTTGGTAAACCTAACAGTTGTTGCACTATGATTTTATACTAAATACCTTCCAATTAACTTACCATTAACATGGGAGTTAGTTGTAGTATGGTAGCAATATCATAAACTCAAGTAATGACATGCATGTCCCGGTCCTTGAACTAAAGAGTGAAATTTTCATTTATTGCAAACTCGTGTTTTTAAAAAGTTATTTTCAAATCACTACGTTCACACCATAATCCACTATTTAACAATCTCTTTCTAGGTTTCATTCACTTGTTTTTGTTTCAAGTTCCTAATAGATAACTCCCTATGGAATTGACCTCAGACTTCACTGAGAATATTACAATTTTTTCACTTATACTTGGGTGTGTATGATTGAGATCAAATCATAACGCATAGCCATCTGAAATGATTGAGTTAACTGTATGAAATGAGATACCAGAATCCTTTTAAACTAAACGTAAGTGCACATAGTTCGAGTGACAGAGGGTTTACATTCCAGTTTGAGGCTGTAGAGGGTACTCATTGAGTTCGTAAATTCCTGGGGGGCCAAGTTGGTCATCGAACTTGGATACTGAACTTTGACTAGAGATCATATCTTCCTCAGGGTGCAAGTCCATCAAAAGGTTGGATCATATGTTCGTATGGACCCTAAGTGGTCTATTAGGATGAATGCCCACCGGTGTAGCTCTATATAGGATATTATTTTAAACTCTCTTTTATTACTCAGTTTTTATCTAAATGAATCTATTTACATGAAATGATGTTTTACCTGTTTATTATATCAAATGCTCATTTCGCTTTTGCCTAATCATACTAAACTATGCTATTTTCAAACTCATTTGCTTGGAAATTGAGTTACTCTAATGAGTTATTGATGCTCACCCTACATTACTTTTCCTCTTTTCAGATGTGTAAAGGCGTGAAAACTTGTACATAGTGGACTGTCAGGAAACTTGTATAGTTTAGAGAATGAAACTGAAGCTTGTAATTAGAATAAAGGCAAATTTCATGCATAGGATGTACTTATCTGACTTTTAATGTGTAACAAAACGTGTAGGATACGTAAGTTATGTTTATGTTTATATATAATTCTATTGTCTATATGCGGTGGGTTGTTTCGCTATGCTACGCTATTGTTCTTTTATGTTATTAAAATGTCTTGCTGGTCAAAGTAACACTTGTTGCATGCTCGGGTCGAGTCGGGGTGTGACAAAGTTGGTATTAGAGCATGGTTTAGGTCTTACATGGGGTATTGTGATATTAGCTTTATATTGATTATGTACAAACCCAAAATTTTATAGGAAGATGTCTAGATGGGATGACATCTATGTGGACATCAAGGATTTAAGTTATAAGAATATATTTAAGACATATGAAGATGCGGTAACCTCAGAATCTATACGCATATTGAGGTTAAAATGTATTCAAAGTAGTTGGTAGCTGGTTGTTTCTGCCACCTGCTGATGAAAAAACCTTAGTACACCATAGACTAACCTAATAAGGTCTGGAAAAAGAGGACTAAGCACTAAAATGAATGAAAAATGTTACCAGATATTGCTGGAGGGATTGACCGAGCAACAAATGGGAAGATGGCTTCCCATTTTGGCTAGAAGGGTTAGGCAGGGTAATACTGAGGGTGACAAGTATGGGCTACATATGTTGTTGTAAGTATCATTTTAAATAATAATGACTTCTAAAATGTTACCTTTTGAAATGTAAAAAAAATAACGAAGACAATTTATTGATGTATGCCTAACTATTATGTTTGATACATTTTTGTATGTAAATCCAAATGCAAAAGGATTGCATGGTAAGAAGATTGATATAATTGATGAATTAGGTATTTTGTGTGGCAATGATCAAGCAACCGAAGAATGAGCATGTTCAGGTAAGGATAAATGCTTACTCGTCAAGGAAAATGAATGATAGTGACAATGAGTACACACTGATCTTCAATCTTAATGAGAATATGGTAGTCGATGACTTGGGTGATATAGAAGGCATGGGATTTGCACATCAACATGATAATTCCAGCAACCAAATACTTGCTCAAGGCAATCGCAACCATGGAGCTTGAAAGCCTATGAGACTTCATTAAAAACATGCCGAGATAGTTATCGAAACTATAAATGCTATTGCAAATAAAATGGCAAAACTAGCCGATACCTACAAGAAGAGTATGCCTTGCATAAATTATTCGGACATTTACAAAGTTGTAATGGATGTTGAAGGGCTTGATATTAATAGTTGAATGACTACTTTTGAGTACTTGAGCGTAGATTTGGTCAAAGTGAGATCATTTTTTTATCTATCCTAAAGAAATGTATTATTTATTTTTAATTTGACAACTATCAGAAGGTGGTCCCATGCTATAACTTAAAGGTCAACTGGTGATAAGTTCCTTGAACTTAGTTTTCTAGCGTGGTCCAATAAATTGGCATGTTCTGTTAGAATACTAGGACATAGTTTATGCTTGGTGGGATTTTAGTTCCAACTTTTTATGTGTTTCTTATTATTAGGTGAGTATTAGTTGTTGAAATGTATTGTGGATGGTTTCCATTTTTTATAAAATAATTTGGTTCTATGATAAAACTAGTTTTTGTTTCACTGTGCCATAAGTAGTCTGAGCTGAATTTGAACATGAAAAGTTGAAAGATGATAAATTAATTTGTACAGCAAATGAACAAATATGAAAGTAACGGGGAGAAAAATTTTATTTTCAATACCAAGTTTTGTAGTCGCATGGATAGGGCCATTTTAAAATTTTACAAATAAGGGCAATTTAGATAGTCATAAAAAATTTCTTGTAACTTTCTTCCTTCCCAAACAAGAAAATGAAATTTTTTTCAAACTTTCTTGCAAAATTTTCATCCTAATCAAACGCATACAAAAAAAATATTTTTGTTCACTTTTTTTTTCTTTCACTTCACATTCTATCACTTTCTACCATCGTTCACTTTTATCGTTTTTTTCTATCACTTTTTTTTTCTACCATATTCACTTTCTACCCTTTAGATTACAGATGCTCGTCAATTAATTAAATTATTGACAATTATATTTAATTAATTTCTTCGTATACTTGATATCTTATCACTCAACTTATTTGAATACTAGGGTGTGGTCTCATTTAATAATTAGTTTTTACCACGCAAATAACGTAATCTCCCAATTCACCGAGTTTGTTGACTCAAAATTTTTTTTAAAGAAAGAAAGAATTTTATAGATTGAAACCAAAGAATTAAAAGAAACAAGAATTACAAGAATCAAACAATCAAACTTTCCAAATTTACACTTCACAGCTTTAATCCTTCAAAATGCTTAGGAAGCACCTTCATTGTTGTTAGGGCACCAACCTCACTTCCTTGAAACCAAGGCCTTATAAGAAGTCTCCTCATACCTAATAGCACAGTAGTACAACAGCATAGCACCACTTCCAACCAATCTCAGCAATTGCTACTGAACATAAGAAGTCCCATCGAACTGCTACAAAAAACCCAACACTTCCTTTCTTTCTATCATTAACTCACTACCTTCACTATCCATAATCATCAAAGATCACCACATTCTTGACTCTAGGAACAAGCAACCTTCTGTGATCCTGCATCAGTAACAACTTTATCATATTAGGTTGCTGCCCAGAGCAGAAGAAATCAGAAGAGCATCGATCTTTGACATCCCTATTGGCCAAACAATCAACAACCACATTTGCCTCTCGATACACTTGGAATAGCTAAGAATCCATCCTCCCTAAAAGCTCCTTGATCTTAACCAAGAAACCCAAATAAGACCATGAACACTCCAGCCTATCCCTCGCAATCTTAACTAGCACCACTGAATTAGATTCAATTACAAACTTATAGCCCATTAAGCCATATTGTTCAATTAAACACAATTCATCTAGCAAAGCTCTAAATTCAGCTGTCATATTTGAGCACTCCCTATAGAAAAAAGAGGCAACAACAACCAATCTACCTACCTTATTTCAAACCACCACCCCACCACCAGTAGGCCTAGGGTTGCCTTTAAAGGCCCCATCCACATTCATTTTCATAGCACCTACAGGAGAACACCCCCAACACACCCATTTTACGCGAGGAATAAACTTAGCAGTATCTTCCACTCGAAGCAAAGCCAAAAGATTACTAACCATTGCATCATCCATTACCTTAGGCTTTAAATTCTTGACTTGATAGCGAAGGATACTAGAAATTCTCAAAAAAAAAAAACAAAATAGAATAGGAAAGGGACTTGCCCTCATCTACCACCCTTTTGCAACTTTCCTTCCAAAGTTGCCAAAAGATAAGAAAGGAATTTTACCAATCCATGAGCAACACTGTTTTTTAAAAATTCTAAAAATCCTTCGCATCCTCACCAAAGGAGACTCCCCCTCAGTCAAAATAAAACTCATCCAGGCAACCATACTCCTCCAAATAGCATCAGTATATTCACATTACACAAACAAATGTTCAAAGCTTTCCATAGCACGACAACATAAGCAACATCCACTAGTAATAGGAATACCCAACTGCTTAATCCTAGAGTCCAAAGAAAAACCCAGCCTAAGCAGCTTCCAGCCAACCAATTTGTGAACTTGGAGTGGTTTTCATGCCCCATATCAAAGCAGTATCGTCATCTCTCTCCTTCTGAGTTCTCAACCCTACTAAGAAAACTTGACAGTAAGCACACCAGACAAAGTCCCATGCCATATCAAATTATCCTCCATCTCATTTAGAATCACACCAGACCCATAAATTTCACCCTTCAACTCATCACTCAAAAACTCCTCCACCCCTTCCAGATTCCACTGATTACCAACCAAATTTGATAGCCTAGGAAACACTTGAGGAATAGATTCAATTCTGCTAATCAATGGCCTATTCCAAGCCGATTGTCAAACCAAAAATCAGTGTTCACTCCATTCCCAACAAGGACTTTAGAAAGACCTACAACCTTCCCAAAACAAGGCCTCATAATCTCAAAACACTTAGAATGGCCCTTCCCCAAACATCTCATAATATGTTTGCCCTTTCAAAACTTGGCAGAAAAAACCTGGCCCACAAAGAAACCCCTTTCATAACACTCCATAATTGTTTCATACGAAAAGCATACTGCACCTCCTCTAGCTTTGTTAAACCCAACCACCTTTTAGATTTAGGCAAAGTCACATTCTCCCAAGAGACCCAATGCCTCCTCATATTTTCTAGACTATTAGACTAAATGAACCCTGCCATCATGGATTTCAAATGAGACAAAATGGTCCTAGTCAGATTCACACAAGCCAAAAGATGTATGGGAATAGGACTCATCTTAGAATACCACCCTTCCTTTTTTTTTTCAAAAAATCACTAGAATCTCCTCAAAGAATCTAACCCTAGTTCTCCTATGTATAATAGGACAACCAAGTTATGTAAATGGGCATTGCTTGATAGGAATCCCAACCACTTCAGTTAATGTCTGCCTTCTAGAGCCCCTAATATACTTAGAAACAAACATAGAACTCTTGGGCAAACTCATACGCTGGCCAGAACTAAGCTCATAACCTTCTAAAAATCTCATCAAATACTCCAAAGATTTCTTATACCCCCTAAGAAAAATTAATGTATCATCTACAAAAGGCAGATGACTTACCAAAGTAGAGCCTCTGCCCAAATGGAACCCTTTTACAACCCCTTCCTAAAAAATTCTCCTTAACCCCTGCTAAGCATTTCTTCAGCCAGGATGAACTGCTAAGGGGAAATGAGACCCCCTTGCCTTAAACCCCTTGAATATGGAAAAAAAATAACCCGTTCGCAGATCATTCACTCCCACAGAAATATTCTGGTTCCCCAAGAAATTCTGAATAATCTTAACAAAAGATTCAAAAAACCCAAAACAAGAGAGCACCTTCAACAAAAAATCAGACTCTAACCTATCGTACGCCTTCATCATATCAAGCTTCATGATTCGCACTTTTTCGTGATCTAATTTATATTATATTATACACCCAATTATAAGTGGTCGAATTGTAGTTTTCTCGATTTAAGTCCAAGTATCGATCCCATAGAGAATTTTA
This sequence comes from Ilex paraguariensis, assembly GCA_963454935.2. NCBI lineage: Eukaryota > Viridiplantae > Streptophyta > Magnoliopsida > Aquifoliales > Aquifoliaceae > Ilex > Ilex paraguariensis. The sequence continues at coordinate 2,916,509 of CAUOFW020000001.1, forward strand.
GTAATTAGAATTTAAAATAAAACAATAAAAAAACTATAAAGTTATTGTTTAAAGTGGTGTACATGTGATAGCTTGTGATGTGAGCTTAGATTAACAACTAGTTTAACTAAATGAAGTATGCAGGTAAGCATATTAATGACAAGAATATAAAAGATACCATTCAGTTTAGGGATTCCATATGCTTTATATTGGTTAAGTACTGGAAATGCTACTTTACAACAATTAACTCCCATTTTATTGGAAAGTCAACCGGTAGTCTGATGTATTTAAACCATCACACAACAACTTCTTAGGTTAGTTGGTGGTATCCATGACAATTGATTAATCCAAACAAACCAAAAGAACAAGTCATTCATAAGGATCAGTTGAATTATTCATTTGTCTTCATAATAGTAGGTGAGTACATAATAAACCATAACACAACCACTTCTTAGGTTAACTGGTGGTATTAGTCATAACACATCAACTTCTTAGGTTAGCTGGTTATGGATGTATCAAGTGATTAATCCAAGCAAACCAGAAGGACAAGCCATTCATGAGGAATACTTGAATTATTCATTTGACTTCATCTATGATACATATATACCAGTTAAACATCCTCAGCATTCCGGTGGAGGATAAACTATACCGATAGGAATGTTGTGGTTGTTCGACTAAGAATATTATTATATATACTAGTTAAACGATCTTAGTAATCCAGAAGGACAAGCCATTCATGAGAATCACTTACGTCATTAATCTGATAGTTATAGCATGCTACAGTAGAATATCTTCAACATTCCTGTGGAGGACTAGCCATACCGATAGGAACACCGTAGATATTCATCTGGTAGTATTATTATATATGAACAACCCTAATAATCCAGAAGGACAAGCCATTCATGAGGATCATTTAGGTTTAGTACCATGCAACAGTTAAACATCCTCAGCGTTTTGGTGGAGGACTAGCCATACCGATAAGAAAGTCATGGTTGTTTTATCGGCAGGTTGATGATGCACTGATGACATAATTCCAGGCACAACACTGAAACTACGTACATCACTGTATCATGCATGAAGCTTATAATACATATATAGATAAAGATATAAATAAAACATCAGCATTTTTAGAATCTAACCAATATTATACATATGTTCACCCTTTACTAAAGGGTATAAGTAACTACTCACGCTCCATCGCTACAGACAAGCGAGGAGTACGGGTAGGTTTCATTACAATTGAAATTACAATATAAACTCTAAAACTTCTTTCACATGGAACAACTGAAACATAACTACCTTTATTATTATCAATTAAGACAAAAAAGTGGCGGTAGTTCAATTATCCGAATAGAAAGATACAACAGAAATGTAGAAATACAGAGTATTGGTGTAGGATAGACTGGCTTTGTATTTGAATCTCTTTTTCTTTCTTTCTTTCTTTTTCTCTCTTTTTCTTCCCTCAAATTTCTCCCTTTTGATCTCTAGGATGGCCGGCCTTGTTTGAAATGGTGGAGAACACCCCTATTTATAGGCAAAGCCAAAGCATGAGGTGGAAAGGTAAGCCTTTAGGTGGAAATGTAAGACTGTGACACCTAGTGACCATCTGGATGGTATTGCCTTATAGGATGTGGAGGATAAGCTTCAGTTGCCACCTAATAACCATTCGGACCCTAGGATCTCCATCCGAATGGTGATGCCTTGCAAGATATTCCAAGTGTCTTTTTCTTAAGCTTCAAGGTGCCTTGCAGTTGATCCATGTGTCACGTGCTGGATGGTCCATATGCTATATTACACTTTGCTCCTTCGTTGTTTCAAGCTTTACAAAATTGCCTCGTATTCTCTCGTTTTTCTGCATTTGACCCTGAAATTTAAACATAAATTATTTAAAATTTTAATTTTGTACACACATCATAATTAACTCTAATTTGATAATTTTTAGTTGTTTTATCTTACAAAGTTGATTACTTGATCATTATAGTTTACACACTAATTAGGGTTAATCACTTCAATATCATATTTCCAACCTCCACCATTCTATCTAAATCACCTACCATCAGCTGAGCCAAAGAAATACATTTCCAATACCTCTGCCGTTAACAAAACCATGCTGTTCTTTAGAAATCAACACAGGCAACAAAGGAGCAAGCCTAGAAGTCAACAACTTAGCAAAAATTTTTATAAAGAAAGTTACATATGTTGATTGGCCTAAAGTCAGCAAAGGTAACAAGGTTAACTTTCTTAGGAATGATCACCAAAAGAGTCACATTAATAGACCTTGGGATCTGGCCCCCTTTAAGAAAAAATTTAACTACCTACACCACATCATGCTCAATAATATCCCAAGCTACCTGAATTTTTTTTTTCAGATAAGCCATCAACCCCAGGAGCACTCTACACCGACATAGAAAAAACAATTGACTTCACCTCCTCCACAGAGGCCTCCCCTAGAATCCTAGCATTCATCTCTTCAGCAACTAACTTAGGAATAAAATCAAACAATTGATCCTGCATAACATGAGATTCTGACCTATATAAGGCAACATAAAAATCCTCACCCAATTTGCCTAAATCTTCCTCCCTATCCACCCACACACCTGCCCTTTCTGGATTCTTTGAATTTTATTTCTGACTGCCTCACCTTTGGCTAAGACATGATAGAATTTGGTGTTCTTCTCACCTTCCACAACCCATTTTACTTTCTTCTTCTATTTCCAATACACCTCCTCCAACCTCAGTACCTCTTCAAGATCGTTTTGACAAGAATCAAGAGCTTGCATATTAACCACAAAATCCTCTTGTTCAGTGAGAACTGCGGCTAACCTTTCTTTCTCCTCAATCACTTTAATGTGATCAAATATGTTACCAAACTCTACTTTATTCAAAATTTTTAGGTGCCATTTAAGATATTTCAGCTTCAAAAAAATATTCTCAATTGGGTTGTCAGTATACTAACATCCCCACTTAGAGGCCACCAAAGGCAAAAACCTTGGATCTTCAGTCCACATGTCTTGAATCTGAAATAGGAAATTCTCTGCCCAGGAATAGAATCCATAACCTTGATAAGCAGAGGGCTATGGTTAGATTTCCCTTTGGCCAAATGCAACACCTCAACCCTTCATAAATTCAGCCTTCAAGAAGCATTAGTAAAAACTCTATCTATGCGTTTCCACATTCTTGCTCTCCCTTGTTGGTTATTAAATCAAGTAAATCTGCTTCCAACAAAATCACTATCCTTTAGCTCAATAGCTTGAACAAAATCCCCAAACTCCTCCATAGCTATAATAGATGGAAAAGCATGACCCAACCTTTCATCTGGGCTCAAAATGGAGTTAAAATCACCAACCACCATCCATCTGGCAAGTGGATCAATAAAAAATCCCAACAAATGAGACCATAAGGGTTTTCTTAAAAAGTGATCACAATGAGCATATACAATAGAGACAAACACCTCTTTTGAACCCAAAAAAGAAACTTTAATAGTTAGGACTTGCTCATGACAGTCCACCTCCTTAACCACAACCCTATCATCCCACAACAACCATATGCTCCTCTTAGTCAAAGGATTAAAAGTAAAATGACAGAGACTTATACTAGAAGCAAACCCAACTAAATCTTTATGCCCCAACTTGGGCTCCATAACAAAAACTAGACATACATTGTGTAACCTAACAATCTTTTTTATCCTTCTTCTCTAAGCAACTTTACCAGCCCCCCTTATATTCCAAGACAGGAAACAAAACATAATCAATAATGGGAAAACATACCTCTAACTTATGTCTGATATACTGCAATTATGAAGAAACTGTTTACAAATTGGACCTAGTAGACCCTGAGCCCTACTGATCCTCTCTAAACTTCAATCTAGCAAGGACTTCTGCAGAAGAAAACTCCACAAATTTGGACCTAGAGTCCACTGATTCCTCTCTTTTTGCTCTACCTCCTGCACATCATTGCTTACAAAGCTATCTGAAACATACCCCTTATCCAGTGGCTCCTTTCTCCTCACCAATCCCCTATCATCATTTAATGAGAAACCAAACACCCTTTTCCTTTCATATTAATGACTAATAAAAAAAGACAAGCCAACCAAAGGTGAACACTACTTGTTTAGAGCACAACACCCAAGTTCCCCATTCACCTCCTCCAATTTCCCACCATTATTACTATCTCCCCTATCCTTAGTAGTCATTAATGGCCCTTCCTCATAGTCATCAACAACATCTTTAGAAGACAAAGAATGAGCCTTTTGTATATTAAAAATTTCCTCATACTCCATTGTTAAGACCTTTTTCTTTTTCCTATGAGCAGGAGATCCAGAAAGATTCCCATTTACATTTCAAAGAGTACCCTGATCCATATTCTCACTTAATGCTTGATCAAAAACTCCTCTCTTTTCCTTCAACTCATATGTCCCTCCACTTTCCCTCTTCTAACCACCATCGTCATCTGTATCAGACCCTTTGGTTTTCTCCCTAGTGTTTAACCTTTGCAATTCCTTTAAAACCTGTGTAGAATCTTGACAAAACAAGGGAGGCTGAATAGGATCTTTGGAAACATCTACTTTCTCAGTTACCAAAGCATTAATAACCTCATGATCCCCCACCTTCTGCACCTCAGATACAGACCCCTCATGCCTATTTAAACTCTTCTTAGCCCCATTTAACCAACTCCCTTCATTCAAAATGATATCCTGCTTATTCATTTTTGGCTGCAAAGCCAAAAAACCTATTTCCCCTAGCATCAATCGTATCACCAAAAATCTTCTTCTTAAAACCCCTTTTCTCTATCACTTTCTAAAACTCCTGCACAACCCCTTTCCCTTTATCCTCTGATTTAGCTACTTCTAACACATTGTCATTATGTGTGACCATTTTCCCCTCCTTTAACTCCCCCTCATGCTTTTTCTTTTTACGACACAACATCGCATCATGACCTTACTTCAAACAATTGGGACAATATCTATACTTCTTCTCATAATAGATTCTTTGCCAATGACTACTTGAACCCATCATATCCAACCAAAATCTTTTTGGATTGTCCACTAACAAATTCATCTCCACACAAGCATGAGTAACACCAGGACTAGATAGTTGTAAAGTGGGAGTATCGATGACTAAAATCATACCAATAGGGCTCAAAATATCCCTAAGACTTTCACGGTTAAAAAGGTGGATACGCAACCCAGGCAACAAGATCCAAACATGCACTATAGGAGGCTCAATTCTTGGTAAAAATTCAAGGAACCATTTAAAGAAATGAAACAAAGATCCTTCAATATATGTAGCCTCCTTTAACCATGTCTTCACACAGTTTTCATAATAATCAAACCTAATAAGGATATGCCTAGGGTCCTAAATCCCCACTTAGAACTCTTCTTTTGGCATCCATCTTGTGGAAATGAATTCATGAATAACTCTCAACGAGGGTTTCCCATAGGCACATTTCCCAATTAAGGTTTCATGAAACTTAGATGACAGTTCTTGAGTTTCCTTTGCTGACCAATACATACCTAACTCTCAATTGTTGTAAACCACCCATTTGTTGGTCTAGAGGACATCACAGGAGAAAATAAAGGCCTTATAGATTTAGAATTAGACATTGAAGGTCCGAAGACCTTAGGCAAACCCGACGAAGGTATCTAAGAAACCAAAGAAACATGGTCACTCAAGGATTGAGAGGTTGAATTAACTTAAGAACTCAAAGGAATTTGAGTAGAGATCAAAGAGATATGAGAAAATGAAGGAATCAAATAGATCTGGGATACCGAAAAGATCTAGGAAATCAAAGAATTTTGAGAAATCGATAGAATTGAGGAGATTTGGGAAAACAAAGGGGGATTAGGAGGCATATCTAGTGTTTTTCCTTGAACAAGTAGATTTACAGAAGAGAACTCCCAAATTTATAGAGGAATATGAATCTCACTCTTTGATGAATTAAAGTAATAATCATTATATGCACCTGTCAATTAAATATCTCAAGATTAAATGCTTAAGCAATCATAATAATCATGAGGTATTTATTTTTTTTATTTAGTCAGTAAAAAGATAATAACCTCAATAAAGGTCATGTTCAATACACAAAGTGTACTAGTGAAATAATTCGAGACATCAAATAGCCTCCTATAGCCAAGACTGACTATGCCAAAAGATTGCACTACAATCCTACTGATGGTGGACTTGATTGATTAGCACAAAATATTTCATATATTTTATGTTGTTATACCCTTTTATACTTGCTTTTGTTGTCAATTTGGGGAGAAATGCATTTAATCTACCTTTTAATAAAGTTTTGTGTGAATGTAGGTGAAGAGTTACAAATGGCTTGAGTTAAGCCCCCATTGTAGTGCTTAAAGACAATGGAGATTGGGGGTGGCTCAAAGGGAGGCTTGGAAGGTGAAAAAACCAAGGAAAAGGTAATTATAGTGAAAACCTTCCAGAAGGTTTGGTCATAAACCTTCCAGAAGGTTTGCACTTTGAACTACCTCAGCCCCTGCCAAAACCTTCTAGAAGGTTTGGTCTATTGGAATAAACCTTCCAGAAGGTTTGCATCGACCTTCCAGAAGGTTAGACTCACTAGATAGATTTTTCCACTTGCCTTGCCAAAACCTTTTGGAAGGTTTGCATCGACCTTCCGGAAGGTTTTGCCCAGAAATGCCAGACAGTTTGTAACTCAAGCTCTACCACTTGGGGGTCGCACCTATGTTTCTCCACCTTGTCCCCTAACATATCTTACACACATACATGCCTCCCTTCACTTATAGATGGACTTTGTAGGCCAATGCATTAATGAGGAAGAGAGAGAAGAGAGAAGCCTGAGGAGATGCAGAGTAGGCTTGTCTTAGCCTGTCTAATGCATCAACTTAGCCCCCCCATTGACGGAAAGGATATAACACATGCTAGAAGATCACCATGGACACAAATGAAGGGATCACTTGACATTTTAGAGGATAGTTCAGCATTATAGAGAGAGAAGCTCAATGAGGAACACATAGTTTTAGAGAGAGAAGTTAAATTTTTGCATTTCCTTTACCCATTTCACTTGTAATCTTCTATAAGACTCTTGTAAGATTCATTTATTGCAATTAGTGGCATTTATTTCAAGTGTGTTGCAAGTTTAATCAAGTATCTTTCAATCTACCATTGTTACATTCTAGTTTTACACTTCAAGTTTTTTAGTTGGGCATTAAATGCACTTATGTTTGTAGTTTCACTTTTCTTCACTTCAATACAAGTTTAAACTTCCATTTCAATACCATGTCTCTTTATATATTGTATGTCTTTGCATTTAGCATGAGTAGCTAAGCCTTAAGTTGGCTAATCCAAGGGAGATTTCCTCTTGGGTATGCTAAATCAACTCTTTTCATTCCTCCTTGTAGTGAAAGGTGGTTTGGTTTGTCTAGGTTGAGTGCAGACGTGGTTGTGAGCTCTTAATACTGTAGACTTGTCACAGGATATGCTTGAGTCCTCACCTCCATTTTAGTCTCTCGCTTCCTATGAATCAATCAAACACCTATGGACCATTGGAAGAATGTTTTGAGTTGATTTGACATTCCCATTGGAAAGACCTCTTTGGATTAGCCAACACTTATTTCCATTACATTTCATTGAAAGCACAACTCACCAAAACACAAAAGTCAAAGACTTTACATTTTTCCATTTTTCACAAAACCACCTTCAACGTAATTCACCTTCCTTCCCTCAAGAGAAAACCTTGGAATACTTAATTTCAAGTAAAACACGACACTCAAAAGTCTCTCTATGCTTGGAGAGCACTTTTGCACACACCCACACATTTTCCCATTTATTGCATGATATCCAAGGGAGAGTGACACTCACCTAACTGTCTAAGCCACATACACATTACCCGAATCATGGTCAAAAATTAGGAACGATAGAATAAGTCAAGCTTTTGTGGCATCATTGCCGGGGAAGGCAAAGCGTTGAATTAAGAAGGTGATTTTGGACAATGAAGGTAAGTCCCTTGAATTATAATCATAGGCTGAGGTACGTTGTTACTTTTATATTCTTTTGTTTACTTGTCTATTCATTTGTAGATATTGTTTTGTATGTGGGGAAGGGACGACCAAAATAGATTGGTTAGACGACTCTTAGGCCCCAACATGAATATTAACCAAGACCCACCCGAGGATGTTAGTGACAACTTTGAGGATGTTGATGCTAATGTCCCAAGGGGAGGAGGAGTGCAAGACCCTAGAATTCCAAACCCTAGAATGCATTTGCCTCCTAGGAATGAAGGGAACAATATCCCTATAGATCCTCTTGCGAGGTCCATTTGGGATTATCTCCGACCCACTCATAGCACCACTTCCTCATACATTCTTTTACCAGTCCAAGCTCATGTCTTCCTAGTTAAGCCAGGAATGTTACAACTACTTCCTTAATTCCATGGAATTGAAAGAGAGTATCCTTATTTGCACATTAAGGAATTCAAGGAAATAGTTGCAACCTTCCTCACTAATCATGGCATGGAAGACATAACTCACCTAAAATTGTTTCCTTTTTCCCTTAAGGACAAAGCCAAAACATAGTTAAATTCCTTGAAGCCTTGATCGATAATCTCTTGGGCACAAATGTTTTTTGAATTTTTGAATAAATTCTTTTCAGTTCCTAAAACCACCGCTCTTAAAAAGCAAATCCCAAAATTTTCAAAAAATCCCAGTGTACAATTTTATCAATGTTGGGATCGCTACAATCCATTTCACATCATGGTTTTGAATCATGGGAATTGGTGAGTTTCTTCTACGAAGGGATTGCACCAGGCCATCGACAATTCATAGACATGACATGCAATAGGGAGTTCTTAAACAAGGATCCTGATGAAGCCCTAGATTATTTTAGTACATTGGCATAAAATGCACAATCTTGGGATATTACGGATCCCACCGATGTACTGAGGTCGTCTCCAAATAGTAATCGATTAAGTGGGGGAGGGATGTACGATTTAAGGAAACAGGAAGACTTACTTTCCAAAATCACCAAATTGTCTAGGAAAGTGCAGAGTCTTGAGGTCAATAGGAGACATGAGGTGTCCAACATTTCCAAGATCGAGGAGTTTTACTCTATTTGTGAGAATGTTGAGCATTACATCTCAGAATGCCCCAACATTTTGGCACTTAAGAAAGTCTACCATGAGCAAGTCAATGCCTTTAATCAAAGTAGGCAATCAGTCTCTCCACAATCTAACACTTGCAATGCAGGTTGGAGTAATCACTCGAACTTTAGTTGAAAGAATGAGAATCCCACTTCTCACGAGTCTAGTTCATACTCACCCCCATGCCTTCTAAGCAAAATCAATACCATGGCTATGGTTAATTGTCTAGCTCTCAATGCCCCCGGTCCAATCTACAAGGGTATTCATAAAACCCTTCTTCACAAGGGTTTTCACACAATCCACCTCTACAAATTTATGGTGAACAAGGACCATCCAATCCTCCCACCTACCAACCACCTCATAAGAGGAACTTAGAGGATGTGGTGCACCAATTCATACAAAGTCAAACCATCACCGCTTTTAATCGCATTCGGACTCAAATCATAAAATTGACCAATGCCACAGGGTCATCCCAACAAGAGAAAGGAAAATTTTTTGCTCAACCTCAAGAAAACCCTAGGGGCCAACAGGTGATAGAGTCATCCAAGTCCACCAAAGAGAGTTGTGAGTAACTCAAAGCGGTCACCACCCTAAGGAGTGACAAACAAATCGACAAGACTATTGTGCCAAAGTCTCACCCATGACTACATTGACCAAAGAAAATGAGACTAAGGGTGACTTCGAGGGGGGTGAGGTGATGAGGAAGTGCATAAAGTCAATAGGGTTGACACTTTTAGTGGAGGAGCACTTGGAGCTATTGAGCACCTTGAAGTTTGGGGAGGAGAATATTGTTGATCAAGAGGAGCCAAAAAGTTTACAAAGGGTAGAAAAATGGACCCCTACATTTGAGAAGCTGCTATATTAAGAGAACATCTTCCCATCGACTATGCAAGATCCCAACTTGGATTTGAAGCCATTATCATCCAACCTCAAAATGAAATTCTAGGGGGAGCATGAGATCTTCTCGATGGTAATAAGCTCAACTTTGGAGGCAAGCCAAGAGGAAGCATTATTATGTGTATTGAGGAGGCACAAAGGAGCCATCAGGTGGACCATAGCTGACACTAAGGGGATTAGTCCCCTCATTTGCACTCATAGGATTTACTTGGAGGAAGATGCAAAACCAACCCAACAACCACAATAGAGACACAACCCCATTATGAAAGACGTGGTGAGGGATGAGGTACTTAAACTACTTGATGTGGATATCATATTTCTAATTGTTGATAGTAAGTGGGTTAGTCCCTCACAAGTAGTACCCAAGAAATTGGGAGTTATGGTTGTGGCAAATGAAGAGAATGAGTTAATTCCAACAAGGGTGGTCACCAGATGGAGAGTGTGTATTGATTACCGAAAGCTCAACTCATGCATAAGAAAAGACCACTTCTCATTGCCATTCATCGACCAAGTGTTAGAAAGAGTAGCTGGGCATTTTTTTTGCTGCTTCTTGGATGGCTACTCCGGGTACTATCAGATTGAGATCATATTGGAGGATCAAGAAAAAACCACCTTCACTTGCCCCTTCGGTACCTTTGCCTTCCGATGCTTACCTTTTGGGTTGTGTAATGTCTCAGGGACTTTTGATGTGTGATGGGAATATTCAGTGATATGGGGGAGAAAATCGTGGAATTTTTTATGGATGATTTCTCAGTGTTCGAGGATTCATTTGGGGGATGTTTAGAAAACTTAGAGAAAATACTTGAGAGATTCGAGGAAAAAAATTTGTAAACCCCCACATTCGTATCTTTACATAACAACATAAATATGTTTTTGAAATACTAATATATGTAATGATGTATGCATGAACTATGTAGATTATAAGAGTAGAAATAAAAAGGTTAGTTGAGGTAATAGGGTATGTTGTAGAAGTTTGGAACTACTCCGGAATGAAAGCACACTTTAGAGAGAATTTGGGTAAAAAATATTTTGGACACTTCCTAATATTTGGATCATAAATATTTATACTGATGTCCATTTGATTTTCAATTTTCCCAGTAGATAGTAGACTTCTAGATCTACAAAAGTGTATTTCATGAAAAATTTCCAAATTGACTTCTAAATAGGCCAAAACTGCACTAGAAGTTTCAGCAGAAACAGAAAGTACGTTCGAACGTGAATGACGTTCGAATGACAGTGCGTTCCAGTACTTTTTTTCTGATGAAAAAACCAAAGTACTGGGAGCTAAGGACGTTCAAACGCCAATGACATTCGAACATCTATTACGAATTCTGAATCTAAAAATTGCGCACAAGACACCATTCCTTCCACTATAAATACTTAAGGACACCTCCCTAAGCCCCATTTCAACATTTCTAACCATAGAAAAGCTTAGAGAGGAAGAAAGAAAGGGAAAACAAAAGATTAAAGGGTTGATTCAAGTTTGGGAAAAATCTAATCTCAAGTTCTTCACGAACACCGAGGAAGAAGAAGGTAGGGGATTTTCTTCCATTCTTGTCCATTGAGGCTAGGGTTTATATATATACATGTTTTGCTTCTAAATCTTAAATATATGCTATGAAATACTTGTTCCATGAAGTTTCTACAAGTATCACCATGTTATGAAGGTACTTATGGTTTGATGGCCATAAAAACCCTAGTTTTTGAGAAAAATAGATTTTTCTTCTTAATGTTCAATGGTTCTTGATTTCAAAACTCTAGTGCTTTGTATTAAACAAAAAATGGTTTTTTTTATGATCTCTTGCTTATTTTTCTTATATTGTTCTCTTGTATTACAAATTATGAAATTTGAGAATTTTGGAAATTATTTGTGATGGGAGAAAACGGTTGGTATTGTATCTCTTGTATGGTTGTTGTGATGAACTTGAATTGTCTTCGAGCATTGCCGTAGAGTGTTAGAGGTTAGTCTATCCCAGTGGGGGTGAGATGGCTGCCTAACACTTGTAGTGGATTTTTCTTTGGGAAGAGCAACCACTATTATTCACGTATGTTTCAAGGCTGAGGGTTGGTATACATTTCCTTGGAAGGATTCGTCAATGCCGTCAGAGACGGTATACACCCTTCCTAAAGTGGTTTGTGTGGTTATGGTTGGGTGAACGAGGTAGAGTCGTTATGTAGATTCATGGGAAGCAACCAACATATATGAGAACATGTTTATTGTGTGGAATTGGTTTTCCTACAAGAGCTTGTGGAGGTATGGGACTCTACAAGAACTTGTGGGAAATGACTTATGGTTAGAAATTGTTTATTTTTTGGAAATTCATTTTACTATTCATTTAAATTATTGCTATTGTATAAACTTGAGATCTATTGAAGTGTTCCTGTTTTCTTTCAAAAATTAATGTATGATATTTACAAAATGAGACCGACTTGTTTTTTTTTTACATGCTTTCTAAACCTTGTATGAGTTTGGGAGAATGTTGCTATAGAGCTTCGTGCTCACCCCCTACAAACTATACTTTTCAGATTATGATCTAGAGGAAGAGCTCGGGGTTGAGGAGCCGACACACTGGGAAGCTCCATTAGACGGGCACACGGATCCCGAGGTGGATGTCTAGAGTTATATTCTTCTAGGTGCTACACTAGGAAATTTCTTTGGAGATTATGTAAAGACTAATATTTTGTTATTCCGCTACAAGTTTAAATGTGATTCTTTTGGGATGTAATAATCATAGTCTATCACATTCTTTTGGGATGTAATGGTCATGGTTAGCCTATTCTTTTGGGATAATATGGTAAAGGTTATAGTTGATGAATGGAATTGTTTTAATGATGAATTTATTTAGTTGCTCTCATGATGTGAATGGTTTATAGATTGTAATGCCGTCCAAGGTGGATTTTGGGGCGTTACAGATTTGGTATCAGAGCTTAGGAATTAGGTCTTGCATGAGAGCTATAGGCTGTGGACTATCACTAGAGTGTTAGGCTAGGTTGAAGAAAAATCTAAGCTTGAATCGGTTTGAAGTTATATGTTTGTAAAATAAGTGTGATTCGTTGTTTGGTTAGCTTATGGATTAATTATTTGTTCAAATTCTTGGATTATCTAACTTAGAGGTGTTGACAAAAATTTTGGGATGAATATGCTAGTTTTATATTATGTCGTTATGGATAATTCTTGGAGACAGATGGTAATTTGGCTTTTGGTTAGTAAATGATGCTAGGTATGGATCTTTATGCAAGTCATATTATCTATATTGGAGATGGGTATGAGATAGGATTTGGGACAAAAGACACCCAAACTCGAGTTGGACAAGTGTAGAAGAACCGTTAGTCAAGCCGACTCCCTTCTACCAATTTGATCATAACTCTTTGTTGGAAAATCCAAATTGTGCACCATTTTTTTTGTTAGAAGCTTAACTTGTATATCTTCCCAACCATATAGGTCACACATTCTAGAAATACCTGAGTTAAATTAGTTTATTCTCCAATGTTGATCAAAAATCTGCACTATTCTATTCTTTGGATGTCAAAATGTTATGATTTTGTTCTTAGACTCTGAAGGACTTATTCTTAAGCCAACTTCCATCACTATTTAGGCTTTGATTTAGAGATACCCCCATGTTGATTGAAGTATTTTGATGGATAACAATATAAAATGAGATTATGACTTGGTGCCTTGCCGACTCTAAGTATTTTAATTCTACTATTAGTGTTGCTTATATTTTTGGAAGCCAAGGAGATATGATAACCTAGTTGGGAAGTTGGGAGGTAAGGTCAACTTAGATGTTTTTAAGATGGACTAAGTTTTGAATAATAAGGCTATGAAAAGTTACGTGTGTTACTTAAAATTCATAGAAATTAAGGAATAAATGTAGATTTGGTTTGACGATATGAACCATGTGAGTGTTATGCTTTCCTCTAGAATGAGAACGATGGTATGAGATAGTATAATTCTCAAATATGATCAATCGAAGGAATATGGTGGAGTAACATTGAATGAGAGCCTATTTTGGAATAGCAATAGGAATTGTGGTTATGGTTCTTAAATGGATAAGAGTTTGTTTTCATAACCACAAACTTGAGGTTACCAATATTGGTTTGAAAATATTACGGAGAGTTGATTAAATTTACTTTAGAAGTATTGATGGATTAGAAGGGTCACACATAGAATATTCATTGAGGATGTTATATTTAGGTAATCTTACTTTGTTGTGCACTCAGTTCACTATATTTACACTCTCTAAAATATTAACAATCAAGAATCTCTTGGGTGAGTGTGTGATTGATAGTTGACTTGTATTTACAAATATTGATTTGNAGGTCAACTTAGAAGTTTTTAAGATGGACTAAATTTTGAATAATAAGGCTATGAAAAGTTATATGTGTTACTTAAATGACATAGAAAAAGAAAATCTAAGAAGCATGACTAAGTTGTAGTAGTTACCTTTGACCCTCGATATTATAGGATTAAGAGATGATTGAGTTTGAAAGCTCGAGGTTAGATATAGTAGACAATTATTGAAATAACGATGATATCAATGTTTGGTGTTTACTTTTATCGTTATGTGAGATCTTTTCAATGTTATTGAAGTTATGTTGGGAGACTATGGAGTTCCTTTTCCTGTCTCTTTTAGTACATTATTAAGATAGTCTAGATTAGTTATACTTGAGTATGGTTGGTATGAGTATTGAAGATTCTAACTTGATAGTTAATGGTGATAATTGGAAAGATGTAAATTGAGGAATCAATGATGATACTTATGCAGATTGGCTTTGGCATGGGTGTAGAAACCTTACGTAAGTTTTGGGATAAATGACTATGGTTATCCTAGTAACTAGCAGATCGTTATTATCATGGAGATTACGAATAATGATTAAGACTATGATGACTAATGTGAGTAAATTGAGGAACATGGGTTTAATCATTGAGAGTCTTCTTTTAGTTTTGATTGTAACATGATAAGTTTGGAGATAGGGATTCGAAAATATAGGTATCGTGAAAATAAGGTGATGTTAATGAAAGCCACTAAGAATTGATTACATGGTTATTAGTTCTACCTCAAGTTTAAATAATGAATAGTTGGCCTTAATCGATTTGGTGAATATGTAGAGATATTAAGAGTGATCTAAAAGTATGAATTTGGATACAAATGAGTTATGAAGGGGATTGTAAGGATTATTGATTTGAGTTTAAGATTGGGGATAGAGAGAAAATATAGTGGAGATATAACTTGACACTTAGCCTAATTATAATAGTTAGTTAATTACTAACATTCCCCTTTGAATGGATTAGATTGATCATTAGTGTATACAATTTGGAAGTTATCATTGGAGGATAAATGCGGTTAGGTTTCAATGGTACACTTTGGTAGAATTTGACATATCTTCGCAAAACTTTCAAACCTATGGGAATTCTTATCTTGTGGCTAGTTTTGACTTATAAATTGTTGGATTTAATATATATCAGAGTGCGCAGCGTGCTAGGGGATTAGATTTAATATTAGTGGAATTAACTATTTGTTATGGTTACAGTGGTGAATGTAGAGAATATAAGCTTGAAGAGTGAGATTCAATTTCTTGGAAAACTTAGTGTATAGTTTGATGGTTATAATTGTTGGGAATCTTGCGGTGTCCATCGAACTACAAAAATTTATAAGTGTCCATAGGATGTGAAGTTATTATTAGATTTTAAATATTGTGAGTTTCTCTAGTCTAGTGAGAAACAAAGTCATTAAGAATGATACATCTATTTAAGGAATCGTTGTAGATCTTGTTGTAATGGCATTGCTATGTTTTGGATTACAACGTAATTTGGGTATAGGAATGATGAGTAATCTCATTAAGGAAATTGAATTTGGTTATTGTGAAATGCTTATGGATACGATGCATGTAAAAAACATACATGAGATTTTTAAAATGATTGTACATTCAAAAGAGAAGTGATATTTGATGACTAGGAAATAAGTTGAAGATCTAGCAATTATGCATGATATGGGATTAGTTTAGACCATCACATGGAATTATTGAGTATAAAGAATAATCAAGAGTAGTGAATGAAGGTAAACAGGGAACTTCACAAACGGTAGTGACGATATAAGTTGAAAGTATGGATTTAAAATTAGGATATGATGTTCTATTATAATCTTGGCTTTGAGGTTAAAGGATGAATAGAAGTAGAGACATCATAGCCAAATGAGAATTAGATAGACTAACTCAACAATTAAGTTTCGAGGACGAAACTTTCTCTAAGGGGGGTGGATTGTAAACCCCCACATTCGTATCTTTATATAACAACGTAAATATGTTTTTGAAATGCTAATTTATGTAATGATGTATGCATAAACTATGGAGATTATAAGATTAGAAATAAAAAGGTTAGTTGAGGTAATAGGGTATGTTGTAGAAGTTTGGAAGTACTTCGGAATGAAAGCACACTTTAGAGAGAATTTGGGTAAAAAGGATTTTGGACACTTCCTAATATTTGGATCATAACTCTTTATTTGGATGTCCATTTTCCCTGAAATTTTGATATTAGTTATTAGACTTCAAGATCTACAAAAGTGTGTTTCATGAAAATTTTCCAAATTGACCTATAAATAGGCCAAAACTGCACTGGAAGTTTCAGAAGAAACAGGAAGTACGTTCGAACGTGAATGAAGTTCGAACAACAGTGCGTTCTAGTAATTTTTGTCTGATGAAAAAACCAAAGTACTGGGAGCTAAGGACGTTCGGACACTAATGACATTCGAACGTCAGTTACGAATTCTGACTCTCTAAATCGCGCACAAGACACCATTCCTTCCACTATAAATACTTAAGGACACCTCCCTAAGCCCCATTTTACCATTTCTAACCCTAGAAAAGCTTAGAGAGGAAGAAAGAAAGGGAAAACAAAAGATTAAAGGGTTGATTCAAGTTTGGGAAAGATCTAATCTCACGTTCTTCAAGAACACTAAGGAAGAAGAAGGTTGGGAGTTTTCTTCCATTCTTATCCATTTAGGCTAGGGTTTATATCTATACATATTTTGCTTCTAAATCTTAAATATATGCTATGAAATACTTGTTCCTTGAAGTTTCTACAAGTATCACCATGTTTTGAAGGTACTTATGGTTTGATGGCTATAAAAACCCTAGTTTTTGAGAAAAATAGATTTTTCTTCTTAATGTTCAATGGTTCTTGATTTCAAAACTCTAACGCTTTGTATTAAACAACAAATAGTATTTGTGATGATCTCTTGCTTATTTTTCTTATATTGTTCTCTTGTATTACAAATTATCAAATTTGGGAATTTTGGAAATTATTTGTGATGGGAGAAAATGGTTGGTATTGTATCTCTTATATGACTGTTGTGATGGACTTGAATTGCCTTTGAGCATTGCCGTAGAGTGTTAGAGGTTAGTTTATCCTAGTGGGGGTGAGATGGTTGCCTAACACTTGTAGTGGATTATTCTTTGGGAAGAGCAACCATTATTGTTCACGTAAGTTTGAGGCTGATGGTTGGTATACCTTTCTTGGGAAGGATTTGTCAATGCCGTGGGAGACGGTATACGCCCTTCCTAATGTGGTGTGTATGGTTATGGTTGGGTGAACGAGGTAGAGTTGTTGTGTAGATTCATGGAAAACAACCAACATACATGAGAACTTGTTTATTGTGTGGAATTGGTTTTCCTACAAGAGCTTGTGGAGGTATGGGACTCTACAAGAACTTGTAGGAAATGACTTATGGTTAGAAATGGTTTATTGTTTGGAAATTCATTTTACTATTCATTTAAATTATTGCTATTGTATAAACTTGAGATCTATTGAAATGTTCCTGTTTTATTTCAAAAATTAATATATGATATTTGTAAAATGAGACCGACTTATTTTTTTTCACATGCTTTCTAAACCTTGTATGAGTTTGGGAGAATGTTGCTACAGAGCTTTGTGCTCACCCCTTACAAACTATACTTTTCAAATTATGGTCTAGAGGAAGAGCTCGGGGTTGAGGAGCCGACACACTGGGAAGCTCCATTAGACGGGTTCACGGATCCTGAGGTGGATGTCTAGAGTTATGTTCTCCTAGGTGCTAGACTAGGAAATTTCTTTGGAGATTATGTAAAGACTAATATTTTGTTATTCCGCTACAAGTTTAAATGTGATTCTTTTGGGATGTAATTATCATAGTCAATCACATTCTTTTGGGATGTAATGGCCATGGTTAGCCTATTCTTTTGGGATAATATGGTAAAGGTTATAGTTGATGAATGAAATTTCTTTAATGATGAATTTATTTAGTTGCTCTCATGATGTGAATGGTTTATAGATTGTAATGCCGTCCAAGGTGGGTTTTGGGGCGTTACAAAATTTGGTTCTCAATTGGGAGAAGTGCTATTTCATGGTGACACAAGGAATTGTGCTAGGCACATCGTCTCGGCAAGGGGGATTGAAGTCAAAAAATCAAAGGTTGAAGCAATTTCCAACCTCCCCACACTGAAGGTCATCAAAGACATCAGGTCATTTCTTGGCCATGCTAGTTTTTATCGTCATTTATAAAGGACTTTAATGCATTAGCTCAAGCCTTAACCAATTTTCTATCCAAGGATGCCTCATTTGTGTGGTCGGATAATTGTGAGGCATCATTTAAAAACTGAGAAGCATGCTTACTACACCTCCAATTATGCGATCACCCAAGTGGAATTTACCATTTGAGCTCATGTACGACGTGAGTGATAACGCGGTTGGCACTGTGTTAGATCAAAGGGAAGACAAAAGGCCTTATGTAATATACTATGCTAGTGAAACTCTTAATGAAGAACAAATGAATTACACCTCTGAAAAAGAGTTGCTAGATGTAGTATTTGCATTGGATAAATTTAAGTATTACATCATTGGTTCACCTATAGTAGTCTATACCAATCACTCTGTTTTGAAGTATCTTTTGTCTAAGCATAATGCAAAATCGAGACTCATTAGGTGGATACTCCTACAAGAATTCAACTTGACAATCAAATATAAAAAGGGAGTTGAGAATGTGGTGGTGGACCATTTATCTCGACTTGTGGTTCAAGATGCCGATGAACATATTTCTATCCCTGACTCTTTTTTTGATGAGCACTTATTATCTATTCATTCTATTTGTCCTTGGTATGCTGACATATGCAATTATCTTGCTACATGACAAATATTACCACACTGAAGCCCGGAGGATAGATGGAGGTTTATGGCGGATGTGAAGTACTTTTACTTTGACAACTTGTACTTGTTCAAGTACTAACCTGACCAACTCATGAGGAGATGTGTACTTGAGAATGAACAACATGATGTCCTTGCATTTTTTCATTTTGAAGTGTGCGGTGGACATTTCTCTTCCAAGAAGACTTTGGCAAAGGTCTTACAATCAAACTTTTATTGGCCCTCATTAATCAAAGGCTGTGTTTCTTTCTGTAAAGAATGCGATAGGTGCCAATGTTTGGATAGTGTGACCCGAAGGAATATGATGCCCCTCTCCCCTATACTTGTTATTGAGATATTTGACTGTTGGGGTATCAACTTCATGGGTCCCTTTTCCGTGCCATTTGGCTACCTATACATTTTGTTGGCAGTGGACTATGTGTCCAAATGGATGAAGGCTATCCCAACCATGACCAATGACCAATGGGTCGTGGTCAAGTTCTTAACAAAGAGCATCTTTTTGAGGTTCGGGATGTCTCGTGCAATGATAAACGACGGTGGTTCGCATTTTTATAATAGGTCATTTACATCCTTAATGCATAAGTATGGCGTCACACACAAGGTGTCCACCGATTATCACCCATAAACTAATGGCCAAGCCGAGTTGGCCAACAGGGAAATCAAGAACATCCTAGAGAAAACGGTGAACCCTAATCAGAAAGATTGGTCATTTTGGTTGACCAATGCCCTATGGACTTACTGCATTGCTTACAAGACCGATATAGGCATGTCACCCTATAGGCTCATCTATGGCAAGGCTTGCCATTTGCCGATTGAAATGAAGCACAAGGCTTATTGGGCCATAAAGACCTTGAACTTCAACTTGAAAATGGCCAGAGAGAATAGGAAGCTTGTGATAAATGAATTAGAAGAGATGCGTATGAGAGCTCAAAAATTTCAAAAGAAAGGGCTAAGATATTTCATGACAAATCCATTTTAAGACAGACATTTGAACCTGGACAAAACGTACTCTTTTACAATTCTCGTCTCAATATCTTTCAAGCAAAAATCCGATCCCGTTGGGATGGCCCCTATCTTGTCAAGATGGTCTACCCCAATGGAGCCATAGAAATCACCAACCCTGAGGATAGCAAGACATTCAAGGTCAATGGCCAAAGACTTAAGCCATTTTTTGTTGGTTATAAAGGTCAAGGGGTGGATGAAGAATTGGTGGATCCAGTTTATCCAATCCTTTCGGAGGAATAACTGCTCATATGGTCTTTAGTGTACAGTCGTTTTCACTTACTTTAACTGTTCATGTTTACTTTAATTTTTCGTATAGTGTTGTCTTTCTTAGTTGCAGATATTGGTGTTTTTTGTCAAAGCTCAAGTGCGAGGTGTTCTCTAACCCTACTCATCTTTTTACAGTCCTTCATTGCATATTATATCTTTTTTGTTATATTGAGAACAATGCATGAAACAAGTTGGGGGGGGGGGTGAGGTGCACCATTTGCATGATACACCAATTTTTGTGGTGAAATTCACATATCCTACAAATTTTTGTTTACAATAGTTGCAAATTATGTGAAAAATTTGAAAGTTTTTTGGGGAAAATATCTGAATGTTGATCTGTATTCCCCTATTTAGAGCGTTATGGGTTTGTTGATATGTTGATCTTTGCGTTGAACCTTGAATACATGAGCACATTATAGAAGTTCATCCTATGCTTGAGTATCACATATGTGTTTGCTTTTGAAGTCAACCTTAAGTGCACTTTGAATGTGTAATTTTGGCATTTTACGGATGGGATTCATATTTTAGTTCTTCCCATGAATAGTGGAGATGTGTAAGGACCCATGAGAGCTTTAGTCCCAAACCTTGTTGGAGGAAACTTACATTTACTCAAGGAATAATTTTTTAAATTTTAAATTTGTTCAATAATTTCATTATGCTTGTTTTGGTTAGATGCATATGGGTAGTTGATTGACTTTGTCTTGAAATTTAAGATGCTATCCCATGCCTATTTAGAGATGATCTTAGGCCATCCTTGATTTACTTTGATCCTTAGCCCTTTTTCTTGTGAAAAGTTTATCCCTAGTGCCGTAATTGAGCATTAATTGTAAATTCGGTTTCATGCCACACATTTGACCAAGCCAGTGCAAAATAATAAAAATCTACCACACCTTGGTTGTTCCTAAGAGTTGAATATGAGTGAACATAAAAGAGAAGGAATTGTGGTGCAGAAACTCAACCAAAGGGATGACTGAAGTTGAATTCAAAGAGTTGAACAGAAAAGAATAAAAATCCAAGAAAAAGAGAAAAAGGGGGCGAAAAGATGAAAAGAATGAAAAAAAAGAAAGGAAAATGTTAAGGAAAAGAAAGAACAGAAACAAAGAGTATGATGATGGGGTTAGAGTGAAAATCTCATAAAAGGGAGATGTTTTTGAAATAAAAGTCATTCACTCGAAACAACCCTCTTTGTTTTCCTCTGTCATTCGTTTCACTTACCTCAATATCTCCCCAAGGCCTCATTACAACCCGCGAAAGTCTTAAATGATCTAGAGAAGCATGGGGGATGCATACCTTCAAAAAAAAAAAGTTGATTTTGCTATCTAATGCCCTAACATTCATTTCATGAGTTAATGCCAAGGTTGATTCATTTTCATGCATGTACTTCATTTTGGATTATATGTGAGCATACTTCATTTTGTACATAAGATTCTATCTCCCATATACACATGGAGAGAATTATAGGATAGCCAATGTGAGGTTCATTGTTGAGAGACACCCTTGGTGAGGTTGCATCAAAGCTTACTTTGGATAGCCAAAGTGAATGTGAATTCTACTATGTAAATGCTTAAATTACATGTCCATTTCATTCACACACGAGTTTGAAAATGAATATGTAGGTTCATTCTCTAGACTAGTATTTAAAGCCATGGTAGTGGTCATATATGCTTGGTTCGGGTATTTGAACGATGTGTTATGTAGCCCTTTGCTTGCGGGATGGGGGAATATTGCTCAAACTTTCGATATTTGATCAGATTTAGGAATGCCTTGTCATTTGAATCTATGTTTTATATTTTGGGTATTCATTCTGGTAGTTAAACTTAGAAATCCATGTCTTGTATTTTGAAAACATCAAAATTTTAAATCATGTTGCAATTTTGGAAATGACTTTGGGCATGATCACTCAATTGTGGTTCACATGTGTGGTTCAAGTTTTTGGTAGAGTAGATGTCATAGATAGGTTGTTAGAATGTCTAGGAGTTGGGATAAGTTGTGTTCGATGTGAAATTTGGAGCATAGGAATGGTTTTGCAATAAAGGCCAAACCTTTTGGAATGTTTTTGCCAGAGTGCAAAACCTTCCGAAAGGTTTTTGTCGACCTTGCGGAAGGTTTTCATTGCTGGATAGCTTTTGCCCCAGTAGTGAGCGAAACCTTTCAAAAGGTTTTCATCGACCTTTTGGAAGGTCTTGCCCAGAATGCCAAAAACGAGGGTTTAAGTTCTATTTTATTTGGGGAATCCTTCACATTTTCTTCAAATCTTAACCTCCCAAGCTCTCTCCTCTCCTTCTACTCTCTTCCAATCCTCAAAATATTTCACCCAAGCCCTTATATCTAACTTTTCTCTTGTTTAGGGTTGATTTTGAGTGGATTTTTGTCAACAATTGTGGTGTTCTCACAAAAACATTAGGTCTCCAAATTTTCCCCCAATTCTCAAGTTCTCTTTGATTTTCTCCAAATCCTAGAAATCTCTTGCCATGAACCATATAGGAAATACTTCTCTTGATACATTTGAGCCTATGGAGTGGCTTATGGTGTGGATTTTGACATTCCTTGGTATGGGGGCACTGTTGATCACCATAGCCCACACTAAGAGAACCAGCCCGGAGTCCCCTCAACCCGTGGGCACTAGCTCCTGCAAGAGGAGCATAGAGGGCCTAATAGCGGGGATAGGGAAGAAAGCAGGATAAAGGAGAGAGACGATGCTCATCGACTAGGGATAAATGAGAAAAATGTGACTTGCGAGAGGTTTGTAGACAAGATCACCGTTGGCCCAATAAATAAAGTGGGGAGATTTATCAAGGGGCATGGACTAGGAATTTGGTTTGAGTAGGTGAGCGGCTATAACTTGGTATTGTGTAGAGAATTCTGATTAGTAGTTAAAATTAGTATGTTTTCATGCTTTTTTAAGACTAATTATACTTTGATGGAGTTTAAATGATGACATTTCAAGGCATAAATTGTACAAGGGACCAAAGGCAATGAATACCAGACTTTTATGCAACAACAGTATATTCTGGAGCAAAATTGGAAAAGCTTGGACCAAGCCAAGAAAGTTCGAACGTCAATCAATGTTCGAATGTTACCTTAAAACATGTGAAGACTAGACTGCTAAGACATGACGTGTTGCAGTCAAGAAGGAAGACCCTGAGGTACTTGAGTACCGCGTTCGAACGCCAACTCACGTTCGAATGTCCACTTGAATTGATTGAGGACCAGGTGATGAGTGCAGAGTGCCAAGATGTGCATGGAGTGTGGAAATAAGTTTCCATAGAAGACCACAGGCCACTTGAGTGAGAAGGTCAGGCCCCATCTGGTGTTCGAACGCCCATAAAGCAAAGACAGAAGACACGTTCAAACGCCAGACAATGTTCGAACGCCCATAAAGCAAAAGTAAAAACTAAAACAATGTTCAAACACTTGATCACATTCCAACGGTCTCCACAGGCAGGCTGTAGAGTAGTTGACTTTCACTTAGACTTGGGTGGCATACACTATTCCTTCACACTCTTTTGTCCCCCTTCCTCCTTGCCTATAAATACTCTCCTTGGGGGAGCCTCTGAAATGGGAGATGGTTCTTGTAGTAGACTACAACTTAGTTTGTAAGGCTTAGACTACACCAAGAACTAGTAGAGAGCTTGGATGGACGCTTAGACTCCCACTCATATAGTTAGTCTTACTCTTAGATTTATATTTCTNGAGAGCTTGGATGGACGCTTAGACTCCCACTCATATAGTTAGTCTTACTCTTAGATTTATATTTCTTGTATCAAGAGAGATAGTTCATTTGTTGGTTGAGGAAGCAACCCTCCAAAAGTGACTAGCTTTCTTCTACTTTCATTGTTCATTTCTTTCACTTCCATTGTTGAGCTTCCTTCTTTCTTAGAGGAGTGAAACTGTAAAACTCGGAAAAAATTTAAACTTTTTCTAATAAAGGGCAAAATGGTAAATTGTCACTATAATGCGTATTTAAAATATTCATGTTCTAGACCTCAGATGAGGAAACAAATTTCGCCGTTGGGTTCATATCGCAAACTCTAGTCACCCTGTCAAATTTCGTCGAATTTTGAGATAGTCAAATTTTTGTACGTCGTTCGAGGCAACTGCATGGCAAATGACATTTTTAAGGTCCCCAAAAATATATTTTATAAAATTTCCTTAAAATTAAGTTAAATTTCAAATAAAATTAATTTGAACTTAATCCGAGATATAATGAATCATTTCGAGACGAAAAATGGATCCGGAAGTCGAAAATATGCGGTGCAATTTGGACCGCACATTAAGGGGGTATAAATAATGGCAAATATCTAAAAAATCAGATATTTTCTCACCCATTTTGAGTCTTGTTTGGCCGGCCATATAGAGGAAAGAAAAGAGAAGAAAAACTTCAAGTTCTTCAAGCTTTCTACCTCAGATCTTCGAAGTTCCGTCGCTCTGATCAACTCGGACCAAGAGCTAAAGTTCATCTCCTCGACAAGGGCTACACGTATATACCAAATAGAGTGGGTTTCACCGAAGATCTAAGAGGAGACTTTGGGAAAAATCAAAGCTTTGAGGTTGTTTTGGTGCTATTGAAGTTCTCTACACTTCTATTGAGGTAGGATTTTTCTTACCTTGGTTTTATTCCTCTCCTTCGGGCCGGTTTAGTGGCTGAAATATGGACTATTTTGTGGTTGAAATTGCGACTGTTTTATGACCTGTTTTGTGGCTGAAATTGCGCCTATTTTATGGCTAAAATATGGACTGTTATGTGGCTGAAATATGGACTATTTTGTGGTTGAAATTGCAACTGTTTTATGGCCTGTTATGTGGCTGAAATGTGGACTGTTATGTGGCTAAACATGGGCTGTTTTGGGACTGTTTTAGGGCTCATTATACAGACTATTTTGGGACTGTTAAATGGCCTATTTTGGGGCTGTTTTAGGGCCTATTTTGTGGCTGAATTTGGGGCTGTTTTATGGCCTATATAGGGGCTGTTTTGGTGACTTATATAGGGGCTATTTTGTGGCTTATATATGGGCAGTTATGTGGGCTAATACATGTGTGGTTATATGTGGGCTACTACATGGGCGGTTGTGTTGTGGAATTGTGATATGAAAATTGTCAATGTATATATATGTTTGTGTTATATTAATATTGTGGAGAATTATGAGAATTATATGCTTATGATATAATTTTGCCATGAGATATGTAGAATGTATTGATATTATTCATATGTCTTTCATAGCATATTGGATATGTTATAATTGTGCAATGAGACATCATATTGCATATGCTCGATAACATCGCATCATGTGGGTATGTGTATGGTTGTCGTCAACACCACACTTGGTGGATGATAAGTGGAAACGATTAAGCTTGGTCGAAGAATTGGCCAAGTCGCACAGGTTGCATAGTGATTAGGGTTGGGGTTAGCAAGGAGGGACTAGAAGATCCATTGGGATACACACTCCCTTGGCTTGGCCTATGAAGTGTGTGGGTGTATGCGGAGCCCTTGGTGGAAGTCCATAAATTCTGAGTAGGTTGGAGACCCTTGGTGTAAGCCCATGAACATCCACCCCAAACAAAGACCCTAGGTTGGTAAAAGTCATTTGATGTGCAACATAAATGACGATTCCATACATATTGACACTTGCATATGTTGAGGAGTTGGGAAGGGCTCGGGTTGATTTGCATGAGTGAGTCTCATCTCATTTCATGGCATGACATGATAAATTCCAACATTCAATGCATATTCTTACTTGGAATGTTGATGTGAATATGAAATGTTGTATGCGAGCATTACATGTGCACTTAGGTGGGGAGTAGCCTCTATAAGAATTACTCTACTGGGTGTGGCTCACCCTATACAGGAAAATATTTCAGGTGCTTGATATACACCGATGGACGGCCCTCACTTGGATCCTCAAGGGTGAAGAGAGGCCGGATTATGACCTTTAACCTTGATTTATGTAAAACTATGTTTTGGGCATGTAATGTGTAAAAGAATTGTAACTGAGTTTATATGGGTTGTTTTAATATAACGATGCATCTTTTTATTTCAATATGGATAAATGGACCTGGTGTGGTCAAGTTTTACTTATAACTGGACCCGGTGTGGTCATTGTATTATATTGGGCCTCGGATGGGTCATGTTAATGTATATTGCATAGGTTGTGTTTTGGGTAGAGCTCCCTGTACAAAGGAGACTCTGCCCAAATTTTGTTAAATTAAAGACTCCGGTAAATGGAGCATCACGGCGTGATATCGAGTTACTCAGTATCTACGGGTATTCTATGGGTTAATGGGTAATCAATGGACCCCCAGGTTTTTGGGTGTCACAGCTTGGTATCAGAGCCAGGTTATACGATTTACCTAGGGCTTGGTGGGCATGGGTTTAGACTATTGTATTCCTTGTGCATTTCATGTTATGTGCTAAATTTTGCTACATGATTATGTACTATGTGTTATGTGAATTGTATGCATGGTAAAAGGCATATGGAAAAGGGAAACACTAGGGTTAGAAAACATAACCTTGGGTTCGAAAAAAGGAATGAACGGTATAGTTCTATGTGTAAATGTCTACTAGTAGGTGGCACACGCACTACTAGTGAAACAAGCAGGAAAATCTCCAAGTTTAAATACTTGATCCCTAACTTGGGATGTTAAGTAATTGATCTATTGCTATCTTATGTGTGTGTAAATGGCAACTAAATAATCTATTGCTATCTTATGTGTGTGTAGATGGCAACTTGAGGAAGGGGACGTCGAGGTGGACGGAACAACCAACCACTACCACCGACCTTTGACTAACAAGCCTTCGTGGAGGCTATTTGGTGCGGCGGCGGCTACCATTGCACAAGCTAGTGCTACAGCCACTACTATTGCATAGACAGGTGCAAGTGGGAGTCAAGGAGGTTCAAGTCACCTCCAGAAATTCAAGGCACACAATCCTCCGATATTTCTAGGAGGGGGGGATCCTATGGTGGCTGACCATTGGTTCTGACAAGTGGACAAGATCTTGAGGGCTATGGAGATTACCTCCAATGCCACAAAGATAACGCTAACTACTTTTTCAGCTAGAGGGAGAATCCCAAGTGTGGTGGGATTGGGTCAAGGACTCCAAGAACTTGGAGGTGATGACATGGGCAGAGTTCAAGGAGCTCTTTATGGGAAAATACTTCCCGGTGGCTACGAGGCATACGAAGGCCCGGGAGTTTCTAGACTTGAGGCAGGGAACAATGTTAGTTATGGAATACGTGGCTAAGTTCATGGAATTAGCACGTTTCGCTGATCATTATGTGGCCACAGATATGGCCAAAGTGAGGAAGTTCGAAGATGGCTTGAAGTTGTCCATTCGAGGCAAGATTATGAGTCTTCTTCTGCAAGACTTGGACTCGATGGTCACCACAGTAATGGTCATTGATGGAGAGGTGGAGGATGCATGGAACATCCGACAAGTGGGTGTTAAGGATAAGAAGAATGAGGGCTATTCCTCTTCTTCTAGTGCAGGGAAGAAATACAGGACTTTTGCTCCGCAGGGGCATCAAGGGCAGGGCCGCGACTATCAAGGCCAAGGCCAAGGTCAGTCCTCTCGAGGTGGGAGAAACTTCAGGATTACGTATCAGGCAAGTCAAAAGACTTGCTATCATTGTCATCAGCGGGGCCACGTGAGGAAAGATTGTCCCTAGCGATAGGGATCCCAGTCCCAGTCTTCAGTGGGGTACTCACAGATGCACTTTATTCTTCCCTACCCTACCATGGGCCAGGGGAGCCATTATCAGTACCAGGGCATTGCACAAGGCCCCACTACTTCATGTGTGGGGACTCCGTAAGAAGGCTAGATGGGCCAGGGCATGGGTCGAGGTCGGGGACAAGGCTCATAAGCCGGTACTTCGGGGACCCAGGGGCGTGTCTACGCCATTACACCACAAGCTGAGCTGGCAGATCCGTCGGTGATATAGGGTACATTTTTACTCTCTCGCTTATGGGCTAGAGTGTTGTTTGATTCTGGTGCATCGCATTCTTTTATTGCTGCATCTTCTGTGAAAGACTTGGGCTTACAGGTTGAGACCTTGGAAGAGCCATTGCATGTGAGTTCTCCCCTAGGAGGTAGGGTGAGAATTGATCAGATATGTCGAGATTGTGAGCTGGAGATCTCAGGGATTCTACTCACCGTAGACCTTAGGGTCATGAACATGTCTGAGTTCGATGTTATCCTCGGGATGGACTGGTTGGCGGCACACCGAGTCGTCATTAATTGTGATCGGAAGAGGGTCACTGCTTACACCCTAGAGGGGATTTTTTTCAAGTTTCAGGGGAAAAAGTATGATGCTTTACCTCAGGCCGTGTATGATTCCCGTTGACACGGGCAGTTGATGGGTTGGCTAGCAAGCCTTACCCTAAAGGATGAGGCAAGACAGGAGTTGGGTCTACCTCGGGTCATGTGTGAGTATGAGGATATTTTTTCAGATGAACTACCGGGATTACCTCCACATAGGGATGTAGACTTCACCATTGAGTTACGTCTTAGTACATTGCCCATTTCTATGACTCCACATAGGATGGCGTCTGCTGAGTTACAAGAACTCAAGGTCCAATTGCAAGAATTGTTGGACAGGGGCTTTATTAGACCGAGCACTTCCCCATGGGGCGCTCCAATTTTGTTTGCCAAGAAGAAGGACAAAACCCTTTGATTGTGCATAGATTATCGGCAGTTGAATAGGGTTACTATCAAGAATAGATATCCCTTGCCGAGGATTGATGACTTGTTTGATCAGTTGAGAGGAGTGCGAGTCTATTCCAAGATAGATCTTCGCACTGGTTACCATCAGTTGAGATTTAGGGAGGAAGATATCCCTAGGACGGCGTTCAGAATACGATATGGACATTTTGAGTTCACAGTCACACTGTTCGGATTGACGAATGCTCCAGCGGCATTCATGGATCTCATGCATAGGGTGTTTCAACTCTATTTAGATCAGTTGTTGTAGTCTTTGTTGACGACATCTTTATCTACTCCAAGTCTGAGGAGGAGCATGAGGGTCACTTGAGGATTGTTCTTCAGACCTTGAGGGACCATCAGTTGTACGCCAAGTTCAGCAAGTGTGAATTTTGACTTACGGAGGTGAAATTTTTGGGACATGTAGTGTCAACTTCGGGTGTATCCGTGGACTCAAAGAAGGTTGAAGAGGTTATGAATTGGGAGAGGCCTAAGTCAGTCTTCGAGATACACAGTTTTTTGGGATTGGTAGGGTACTACCAAAGGTTCATTGAGGACTTCTCTCGATTAGCTGCTCCTATAACTAAGTTGACCCGGAAAGAGGTCAAGTTTGAGTGGAATGATGCTTGTGAGAAGGCATTCCAAGAGTTGAAGATGAGGCTTATATCAGCTCCTATTCTGATAGTTCTGGAAAAGGGAAAGAGGTATACAATATATTGTGATGGCTCTAAGGACGGGCTTGGATGTGTTTTGATGCAATCCGGAAGGGTGGTAGCTTATGGTTCTCGGCAACTAAAGAATCATGAGCAGAATTACCCCACGCATGACATGGAGTTGACGGCCATTGTCTTTGGCTTGAAGGCTTGACGCCACTATTTATTCGGTGAGCAGTTTAAGGTGTTTTCAAACCATAAAAGTTTGAAGTACATCTTTACACAGCAGGACCTCAATATGAGGCAACGCAGGTAGATGGAGTTTCTGGAGGATTATGACTTCACTTTGCATTACCCTCCCAGTAAGGCAAATGTGGTGGCTGATGCACTCAACCAGAAGTCACAGGGAGTCTTAGCTAGTGTGGCTTCCCGGGAGTGGCAGATGCTCGAGACTGTGGGACAGTTCAGGCTGCATTACATGGGGCAAGCTCAAGGTACTTTGGGGAGTTTAGTGGCTACACCTTCCCTACTAAGCAGAGTGATTGAGTCCCAGGGATAGGATACAGAGTTATCATCCATTAGGGACCGAGTACGGTTAGGTACAGGAGATGAGGGCTGGGCCATTCACTCGGATGGTAGTCTTCGGTTTAGGGGAAGGATTGTGGTTCCCCAATCTGTGAAACTCAAAGAGGAGATTCTTAGAGAGTTTCATTGTTCCCGATTTGCTGTACATCCAGGTGGCACAAAGATGTATCACGATCTTCGTCACTAGTATTATTGGAGTGGGATGAAGAAAGACATTGGAAATTTTGTTAGCCGATGTCTCACGTGTCAGCAGGTGAAAGCTGAACACTAGAGACCAGCAGGGTTACCCCAGTCTTTGGAGATAAATGAGTGGAAGTGGGAGCATGTCACGATGGATTTTGTGACTCATTTGCCATGGACATCGCAGGGTCATGATGCGGTATGGGTGATAGTGGACCGGCTTACGAAGTCGGCACACTTTTTGGCAGTGCGAATGACCTTCATATTGAAGGAATTCTGAAGGTTATACATACGGGAGATTGTTCGATTGCATGGGGTACCCGTATCTATAGTATCAAATCGGGATCCTAGGTTTACAACTCATTTTTGGGAGAGTTTCCAGCGAGCGATGGGAACACGGTTGATGATCCCCAGACGAGAGTTTCTAGCGAGTACTTCTTGTCATCCCTAGACGGACGGTTAGTCAGAGAGGACCATCCAGACTTTGGAGGACATGCTACAGGCATGTGTCCTAGATCTCAAGGGTAGCTAGGAAGAGCACTTACCCTTAGTGGAGTTTGCCTACAACAACAGTTATCAGGCGAGCATACACATGGCATCCTATGAGGCACTATATGAGAGGTCTTGTCGATCTCCAATTTATTGGATGGAGGTGGGAGAGAGACCCTCTACGGGTTTAAATTTGGTTAGGGACACCTCTAAGAAGGTGGACTTGATACGGAAGCGTCTGCTCACGGCTCAAAGCCGACAGAAGAGCTATGCCGACAAACGGCGAGGACCTCTAGAGTTTGAGGTGGGAGATCACATCTTCTTGAAGGTGATGCCTAAGAGAGGAGTGGTCCAGTTTGGTAAGCGGGGAAAGCTGTCATCGAGGTATATCAGGCCCTTCGAGGTACTCTAGAGGGTGGGTGTAGTGGCTTACCGATTGGCGTTACTGCCAAATCTATTAGGTGTTCATGCGGTATTTCATGTCTCTATGCTCTGAAAATACACCTCGAATCTGACTAATGTGGTGGATTGGGGAGAGCTTGTTGTTGATGTTGATGGGACCTTCGAGGAAGGACCGGTGTGCATCATGGACAATCGGGAACAGATTTTGCGAGACAAGATCATACGACTAGTGAAGGTTCTGTAGCAGCACCGGGGAGTGGAGGAGGCGACATGGGAGTGCGAGGACACCATCTGTACCAATTATCCCTTCTTATTTGAGGATGGAGGTACATTCTTATAGTCATTTAGCATTATTTGACTGTTGTATATGCATGTAATTGTATGTGCATGTGTGTGAATTTCGGGGACGAAATTCTTTTAAAAAGGGAAGAATGTAAAACCTGGGAAAAATTTGAACTATTTCCAACAAATGGCAAAATAGTAAATTGCCACTATAATGCATATTTAAAATACTCATGTTCTAGACCTCGGATGAGGAAACGGAGTTCGCCGTTGTATTCGTATCGCAAAATCTAGTCACACTGTTAAATTTCGTCGAATTCTGAGATAGTCAAATTTTTGCACGTCGTTCGAGGCGACTGTGTGGCAAATAAAATTTTAAAGGTCCCCAAAAATATATTTTATAAAATTTCCTTAAAATTAATTTAAAGTTCAAATAAAATTAATTTGAATTTAATCCGAGATATAATGAATCGTTTCGGGACGAAAAATGGATATGAAAGTCAAAAATATGCGGTGCAATTTAGACCGCACATTAAGGGAGTATAAATAGGGGCAAATATCTGAAAAATTAGATGTTTTCTCACCCATTTTGAGTCTTGTTTGGCCGGCCATAGAGAGGAAAGAAAAGAGAAGAAAAACTTCAAGTTCTTCAAGCTTTCTACTTCATATCTTCAAAGTTCCGTCGCTCGGATCAACTCGGACCAAGAGCTAAAGTTCATCTTCTCAACGAGGGCTACGCGTACGTACCAAAAAGAGTGGGTTTTACCGAGGATCCAAGAGGAGACTTTGGGAAAACTCAAAGCTTTGAGGTTGTTTTGGTGTTATAGAAGTTCTCTACACTTCTATTAAGGTAGGGTTTTTCTTACCTTGGTTTTATTCATCTCCTTTGGGGCTGTTTTAGGGCCGGTTTAGTGGCTGAAATATGGACCATTTTGTGGTTGAAATTGTGACTGTTTTATGGCTTGTTTTGTGTCTGAAATTGCGCCTGTTTTATGGTCTATTTTGTGGCTGAAATTGCGACTGTTTTATGGCCTGTTATGTGGCTGAAATGTGGACTGTTATGAGACTGAACACGGACTATTTTGGGGCTGTTTTAGGGGCCATTATACAGACTGTTTTGGGACTGTTAAATGGCCTGTTTTGGGGTTGTTTTAGGGCCTGTTTTGTGGCTGAATTTGGGGATATTTTATAGCCTATATAGGGGCTGTTTTGGTGACTTATATAGGGGCTATTTTGTGGCTTATATAAGGGTTGTTATGTGGGCTACTACATGTGCGGTTATGTGGTATATTGCTCCTTTGTGATTAAGTGTGTTATTGGCAAAAAAGTTGTGATAACATGCTTGAAATTGTGTTGTGGAATTGTGATATGAAAATTGTCAATGTATATACATGTTTGTGTTATATTGATATTGTGGAGAATTATGAGAATTATATGCTTATGATATAATTTTGCTATGAGATATGTAAAATGTATTTATATTGTTCATATGTCTTTCATAGCATATTGAATATGTTATAATTGTGCAATGGGACATCATATTGCATATGCACAGTAACATCACATCATGTGGGTGTGTGCATGGTTGTCGTCAACACCACACTTGGTGGATGATGAGTGGACTCGATTAAGCTTGGTCGAAGATTTGGTCAAGTCGTACAGGTTGCATGGTGATTAGGGTTGGGGTTAGCAAAGATGGCTAGAAGATCCCTCGGGTGCAAGGCCCAGTGATTGAGATACGCACTCCCTTGGCTTGGCCCATGAAGTGTGTGGGTGTACGCGGAGCCCTTGGTGGATGTCCATAAAATTTCGAGTAGGTTGGAGACCCTTGGTGTAAGCCCATGAACATCCACCCCAAACAAAGATCCTAGGTTGGTAAAAGTCATTTGATGTGCAACATAAATGACGATTCCATACACATTGGCACTTGCATGTGTTGAGGAGCTGGGAAGGGCTCGGGTTGATTTGCATGAGTGAGTCTCATCTCATTTCATGGCATGACATGATAAATTCTAACATTGAATTCATATTCTTACTTGGAATGTTGATGTGAATATGAAATGTTGTATGTGAGCATTACATGTGCACTTAGGTGGGGAGTAGTCTCTGTAGGAATTACTCTACTAGGTGTGGCTCACCCTATACGGGAAACATTTCAGGTACTAGATACACACTGATGGACGGCCCTCACTTGGTTCCTCAAGGGTGAACAAAGGCCGGATTGTGGCCTTTAACCTTGGTTTATGTAAAACTATGTTTTGGGCATGTAATGTGTAAAAGAATTGTAATTGAGTTTATATGGGCTGTTTTAATATAACGACGCATCTTTTTATTTAAGTATGGATAAATGGACCCAGTGTAGTCAAGTTTTACTTATAACTGAACCCAGTGTGGTCATTGTATTATATTGGGCCTCGGATGGGTCATGTTAATGTATATTGCATAGGTTGTGTTTTGGGTAGAGCTCCTTGTACAAAGGAGACTCTACCCAAATTTCGTTAAATTAAGGACCTCGATAAATGGGGCATCACGGCATGATATCGAGTTACTCGGTATCCATGGGTATTCTACGGGTTGATGGGTAATCAATGGACCCCCGGATTTTGGGGTGTCACAAAAACTCTTCCACTTTTCTAGAGCCTTATCATAGCCGTGAAGGGTGGGATGTGTCACTCATTCTTCGTTGAAGATCGGCTCTTTGTTTATTACACTTGGCTCTTTGTCTAGAAAAGTGAGTAGCTTTACCAAAGACATGAAGAGAGTAGTTCCTCATTCACTCTTTAGTAAGTGGTGATGAATATGTATAAATTATCCGGAAGTTATATTTGTACATTTCTTTATGATTTAATGTTTTATATTCCATTTGCTTATTGAATGATTGAATGCATCTAGCAAAACTAAGGTACTTTGTATAACCGTAGGTTCTTTGTATGACACAGATAACTCTTGCATAGAAAGACCTGTTGGTTCAAGGCAAGTACCCCGGCTAGATCTTCATGACAACATTTCAATCTTCATGATTATTGTGCTTTATTTAAAGAGTGGAACATTAATGCCATGGTTGGATGCCTTGTACAAACACATGCTTGTTTGTAGACGGGTTGAGTCTCGGCACAGACAATTCTTGTAAACTTCTAGAAAGACATCGAAATCATGTGCTTAATTCTCATAGTCTATCTTTATCTTCCCGATTAACTTGCTTTTGACACGGGGGTTAATTGAGTTATAAAGCACGAGTATAATAAACTGGATGATTAATTACATGTTCTAATCCTCGAACTAAAGAGTGGCCATTACCTTTGATAATTTATTTTGTATGTTATCTAGAAAAAAATCAATTGGAAATAATCTTATATTCTATCCAGCAAACCCCATAACTTCAAACTCTCAAGGTTTCCAATTACTTGCTCTCTGTCACTACTTACTTCAAAACACCAATCATAGTTCCCTGTGGATTTGACTCCGAACTTAACTGGATTATTACTACAGCTTGACCGCCTGAACTTGGGTGTTCACTTTTTGGAGCCAAGTTTTTGGCGCCGTTGCCGGGGAACCATAAAAGGTGTTTTAAGGTAAAAGGTAAAAAGACCTTTCTTTTTGTATATATATTTGTTTTACTGTGTATAAATTTGTTTTAATTATTTTTATGTCTGAGGATGCTCCTCACTCTCAAAATTTTTTAGGAGAATCTTTTAGGTCTATGAATCAACCTGAACCACCTTCACCTAGATCAGTAGCAGAATCTTGTGAAAGTAGAATGACAAATGATGAGAGACGATGAGAGGTTCCTGCGAGAGAGGGGGAAGTGCCTAACATTTGAACTCAGCAGGATTACTTAAATCCCACAAGAAATAGTGTGCCCTCTTGTTTTATCTTTCCTGAAAATGCACCCCTCTTTACTGTAAAAACGGGGAAAGTTCAACCACTCCCTCAATTCCATGGACTTGAAACAAAAAACCCATATTTACAAATAAAAGAATTTGAGGAAATATGTGGAATGTTTCAAGACAATTCTGAGCTAGCCAATATGAAACTTTTTTCATTTTCTCTAAAGGATAAATCTAAACAATGACTAAATTCTTTAAACTTTCTTTCAATACCTGACTGGCGGGCACTACAAAATGAATTTTTCATAAAGTTTTTTCCTGTACACCACACTAATGCACTGAAAGACAAATTATGAATTTTTCGGTCAAAGAATGAGAAACCTTTTACCCAAGTTGGGAGAGATTCAAGGATCTACTCCAGTCCTGCCCGCACCATGCTTTCGAGAATTAAAATTTGGTAGAATTTTTCTATGACTCCTTACCCACTAGACTACGTCAGTTTGTCGAAATGATGGCTCAAGGAGAGTTCATTGGTAAGAGTCCGAAGGAGGTATTCAATTTTTTTGACACCACATCTGACAATTCTCAGATGTGGAACTCAGCCTCCCCTACCATTGTTGAAGCCAAAGCATTTACTACCCGAGGGGGGTAAATATGTCTTGTGAAATGATGATGACCTAAGAGAAAAAATGTTCACCCTATCTCGAAAGCTTGAAGTTTTAGAGATGAAAAAGGTTCATCAAGTTGATGTTGGCTCTCCCACAAAACAAGCGTGTGAAATTTGTGCGCTGACAGGACACCCTACTGGGGAGTGTCCTACCATTCCAGCATTCAAAGAGGTTCTGTTAGAGCAAACAAATGTAATTTCTAACTTCAACAAGTCTTACTCCAACCCATACTCTGAAGCATACAATCCAGGGTGGTGGAATCACCTGACCTTCAGTTGGAGAAACACACAACCAACTCCCATGAACCAACAACAAGGTTCACATCCACCACCTCAAGGACCTCCCACATATCAACTATACCAACCACCACAAAAGAGGAGCCTTAAGGATATCCTGAATCAGTTCATGCAAAGCCAAATCAATTATAACAATAGTTCCACTCAAGTTCTTACTAATTTCAAAACCCAGACCACTCAATCTTTCAAGGATTTTAAAAGCTACATCCAAAAGTTGACTCAATCTATGATCACACATTGGAAGGGGAAGTTTCCTACTCAACCAAAACCACCACAAAGGCCAATTTTAGGTGGGAAATCCTGCAACCATGGGAACCTCACAAGACCAAGCCCAAGTTGTCACTACGCTGAGGAGTGGTAAGGTAATTGACAAAACCATTAGAGACAGGCTAATTTCCAAGCCAAAAATTGAGTCAACCCAAGTCAACTCACCAATCGAGCCTAAATTTGTGGTGGAAGAGGAACCTGAGCCCATGATTGGACAAGAACCAAAGCCATCAAGGGAAGAAGAACCCTCGTGTTCTATTCCTACTCCTTTTCCTCATAGACTCAAAATCATACAGAAAGTGAATGATTAGCCTAAAAATTATGAGCTTTTCAAACAAGTAAAGATCAATATTCCACTTCTGGATACAATCAAATAGGTTTCATCTTATGCCAAGTTTCTAAAAGACTTGTGCACAGTCAAAAAACCCAAAATTTTTTAAAAAGAGACTTCCTAAAAGAACAAGCCAGTGTCCTACTTCAACACAAAACACCTCCAAAATACAAAGATCCAGGGTGTCCGACTGTATCGTGTGTCATTGGAAACTTTAGAATTGAACAAGCACTGTTAGACCTTAGAGCAAGTGTCAACTTGCTCCCTTTTTCCATCTATCAGCAGTTGTGTCTGGGTGAACTCAAACCCACTTGTGTCACACTCCAGTTGGCAGACAAATCTGTAAAAATCCCTAGGGGCATTGCTGAAGATGTACTTTTCCAAGTGGACAACTTTGTCTTCCTAGTTGACTTCATCATTCTAGACACTCAGCCAGCAAAGCATTCAGAGAACCCAATTCTCGTAAATCTTGGTCAACCCTTCCTAGCAACTTCAAACGCACTAATCAATTGCATGAATAGGGTCATGAAATTAACCTTTGGGAACATGACTCTTGAGCTGAGTATTTTCAATATTGCTAAACATCCAGGAGAGGACAAAGAAGAGAGAAATAAATTCCATTGAGTCATTGGTTTAGGAACATCTGAATAACACATTCTGTGAAACTTCACTGAATCTTCTCTGTCAGAATCCATCACATCTGAGATAATAGATGATGATCCAAAGAATTTTCACACTCATGCTGTTGAGACATGGGCCCCCAAATTCGAGGAACTTTCACCAAGTGGAACAAAGCCACTCTCATCAAATGTCAGGCCACCAAAGCCTGAATTCAAACCTCTCCCATGTAACCTCAAATATGCATTCCTAGGAGAGGACGAGTCATACCTAGTGGTAATTTCATCTAAGCTCACAGACTTGTAAGAGTCTAAATTGATTGAAGTTCTTAAAAGTCATAAAAGCACCATTAGGTGGATCATCGCTGACTTGAATGTTATAAGCCCGTTGATCTGCAATCATGCTATATACCTGAAAGAGAATTCAAATCTCGTCAAATGCAGCAACGACTAAACCCTCACATAAAGGAGGTTGTGAGAATGGAAGTGCTCAAACTCTTAGATGCGGGGATAATCTTCCCCATCTTCGATAGCAAATGGGTTAGTCCAACCCAAGTTATGCCCAAAAAGTCTGGGGCCACAGTGGTCAAGAATGATGCCAATGAACTAGTACCACCTCGAGTCATCATAGGATGGCGGATGTGTATCGACTATCAAAAGCTTAATTTGGTAACTAGGAAAGACCATTTCTCCCTTCCCTTTCTTGACCAGGTTCTAGAGAGAATTGCAGGGCATGAATTTTACTATGTCCTAGATGGGTATTTTGGGTACAATCAAATTCAAAATGCACTAGATGACCAGGAGAAAATCACATTCACAAGTCCCTTTGGCACCTTTGCATTCAAAAGGATGCCATTTGGACTTTGTAACACTCCTGCAACATTCCAAAGATGCTAAGCTTGTTTAGTGACATGGTCGAGAAATTTTTGGAGGTGTTCATGGATGACTTCTTTGTCCATGATGACTCATTTGATTCATGTCTAGCCAACCTAGAGAAGGTATTGGTAAGATGTCAGGAAGGCAATCTGGTACTTAATTGGGAGAAATGTCATTTCATGGTAACATAAGGAATTGTCTTAGGTCATGTTGTGTCGTCTAAAGGCGTGAAAGTAGACAAGGAAAAAATAGATCTAATTGGAAATCTGCCAGCTCCAAAGACTGTAAAGGATGTCTGATCATTTCTGGGACACGTAGGATTTTACAAGAGATTCATAAAAGATTTCAGTACCATAGCTAAACCCATGTGTCATCTCTTAAGTCAGGACGTAAATTTTGTGTGGAGTGAATCATGTCATAAAGCTTTTGACAAGCTTAAAGACATTTTAATTTCTACCCAATCATGCAACCCCCTAACTGGACCCTACCCTTTGAACTAATGTGTGATGCCAGTGATTATGCTGTAGGTGCAGTATTGGGCTAACGAAAAGATAAGAAACCATATGTGATTTACTATGCAAACAAGACTTTGAACAAAGCTCAAATGAATTACTCAACCACTGAAAAAGAATTGCTTGCTGTAGATTTCGCTTTGGAGAAATTTCGCTCTTATCTCATTGGTTCTTCTGTTATTGTATTTACTGACCATGCAACACCGAAATTTTTTCTCACAAAGAAGGACACCAAGCCAAGGCTCTTAAAATGGATACTCTTACTCCAAGAGTTTGATCTAGTCATGAAGGACAAGAAGGGCGTTGCGAATGTGGTGGCAGATCATCTGTCTAGATTAACATATGACTTCCAAGAGGATGGAGTACCATTCAATGAAAATTTCTCCTATGAACAACTGTTCACCATCAAGGAGACACCACGGTACGCTAATATTGCTAACTTTCTTGCTACGGGTACGCTCCCTCCATCCTTTACAATGATGGATAGAAAGAAATTTCTAAGGGAGGTTTGCAAATACTTTTGAGAAGATCCATACGTATTCTAGTACTGTAAGGATCAGATAATAAGGCATTGCATCCCTACTCATGAAAGCAGACAGGTAATATCATTTTGCCATTCTGAAGCATGTGGTGGCCATTTCTCATCAAGGAAAACCGCTGTGAAAATCTTGCAGTGTGGTTTTTATTGGCCCACCTTTTTCAAAGACGTTCATGCATTTTGTTTGGCATGTGATAGATTCCAAAGGTTGGGGAGCATTTCAAAAAGAAACATGATGCCCTTAAACCCCATTTTGGTGCTTGAAATTTTTGATTGTTGGGGCATCAATTTTATGGGACTATGTCCCCCTTTCTTTGGCTATCTATACATTTTAGTGGCTGTAGACTATGTGTCCAAATGGGTTGAGGCAATTCCATGCCAAAATAATGATCACCAAACGGTGATCAAATTTTTAAAAGAAAACATTTTGTCTTGGTTTGGAATTCTGAAATCAATCAAAAGTGATGGGGGTGCTCATTTTTAAAATCATCCTTTCTGGAATTTGATGAAAAAATACTTGATTATTCACAAAATTGCAACCCCTTATCATCCACAGACTAGTGGACAGACTGAATTGGCTAATCGGGAGATCAAATTAATTTTAAAAAAAATTATAAATTTAGACCGCAAAGATTGATCGTCAAGACTAACTGATGCACTCTGGGCATATCACACTGCTTTTAAAATAATTTTGGGCATGTTTTCTTATCGATTTGTTTATTGAAAGTCTTGTCACTTACCTGTAGAACTGGAACATAGGGCATACTGGGCCATTAAAGCAATGAAATTTGACCTGGACAAGATCGGACTTTCAAGGAAAATTTAGATTAACAAATTGGAGGAATTGAGAAATGAAGCATATGAGAATGCTAAGATTGCGAAATCTACGATGAAAATTTTTCATGACAAGAACATAGTGCGGAAGTCTTTTGAACCTGCCCAAAAAGTCCTATTGTTTAATTCAAGACTCCGGCTTTTTCCTAGTTAGTTGAAGTCAAGATGGACTGGACCTTATATTGTCAAAAAGGTGTTTAGACACGAAGCAGTAGAAGTGGAAAACCCCTCGAACGGTTATATCTTTACTATTAATGGTCAGCGATTGAAACCATTTTTAGAGGATTTTGTTAAAAATGTGAAAAACATTCTTTTAACGGACGCAGAATATCCTTTTGAGATTTGTGTTTGCCGACACAAAAAGGGGTCAGGTCAGGAAAAACCCGATCAAAACTGACCAACGGAATGCCTTTATAAGGGCCACCAACCCCTTTTTTCCACATCGCCTTTCCCTTTTTTCTTTCTTTCTTCTTCTTCTTCTTCTTTCTTTTGTGCTATTCTCTGCAACACGACCCAACTACCAACAGCCCCATGACCATACTCCCTAAAGACCCAGTCCATTGTCTCATGATCTGCATTTGTTTATAATTGGTACTTAAATATAGCATATTACTATGCCTTTTTGGGACTAATTGTACTTTAATGGAGTTCAAGTGATGACATTTCAAGTCCTAAAGTGAACAAAGGCTCAAGAACAACAAATATCACACTTGAGTGTAACACCAATGCATTAGGGAACAAAATTAGAGAAGGTTGGAACAAAGCAAGAACGTTCGAACGCCAACTCATGTTTAAACGTCCACTTGAACTATGAGAAGACCAGATTGCTAAGACGTGGCATGTTGCAATCAAGAAGGAAGACCCTGAAGTACTTGAGCACCACGTTCGAATGCCAACTCATGTTCAAATGTCCACTTGATTTGATTGAACACTAGAGTGATGAGTGCAAAGAGCCAAGATGTGCATGGAGTGTGGAAATGAGTTTCCACAGAAGACCACAGGTCACTCAAGTGAGGAGGTCAGAGCCCATCTGGCGTTCGAACGCCCACAAATCAAAAATAGCATAAACGTTCGAATGTCAAACCACGTTCGAATGCCTGTAAAGGAAAAACAGATACAACGTTCGAATGCCAACTCACGTTTGAACGTTCTTCACAGACAAACTACAGAGTGGTTGGCTTTCACTTAGACTTAGGTGGCATACACTATTCTTTCATCGCCCCCGTCCTCCTCCTTGCCTATAAATACTCCACTTGGAAGAGCCTTTGAGAAAGAGGATGTTTTTGTAGAAGACTAGAACTTGATTTGTAAGGCTTAGACTACACCAAGAACTAGTCAAGAACTTGACGGGGGCTTGAACTCCCACTCATGTAGCTGGTCTTAGATGTATGTATATTTGCTTGTTTCAAGAGAGTTCATCTTTTGGTTGAGGAAGCAACCCTCCATTTGTTGGTTGAGGAAGCCACCCTCCAGAAGTGACTAGCTTTCTTCTACTTTTATTGTTTATGTCTTTCACTTCCATTGCTTGAGCTTCCTTCTTTCTTAGAGGAGTGAAACTCTTCCACTTTTCTAGAGCTTTACCAAAGTCGTGAAGGTTGAAACGTGATTCACTCATTCTTCATTGAAGATTGACTCCTTATTTGTTGTACTTTGCCTTGTAAGTTCTCTACTTGGAGGGATGAGTATCACTCACTTTTCTAACTTTACCTAAGCCATGAAGAGTGAGTAGTTTCTCATTCACTCTTTAGTAAGAGGTGATGAACATGTATTGATTATCCGAAAGTTATATTTGTGCATTTCTTTTATGCTTTAATGCTTTATATTATACTTGCTTATTGAATGATTGATTGCATCTAGCAAAGCTAAGGGACTTTGTATAACCAGGGGTTCTTTCTATGTCACAGATGACTCTTGCATGGAAAGACCCGTTGGTTCAAGGCAAGTACCCCGGCTAGATCTTCATGACAACATTTCAATCTTCACCATTATTGTGTTTTATCTAAAGAATGGAACATTAATGCCATGGTTGGATGCCTTGTAGAACACTTGCTTGTTTGTAGACAGGGTAAATCTCAGCACAGGCAATTCTTTTCAACTTCTAGAAAGGGATTAGAATCATGTGCTTAATTCTTATGGTCCATCTTTACCTTTTGATTAACTTGCTATTGACATAGCAGTTAATTGAGTTATAAAACACAAGTCTAATAAACTGGATGATTAACTACATGTTCTGATCCTCAAGCTAAAGGGTGATTGTTTTACATTTGACTTTATCTTATATTTTTTCTAGAAAACTCCTGGAAAGAATATTCCATTCTATTCAAAGAAATCTGATAACTTCAAACTCTCAAGGTTTCCAGTTACTTGGTCTCTGTTATTGCTTACTTCAGAACACCAATCATAGTTCCCTTTGGATTCGACTCTGGACTTAACCGGATTATTACTAGAGCTTGATCGACTGCACTTGGGTATACACATTTTGGATCAAGTCAGTTTACTCTATTTATACATGGCTGTTCTTCTTCTGCCCGCACCCACAATCAAGGGTTTTCATCTTAGCAAAAACCTAGATCTACGTAGAGATGATTTGTGTATTTTGCTTGTAGGTGTTGGCAGATGAACATATATCTACCTTTTAATATCATCTCCAAGATCCATACACTGGTAAATTCGAAACATAGGGGACAATGTTCAGTTTAGGTTGGGGGGAGAACTATAGTTCATATTTTGTGCCCGTAAATTTTTTTTTGTTGTTGTTGTTGTTGTTTCTGTT
Organism: Ilex paraguariensis; assembly: GCA_963454935.2. Taxonomy (NCBI): domain Eukaryota; kingdom Viridiplantae; phylum Streptophyta; class Magnoliopsida; order Aquifoliales; family Aquifoliaceae; genus Ilex; species Ilex paraguariensis. The sequence goes on from CAUOFW020000001.1 coordinate 2,959,771, forward strand.
TCTGATAATATTGTGTACCTTGTCCTAGATTTTGTATAAATTAATGATTATGTCTGTGAGTCAGCTGTAATCGTCTTTGTGACTGACAGACGTTAAAGAACTAGATAGTGAGTCTTAAAGCGTAGAAAGCATGGATGTTAAACTTTTTTGGTTTAGTCTGGAGTTCTACACACCTTTTCATCTGATGTGCATGTTGTGATCATGAGAAAAGTAAGATTGGTAGGAAAGAATGAGATTTGAGAAGAACAAGCGAAACCCCTCTGTGGTATAAGCACTTTTGTTAAACGCCGTCGTGCCAAAAGACTTGGTGCCTGTAAACAATGCGACAGAGTCTTTCACGAAAAAATGTATAATCAGTGTTCTGAATCAATTTTCGATCGTGCACTCAATCAATTAGACTGGATAGTGAATAGGCTGAGTAAGGATTACCCTGAGATGCCATGTTATTCCGGTACTTTGCTTCATCGATTTGTGAGAGAGGAAATTGAGAGAGTCACTAGTTGTTCGAACTACACAGATATAGAGGGAGACTTGGATTAGATTGTTCTCTGTAGGAAATTATACTTATGTTGGGATGAAAACCAAAGGGTCCAAATTTTTGTAAAAAGTGTAAAAACCCTTTTTGTACAAACTCTTTTGACTGAAATAAAAATATGGGCCGAGAAAGGAACGTCCCAAAATACCAACCAAAAGCATGGGTAGAGACTTGTCCTGAGACGCCATGAAATTATTGGTTCAAACTTATGTGTATAAATCTCTCTGATTGTGTATCTAGTGCAGCAAAATTTTTGTTTATTGATTCAATGTTCGAACGCCAAGTGACGTTCGAACGTCAACTACTTGCAGTATTCAGCCTCTGATGAATCCTCTGATGGAAACAAAAAGTACTGGGAGCTCAGCACTTTCGATCGCCAATAGAACGTTCAAACGATAAGAGCTTATGGTACTTTGGTCTCTGACAGAACTCAAAAGTACTGGGAGCTAATGACACTCACGTTTGAACAATCTTTTAAAAATCATTCTACATACGTTCGAACGTCATTAACGTTCAAACGTCACTTCTCAAGCTATAAAAGTCTGGTTCTTCTTCCCCATTCCAAAATGTTTCAAAAAACCTCCAGACCCTAGAGTCCCTTTTCATTACCCAGACCTCAAAACACCATCCAATCTCCATTTCTACTTAAAATCAACCACCCCAAAGCCATTCTCACATCAAACACCCTCAATTTCACAAGAAAATCAGGACTTTCAAGACCCTCACAACCTCAAAATTGAAACACCATGCCTCCAAGAGTCAAACTACTTGCTAGGCACAACCCAGTCAACCAAGAGCCTAATTTCATGGAAGAAGTAGTTGAAGTGAGAGAAGGGAGGCAACCCATTACGTGAAGATATGACAAGACCCAATTCCCACAGCTCTAAAAGTTGACAGGTATGAGAATTTTTACCAAAACCATGTTATAGTTTATGAGCGTGATATGGTGTTGACTGATTTTGCTGGGTTGAGTATTTTGGAGAATTTTAGGAGAAGGGGTTGGGTGTTGTTTTTGCAAAATGGCGGGGAGGCCGTGATAGACTTGGTGCGGGAGTTTTACTCCAACGACAAGATCATCAATGGAGCAATAAGGACGTATGTGAGGGGGATCCATGTTGATGTTGATGAAAATTATATTTGAGAGATGAAGCAAGACGTGCCTTAGGTACAAAATCTGACATACCCCCCAAGGAAAAACATGGCATTGAACATTGTGGGCATAGAGCTAACAGGGATGACTGGTTTTTCTTGGTCGGGGCAGAGATTTCTTTGACAAGGGGAGCTCACTGATAAGAATAAGATGCTGAATTTAATTACGGTCTCGAACTTCACCCCAATTGGGTGCAAGAACGAGATCCTCCCTGAGATGGCTCGCCTACTTTATGCACTTGGGAAAGACCAAAGCATAGACCTCCCCTCCCTCATTTTGATAGAGATAAAGAAAGGATGCGATGTGAAAAGAAACTCACTTCCGTTCGGCATCCTAGTGACTGAAATGTGCAAGGATCATGGGATAAGGGTAAGACCAGAAATGGAGATTCAAAAGCCAATGGGGCCACTGAACAAGGCATCCTTTAGGAGGAGCAAAGGTCATAGTGGCGGCCCAGCGTCCGGACAAGAGGAGCCCCCTACCCAAGGAGTGGATGAGGTGCAAGATGAGCTCGATCAGGAGGAGGAGAGAGAAATAGAGGAAAAGAGAGAGCATCCCTAGGAGGTAGGCCCTAGTTCTAGCACCAGTGCCTGGTGTTGTTTACGAGACATCATGCTTAGCATTGAAGCTAAGCAGGATGAGATCCTTCGCCTTCTAAAGGGTGGACATGGTGGATCCGGGGGAGAGTGAGATGGAAGAGATTAGGAGAAGGATTCCTGTTCTTGATTGTAGTTTGTTATGGATGTTTGTTTCTTCTTGTGCGATATTGTTTCTTCTTTGTGGATGTAAGTTTCTTCTTTGGTAGGATATTATGGATAGTTGAAATTTCTATGTTTGGTCACTTCTTTTGAGGATGAATTGAATCTTTGATATTGATGTAATGAATCATATTCTGTGAAATAAATATTCAGTTTATCAATTTTATCTGTTTAAATGCATGTATAGAATTAACACTTTAGTAATTCTTGTTAATAAATAATGGAACAAATGTGGATTCTAAGACTACTTGTTAAAATGACTAATTAATTGATCGGTTTGACACATCAACTTAGCAACCAAGACTTAAAGCCACATTTCTTGGAAAACTGATATTTTTTCTATGCTTAAATTGTCAAATGTACATTAATATTTGTTATTCTTAAGGTACAAGATGATCAGACTCGAAAATGGAATCAATATATAACCGACATTCTTTGAAACACCCAATATAACCAGTGGAGATGACAAAGAATACCATGGTAAGTTTTGAGCTTTACGATGCTTTTGAGAGAATATCAACATTTACTCAAGTAAGCTCTTTCATTTTTATTTTTTCAATAATCTCATTAACCTTGCTTTGATTAATGCAACTAAAGTGATCTATTGACATATCCCACAAGGAACCTTTGCATACGACACATACATGTGCACATACTTGAGAAATAATCTTAGGCCATCTTTGATTTGACTTTGAGCCTTAGCCATTTCTTTTAAAAGAATATCCCTAGTCAACCATGCTTGAGCCTTCCATGAATGATTTCTTTTTCAAAAAATCCATATGATAACCGAGCCATAAGAGAGTACACTTAACGTAACTTGCTATCTAATTTTCTTACACCCTCTTATAAATCAGTATGATACAAAAAGGTAAGAAAAATAGAAAAGAAATGGTGGCTATTGTTCAATGAAAGAAAAATTGGTTGAAACAACCGAAAAAGAAAAGAGACAGATAGACAGGGAATTACCAAAAAAGTAAAAAATGAAAAAAATGAAAAAGAAATACCATTCCCAGGCAAAATGTTGAGAAGCTAGCAAAAGGTGTGCTACATAAAAAAAAAAAGGGGAGAGCTTTTGAACACCATTGACGTCATTTCGTCGGCCACTGACCTCTGGCCACATTACAACGTATAAAAAGCCCTAATTAATCTCAAGACTGATGCATGTGTAGGTCGTCGACTACAAGTGGAGTATGTTAACTAGTATTTCTTTATTTGTATCAATATTCTTTCATGAGATTATGCCAAAATTAAGTATGTTTCCTCAAAACTTCACTTTTACACTAATTGTGGCTGGGACTTTTCAATTGGCCATCTTCTGATCACATGCCCTTTGAGAGACAAGTCACTATAACTAGGGCAAATTTTTGCTGAGAGCATTTTGAGAGAGGTTTGTGAAATCAAAGCTATCCATGGAAGGTGGTAAAGTGGAATGATTGTTATATAACTTTCCTTGTTTCTAGAATGACCATTCCTAATACACAGGGAATTCCAAATGCCAATGTGACTGATGCTAATTGTTGCATAGAGTAAATATTTATGGAAGAGGAGCATGCGGGATAAGTCAAGATTGAGGGTTGAAAGTCCCAACGACCATGATGCTAATTCACTTTAATCATCAATCTCACATACACATCTGTTTGACTAAAGTTTGTGGTAGCTTCACTAAAAATCCTCACGAGATAACACTCGTCCGCTAGGGTAAACCTAGTGGTTAAACGGCTTGTTGCATAAGCTAAATGCAATTGGATGACTTACAAAAAAGGCATTAGAAGTAGATTTACATTCCATTGTTGTTGTATTACTAGAGACTAGCAATATCTAGGTTAGGGGGTGTGATTAGTAGTTAAAACTAGCATGTTTCCATGCCTTTTTAAGACTAATTATACTTTGATGGAGTTTAAATGATGACATTTCAGGGCATAAATTGTACAAGGGACCAAAGGCAATGAATAATAGACTTTCATGCAACATCAACATATTCTGGAGTAAAATTGGAAAAGCTTGGACCAAGCTAAGAACATTCGAACGTTACCTTAAAACATGTGAAGGCCAGACTGTTGAGACATGGGGTGTTGCAGCCAAGAAGGAAGACCCTGAGGTACTTGAGTACCACGTTCAAATGCCAATTCATGTTTGAACGTCCACCTGAATTGATTGAGGACCAGGTGATGAGTGCAAAGTGTCATGATGTGCATGGAGTATGGAAATAGATTTCCATAGAAGACCACAGGCCACTTGAGTGAGAAGGTCAGGCCCCATCTATCATTCGAATGCCCAAAAAGAAAATATAGAAGGCACGTTTGAATGCCAGACAACGTTCGGACGCCCATAAAGAAAAAACTGAAACAACATTCGAATGCCAGATCACGATTGAACGGTCTCCACAAGCAAGCTGCAGAGTAGTTGGCTTTCACTTGGACTTGGGTGACATACACTATTCCTTCACACTCTCTTGTCCCCCTTCCTCCTTGCCTATAAATACTCCCCTTGGGGGAGCCTTTCAAAGGGGAGATGGTTCTTGTAGTAGACTAGAACTTGGTTTGTAAGACTTAGACTACACCAAGAACTAGTTGAGAGCTTGGATGGAGGCTAAGACTACCACTCATCTAGTTAGTCTTACTCTTAGATTTATATTTGCTTGTATCAAGAGAGATAGTTCATTTGTTGGTTGAGGAAGCAACCCTCCAAAAGTGACTAGCTTTCTTCTACTTTCATTGTTCATTTCTTTCACTTCCATAGCTTGAGCTTCCTTCTTTCTTAGAGGAGTAAAACTCTTCCGTTTCTCTAGAGCTTTACCAAAGCCGTGAAGAGTGGGATGTGATTCACTCATTCTTCATTGAAGATCGGCTCTTTGTTTAGTGTATTTCACATTGGAACTCCTCTACTTGGAGAGATGAGTATCACTCACTTTTCTAGCTTTACCAAAGTCCTGAAGAGTGAGTCGTTCTTCATTCACTCTTTAGTAAGAGGTGATGAATATGTATAAATTATCTGAAAGTTATATTTATGCATGTCTTTTATGCTTTAATGCTTTATATTCCATTTGCTTATTGAATGATTGAATGCATTTAGCAAAGCTAAGGTACTTTGTATAACGTGGGTTCTTTCTATGACACAGATGACTCTTGCATAGAAAGACCCGTTGGTTCAAGGCAAGTAACCCGGCTAGATCTTCATGACAACATTTTAATCTTCACCATTATTGTGCTTTATTTAAAGAATGAAACATTAATGTCATGGTTGGATGCCTTGTAGAAACACTTTCTTGTTTGTAGACTAGTTGAGTCTCAGAACAGACAATTCTTGTAAACTTCTAGAAAGGCATCGGAATCATGTGTTTAATTCTCGAAGTTCATCTTTATCTTCTGATTAACTTGTTGTTGACATGGAGGTTAATTGAGTTATAAAGCACGAGTATAATAAACTGGATAATTAATTACATGTTCTGATCCTCGAACTAAAGAGTGGTCATTACCTTTGATAATTTATCTTATATTTTGTCTAGAAAAAAATCAATTGGAAAGAATCTTATATTCTATCTAGTAAACCCCATAACTTCAAACTCTCAAGGTTTTCAGTTACTTGGTCTCTGTCACTACTTACTTCAAAACACCAATCATAATTTCCTATGGATTTGACTCTAGACTTAATCGGATTATTACTACAACTTGACCACCTGCACTTGGGTGTACACATTTCTGATCAAACTAATATAGGAAATTGATGGTGTTGGGCGATGATGGTAGTGTAGTTAGGACGAACGTGCAAGGGAAGATGTTCGACGTGACCCCAGATGTGATTGCCACATTGATGAAGTGTCAGAGGCTGCCCTTAACACCCCTGTGTACCCACACAATGTTGGAGGGATTAAGACCCTGTTTGAGTATGTCCAACTCACCTATGAGGACCCAGCTAAATTCAAGGGGACAACTCTAATCGGGGGCCTTAAGCACTCCTACGGAGTAATGAACAAAGTCCTCCACTACAATTTGATGCCCAAGGGTTCAGAGAAGAGCTCAAATGTGGAGAAGCTCGCCCTACTCCACACTTTTATGAAAGGGGAGGTCATAGATGTGGCCCTTTTGATATGGGAGGAGATGAAGGAGTTCGTTTAGGCTGCAAAGCCAAAGGAGAATCTCCCCTTCAACAATCTTATCACTCGGATGTGTTCCCACAAGAATGTTAAGGCCTATGCCCAAGATATGCTGCTACCCCTAGAGACTGGTGTCATTGGGAAGTTAAGCAGCAGTAAGAGGGTAGTTGGAGAAAGGGGTAAGAGTGCCAGTACCTCGGGGCCATAGCTATCTTCAGGAGGGCCACCATCTTCAGTTGGGCGATCATCCTCTACACCTTCCACCTCTACCCAAGCTCATACCATGTCACAGCATATGGACTCCTTAGAGGCTACGATGTACGAGCTATCAATGATGGTGACTAGGCTATTTTAGTATACTTTCCTTGGTGAGCCCGTTCCCAATAGACCTTCGCCGCCTCCAACTGTCGGACCTTCTACCTCGGCTCCTATGACTTTTACAGTCTTTGAGGTGGGAGGCTCTGATGAAGATGATTCTGATGACGAAGAGGAGAGCGGTGATGGGAGCGACGATGATGAGGATGTTGGAGAGAATGATGGAGACGAGAGCGATGAGTAGTTCTGTCGTTGTGTTACTTTTGTTGTTTTCTTTTGGTTTTTGATTGTACAAAGTTGGTGTTAGTTTATCAGCCCAGTAGAAGTGTCTTTAGGATGTTTGGCCGTTTTGTTTTTGAAACTTTAACCTATTATATTAAACTTTTGTGAATGATCAATGAAAAATACCACATTTGTTTCATTTTATTAGTGCCCAAGTCCATTTCTTTAATTGCATTGTGATTTTTTCATTTTGTATGTTTGGTGATTTACTTGTGTGAATGGGTTATGGTAGTTGCACTTCTTGTGGTTTGAAATAAAGTTTGCTAGGGACTAGCAAAACTCAAGTTAGGGGGTGTGATTAGCACAAAATATTGCATATATTGTATGTTGTTATTGGCTTGATCCGAAATGTGTACACCCAAGTGCAGGCGGTCAAGTTGTAATAATAATCTGGTGAAATTCGGAGTCGAATCCACAGGGAGCTATGATTGGTGTTTTGAAGTAAGCAATAATAGAGACCAAGTAACTTTTGGAAATTTCATGTGTTTGGAGTGGTGGGATTTTCTTGATTAGAATAGAAAATTCTTTTCAAGAGTTTTCTAGACAAAATATAAGATTCTCAAAATGGAACAACCACTCTTTAGCTCGAGGATCAAGACATGTAATAGAGTATCCATTTTGTTATGTTTGTAGTTTATAACTCGATTAACTCCCGTGTCAACAAGAAGTTAATCGGAAGATAAAGATGGACTATGAGCATTAAGCACATGGTTCTGATGCCTTTCTAGAAGTTTACAAGAATTGTCTGTGCCGAGACTTAACCCGTCGACAAACAAGCAAGTGTTTCTACAAGGCATCCAACCATGGCATTAATGATCCATTCTTTGAATAAAGCGCAATGATAGTGGGGATTGAAAGGTTGTCATAAAGAGCTAGTCGGGGTACTTGCATTGAACCATCGGATCTTTCTATGCAGGAGTCATCCATATCATATATGGAGCCTTGGTTATACAAAGTACCTCAACTTTACTAGGTACATTCAATCGTCCGATGAACAGGTGGAGTATAAAGTATTAAAGCATGAAGAGTTGCACAAACATAACTTTTGGATAATCTTTACATATTCATCACCTCTTGCTAAAGAGTGAATGAGGAACTACTCACTTTTCATGGCTTTGGCAAAGCTAGAAAAGTTAGAGCTACTCATCCCTCTAAGTAGAGACACTACTAAGTAAAGCAAACTAAACAAAGAGCTTTTCTTCAATGAAGAATAAGTGAATCACTTTCCACCCTTCACAGCTTTGGTAAAGCTCTAGAAAAGTGGAAGAGTTTCACTCTTCTAAGCAAGAAGGATGCTCAAGCAATGGAAGTGAAATACATGAACAATAAAAGTAGAAGAAGCTAGTTGCTTTTGAAGGGTTTCCACCACAACCAAAATATGAACTACCTCTCTTAATACTTTGTAAGTAAAAGCAAGTACAACTACAAGGGGAGTCTAAGCCTTCATCATGGTTATCACAACATGAATGTAAAGACTTAGCATAAGTAAATGAAAGACTTCAACTATAAGAGGAGTCTAAGCCTCCAACATGGTTGATATAAATGGAAAATGAAAGCATAAACATGAAATATTCAAGAACTAGATTACTAAACACTCTTACTTTACAAGAATAAAGATTGCTCCCCTAGTTACTCTACAAGAGGAACAATGTTTTTTAAGCTCCCAACAAGGGAGTATTTATAGGCAAGGAAGGGGAGGGGGGGAGGAGATAGGTGAGGATGAGTGAATAGTGTTTTCCATCCATGGGGGTCAACTATTCTGCAGGCAGTCTACAGGGGGACATTCGAACGTTATATGGCGTTCGAACGTCAAGTCTGCCTTTGCTTTGAAGGCATTTGAACGTCCTTTTTTTATTCCACTCAAGTGACCTTTGGTCACTGACTTGGTCTCTGACTTAGTCTTTGACTTAGTCACTTCCATACGCCTTGACATCATTGACTGTACACTCAGCAACTCCTTAGTCACTCAAGACAACGTTCGAACGTGGAGCGACATTCAAACACTGTACTCAAATGCTTCTTGTTCTTCTCTTTTTGTTGACTGCAACAAGCCATGTCTCAGCAGTTGGTCTTGGCAGGGTTTCAGATGACGTTCGAATGTGGGTTGACGTTCGAACATCCTTGCTTTGTTCCAACCTTCTACATTTTTGCTCCCTTTTGTGCTGGTGTTATATTCAAGTGTGATTTTTGTTGTTCTTGGGCCTTTGTTCACTTTAGGACCTAAAATGTCACTACTTAAACTCCATCAAAGCACAATTAGTCCAAAAAGGCATAGTAAAATTTTTTAACTTTACGCATGAATCAGTTATACCCTTTTATACTTGTTTTTGTTGTGAATTTGGGGATAAATGCATTTAATCTACCTTTTAATGACGTTTTGTGTGAATGTAGGTGAAGAGTTGCAAATGGCTTGAGTTAAGCCCCGATTGTAGTGCTTAAAGACAATGGAGATGAGGGAATGGCTCAAAGGGAGGCTTGGAAGGTGAAAAAACCAATAAAAAGGCAATTCTGGTGAAAACCTTCCAGATGGTTTGGTCATAAACATTCCGGAAGGTTTGCACTTTGAATTGCCTCAGCCCCTGCCAAAACCTTCCAGAAAGTTTGGCCTACTAGAATAAACCATCTAGAAGGTTTGCATCGACCTTCTGGAAGGTTAGGCTCACTAGACAAATTTTTTTCACTTGCCCCACCAAAAGCTTCCGAAAAGTTTGCATCGACCTTCTGAAAGGTTTTGCCCAAAAATACCAGATAGCCTGCAACTCAAGCTCTGTCACTTGGGGGTCCCACCTATGATTTTTCCACTAGTCCCTTGAAATCTCTTACACACATACATGCCTCCCTTCACTTCAAGATGGACTTTGTAGGCCAATGCATTAATGAGGAAGAGAGAGAAGAGAAAAGCCTAGGGAGATGCAGGCTAGGCTTGTCCTAGCCTGTCCAATGCATCAACTCAGCCCCCCATTGATGGGAAGGCTATCACACATGCTAGAAGACCTCCATGGATGAAAATGAAGGGATCACTTGACATTTTAGAGGATAGTTCAGCATTGTAGAGAGAGAAGCTCAAGGAGGAAGACAGTTTTAGAGAGAGAAATTAGATTTTTGCATTTCCTTTATCCATTTCACTTTTAATCTTCTATAAGACTCTTGTAAGCTTCATTTATTGCACTTAATGGCATTTATTTCAAGTATATTGCAAGTTTAGTCAAGTATCTTTCAATCTACCATTGTTACATTCAAGTTTTACACATCAAGCTTTTTAGTTGGGTATTAAATGCACTTATTTTTGTAGTTTCACTTTTATTCACTTCAATACAAGTTTAAACTTCCATTTCAATACCATGTCTCTTTATACATTGTATGTCTTTGTGACTAAACCTAATTAATAGGTCAATTAGAATAGTTAAATAAATTAAATTGGTAAGATAAAATAGCTAAAAACTATCAATTAGGGTTTGTGCATAAGTAGGATTTTTATGTGTATTATGTATAAACTTTTTAGGGGTTGATGCAGAATTACCAAAAAATACAAAGAAAAATGTGTCAAAGTTTAAAAGAACAAGGGATCAAACTGTAAAATAAACAAATGAAGAGTCATCATGCAAAGTCCAGCAAGGCTTCACTGTCTAGACAGTAGAGGGGCCATCCGGACGGCCATGCATGATGGCTAAAGTTGATCCTGCCACCTCCTGCTTTCCTTTGCCTATAAATACTGCATTCCTCCTTCCTTCTTCAAACGACCGAACTTAGAGAGTTCTAGGGAGAAGTTCCAAAAAGAAAAAGAAAAAGAAAGAGAGAAAGAAGAAGTCAGATACAAACCTGATCCATCATACATTCTAGTCAAAACTCTGTATTTCTACATTTCTGTTGAATCTTTCTATTCAGATAGTTAAATTGCCACCACCTTTTTGTCTTGACTAATAATAAAGGTGGTTGTGTTTCAGTTGTTCCTTGTGAAAGAAGTTTTAGAGTCTGTATTTTAATTTCATTTGTAATGAAAACTGTCTGCACTCCTTGCTTGTTTATAGCAATGGGGCGTGAGTAGTTACTTATATCCTCCAGTGAGAGGTAAACATATGTACAATATTGGTTAACTACTAAAAATGCTAATGTTTTATTCATATATTTATTTATATATGTATTATACGCTTCATGCATGATATAGTGATGTACGTAATTTAGGTGTTATGCCTAGAATTATGTCATCAGTGCATCATGAACCTGTCAGTTATATATCTACGGTGTTCCTATTGGCATGGCTTGTGCTCCACCAAAACACTGAGAATGTTCTACTTATGCATGATACAAAACCTAAATGATCCTCATGAATGACTTGTCCTTCTGGATTATCAGGATTGTTTAACTACTATATATAACTATCATATTAATGACCTAAGTGATCCTCATGAATGGCTTGTCCTTCTGGATTACTAAGATCGTTTAACTGGTATACATGATAATAATGTCAGTCGAATATCTACGGTATTCCTATTGGTATGGCTAGTCCTCCACCAGAACGCTGAGGATGTTTAACTGGTATATATATCACAGATGACCTATTGAATAATTCAAGTATTCCTCATGAATGACTTATCCTTTTGGTTCACTCGAATTAGTCAAATGGCACATCTATAGCTAGCTAACCTAAGAAGTTGTTGTGTTATAACTTAATACCACCAGCTAACCTAAGAAGTTGCTGAGTTATGGTCTATTACGTATGCACTTACTATCATGGAGTCAATTGAATAAATCAAGTATTCCTCATGAATGGCTTGTCCTTCTAGTTTTCTTGGATTAATCAATTGTCATGAATACCACCACCTAACCTAAGAAGTTGTTGTGAGATGATTTATATACATCAGACCTACCAGTTGACTTGCTAGTAACATGGAAGTAAATTGCTGTAAGGTAGCATTTCCAATACTTGACCATTATAACACTTATGGGATCCTTAAACTAAAGGATACTTTTTATATATTATAGTCATCTATCAACTTTATCTGCAACCAACCTTTTTATTAAACTAGTTATCAATCTAAGCTCACATCACAAGCTATCACATGTTGTCCTATTCGAAATAACTACTTCACTATTTTTATTTTATTTCCTAATTATTCAAACTCTTGTTGGGATCGATACTTGGACTTAAAACCGAGAAAACTACAATTTGACCACTTATACTTGGGTGTATAATATTAATCCGATCACAAAAAAGTGCAAATCAAGTTTTTGGTGCCGTTGTCGGAGAGTTATGGTAATTTAAAATTAAATAAAATACGAAAGCTGTTTATTTTATATTATATATATATATATATATATATATATATATATATATATATATATGTTTTCTTTGATAGTTTGTGTATGTTCATTCATTAGTAGGGTGTGTAAATCATCTCCTTCGTCTTCGTCTTCGTCATCTTTATCTACACAAGAATCATTTGAATTAAGTATGGCTCAAAACGTACCTAGGGAGGAACAACCTAGAAAACAAGAAGTAGTTCAAAATATTCAATCATTAAGAGAATATTTACATCCTATACGAACTAATGTCCCATCATGTTTTGCTTTTCCAACAAATGCTCCAAATCTTAATATTAAGTCAGGAACAATACAATTATTACCTTAGTTTCATGGTTTAGAAACAGAAAATTCTTACGTGCATATGAAAGAATTTGAAGAAGTTTGTGGAACATTGCAAGATAATTCTGAAATGGTTAGATTAAAATGTTTTCCTTTTTCTTTGAAAGATAAAGTGAAACAGTGGCTTAACTCTTTAAGAGCTAATTCAATCACAAATTGGCAAGCTTTGCAAGCTGAGTTCTTTAAAAAGTTTTTTCCTATACATTGTACTAATACATTAAGATGTCAAATAATGAATTTTTCTGTAAAAGAAGGTGAAACTTTTTATCAATGTTGGAAAAGATTTAAAGGTCTTCTCCAAGCTTGTCTACATCATGCCTTTGAAAACTGGATGTTAGTTGTTGTTTTTTTTTATGATGCTCTTCCTTCTGCAATGCGTCAATTCGTTTAAATAATGGCCCAGGGGGAATTCATGAATAAAAATCCTAAAGAATCATTTCAATTTTTTGATATTATTTCTAAAAGTTCTCAAATGTGGGACTCAACTTCGTCAAATATAGTGGAAACTAAGTCATCTACATCCAAAAGAGAAAAATATGTGTTAAAAGAAGATGATGATTTAAGAGCTAAAATGGCTAATCTATCTCAAAAGCTGGAAGCTTTAGAGATGAAAAAAAATAAAACAAGTGTTTGTTGTTTCAACTACTGATCAAATATGTGAAATTTGTGCGTTGTATGACATCCTATAGCAGAATGTCCAACTATACTTGCATTCAAAGAAGATTTAATTGAGCAATCTAATGTTGTTCCAACATAGAATAAGCCTTATTTGAATCCATATTATTAAACTTATAAGCCATGATGGAAAAATCATTCAAATTTTAGTTGGAAAAATACACAACCTACAAATCAAACACAAGTTCCACCACAGTCACAAAATCAACAACACCATCCACCATACCAACCCCCACAAAGAAGAACTCTGGAAGATACTATGAATCAATTTATTCAAATTCAAATGAATTTTAACACTCAAACAACTCAAGCTTTTAATGATTTTAAAGCCCAAAATTTTCAGAGTATTGAAGATATCAAAAGTCATCTAGCTAAGTTGACTCAGTCCGTCAGTATGCCAGAAAAGGAAAAATTCTCATCTCAGCATAAACCTCCGCAAAGTCAGAGTCAAGATAATGCTATATCTTTTGAACCTTGTTCAAGTCAAGTAGAAGCAATCAAGACATTAAGAAGTGGTAAGGTAATTGATAAAACTATTAAACCTAAAATCCCTAAGAAAATGCGTAAGTTAATTCCTATCAATGAACCATTTGAACATGAACCGTTAATTGAAAAACAACCAGAAGTTCAAAATGAAAAAGATCAACCATGTCCTATTCCTTTACCTTTTCCTCAACGAGTCAAAAAACCTCCATTTGAAAAAGATCAATCTGAGATCATGAAACTATTTAAACAGGTCAAGATTAACATTCCTTTGTTAGATGTCATTAAACAAGTTCCAGCTTATGCAAAGTTCTTAAGAGACCTTTGCACAAAAAAAAAAAGAAAAACAAATGTACCAAAGAAAGCATTTCTAACTGAACAAGTCAGTACTACAATACAACATAATACTCTTCTAAAGTACAAAGATCCAGGTAATCCTACAATCTCATACATCATTGGAAATTTTGAATTGAACAAGTCTTACAAGATCTTAGAGCTAGATGTAATTTAATGTCATATGCAGTCTATACACAATTAGGATTAAGTGAACTAAAGCCCACCAGTGTTACACTACAATTAGCAAACCGATCAATAAAAACTCCGCGAGGAATTATGGAAGATGTTATCATCCAAGTTGATCAATTCTATTTTCCAGCAGATTTTATCGTAATAGATACGCAACCAATTTTTCATGCATTTGCATACATACCTATTATTCTAGGTCGACCGTTCCTAGCTACATCAAATGCGTTAATTAATTGTAGTAATAGAATCATGAAACTTTCATTTGAAAACATGACCTTGGAATTGAATGTTTTCAACAGTGCAAAATAACCTAGAGAAGAAGATGAAGTGCATGAAATAAATTGTGTTGAGTCATTAACGCAAAGTTTTTTTGAAAAAATTTTTCTGAAAAAAGAATTATATACATTAGAATCTATATCTGATAATGAATCTGAAAATATAGAGAAACCAGAATGTGAAAGTCTGTTACCTAAAGCTGTAGAATCCAATATCAAAATCTTTAAACCAGATTTAAAACCACTTCCAACCAATCTAAAATATGTTTTCTTAGAAAAAGATGAAATTTATCCTGTAATCATATCATCGAATTTATCTGAAAGTCAAGAAAAATAATTAACAAGAATATTGAAAAATCATCAAAGTGTTCTTGGATGGACAATACCTTATTTAAAAGGTATAAGCCCACTTCTATGTACTCATTGTTTATATTTAGAAGAAAATGCTAAACCATCTCGTCAAATGCAAAGAAGATTAAATCCACATCTGAAAGAGGTAGTTCGCAATGAAATACTTAAACTATTAGATGTTAATATTATCTATCCTATATTTGATAGTAAATGGGTTAGTCTTACACAAGTAGTTCCTAAGAAGTTTGGTGTTACTGTAATACAAAATAAAGAAAATGAATTAGTCCTAATGTGTACAATCATAGGCTAGCGTGTATGTATTGACTATGATAAGCTAAATTTGCTCACAAGAAAAGATCACTTTCCCTTAATTTTTCTAGATCAAGTACTAGAAAAAATAGTTGGTCATGCATATTACTATTTTCTAGATGGATACTCTGGTTATAATCAGATTGAAATTGCGGTAGATGATCAAGAAAACTACATTTACATGTCCTTTTGGTACTTTTGCATATAAAAGGATGTCTTTTGGACTATGTAATGCTCTAGCTACATTTCAGCATTATATGTTAAGCATATTTAGTGATATGGTAGAACGATTTCTAAAAGTCTTTATGGATGATTTTTCAGTATATGGGGATTCATTTCATATATGTTTGCAAAATCTTGAAAAAATGCTCATTCGATGTGAAGAAACAAACATTGTCTTAAATTGAGAAAAATGTCATTTTATGGTTACACAAGGTATTGTTCTAGGTCATGTAGTGTCTAGAAAGGGAATTGAAGTTGATAAATCAAAAATTGATCTGATAGCAAATCTACCTTCACCAATAACATTAAAAGATGTTCGCTCGTTTCTAGGTCATGCAGGATTCTATGGAAGGTTTATAAAAAAATTTAGTTCAATATCTAGACCAATATGTAATATTCTGTGTCAAGATACATTATTCGAATGGAATAACGCATGTCAATTAGTATTTGATAAATTAAAAAACATGCTTATTTCTGCACCAATTATGCAACCTCCTGACTGGTCTTTACCTTTTGAATTAATGTGTGATGCAAGTGATTATTTAGTAGGAGTTGTACTAGGTCAAAGAAAAGATAAAAAATCTTATGTTATTTACTATGCAAGTAAAACTCTAAATGATGCACAAATGAATTATTCAACTACAGAAAAAGAACTACTTGATGTAGTATTTGCATTAGATAAATTCGTTCATATCTAATTGGGTCGTCAATTGTTGTATTTACAGATCATGTAGCTTTAAAATACTTACTAAAAAAGATGATAAACCACGTCTCCTACGTTGGATATTGTTATTACAAGAATTTGATTTAATCATTAAACATAAGAAAGGAATAGAGAATTTGGTAGCAGATCACTTATCAAGACTAAGTTATGAAATAAAGGAAGAACCAACTCTAATTAAAGAAACCTTTTCAGATGAACAACTGTTTGCAATAATAGAAGTACCGTGGTATGCAGATATAGTTAAATATTTAGCCACTAGTACTATTCCTTCTCATTATACTTGGTCCGATAGAAATAAGTTTCTAAGTGAGGTACGTAAATTTTTCTGGGAAGATTCTTATTTGTTTAAATATTGTAAAGATCAAATAATAAGGTGATGTATATCTAATCATAAAATAAGTCAGGTAATTCACTTTAGTCACTTTGAAGCTTGTGAATATCATTTTGCTTCAAAGAAAACCGCTGCTAAAATTCTACAGTGTGGATTTTATTGGTCAACTCTTTTTAAAGATGTTCATATCTTTTTTTTTTGAATTGTGATAGATGTCAAAAAATAAAACATATTTCAAAAAGAAATAGGATGCCTTTACTGTAAAAACCTGGGTAAATTTGAACTTTTTCTGAAAAAGGGCAAAATGATAATTTGTCATTAAAATATGTATTTCTACAAAGCTCGGATGATGCAACAGACTTCACCGTTGGATTCATCTCTCAAAAATTAGTTATCCAAACAAGTTTCGTCGAATTCTGGTATAGTCAGATTTTTCATGTTTTACGAGACAACTGGGTGTTGGGTGATCTCACAAACGTCCCCAAAAATAAATTTTATAAAATTTATTTATAATTGAAGGAAAGTTCAAATAAAAATAATTTGAACTTAAACCAAGAAAGAATTAAGTTGTTTCGGGACAAAAAATGGACCCGAAAATAAGAAACGTGCGGCGCAACGTGGACCGCATAATTAAAGACTATAAATAAGGGAAAATATCTGATTTTTTTCCACTTGTTCAGCAAACTTCACACGTTAGAAGAGGAAGAGAGAGAATAGAGAAAAGAAAAAGAGATTTCTACCTTTCTCTCTTCGATTCACGGAATTCTATCGGTCAGAATTACTTGGACCAAGAATTAAAGTTGATCACTGTGACGAGAGCTATGTCTATGTACCAAGAATGAAGGATTTCACTGAAGATCCAAAGAGGAGATTTAAGAAATCAAGAGTTTTGGGGCTTGGGAAGTGTTCTTAAAGGTTCTTCCTTTCATTTACGCTCCAAGAGGTAAAGTTTTCTCCTACCTTGGTTTATTTCTTACCTAGAAAGCTTTATGGAATGGGTAAGTGTATAGAATAACCTAGGTCACTTGATTATGGTTATGGAAATGAGAAAATGGTTATGGAAAGGGCTTAGGCCAAATTCCTAGTTAAGTTGGTATAGGAAAAGTACTTGTGTAATTTCCTTGGAACATGATATTATGTGGAAAAATTTGTGTGATAACATGAAATGTTGCCATGAAGGTATTTTGCTAAATGCCTATGTGAGAATTGAGTTTGTTATGGCATGAGTTATGTATAACATGCTTATGGTTTGTGTTGGGTATAAATGTTAATATGTGCTAGTTGGTATATTAATGGATTATGGTAGTTATATGCAATTGATATAAAATATCATGACACATGTTGAAATATGTGGTTAAATTAGCTCATATGACATTCCTTACATATGGAGCTTGATATTGATAGTGCAATGGTGCATTACATTACATTTGCACAGGGAAAATACATCCTGGGACATGAGCATGGGTGTGTGCATGGTTGGATCAAACACCATATTTGGTGGATGATAAGTGGGTTTGGTACCATTGAACCAAGTTTCAACTGAGTCGCACGGGTGCATAAAAAAGGAAAACTTGTGGCGGGTATAGTAAGAAGGGATAGATTCTCCCTCGGGTGCAAAACTCGGCTACGTGGTTCATACACTCCTCTGTGGTGTAATTCCAAAAAAGTGTAATGGCGTACAGAGCCAGAGGTGTGATTCCAAAATTTGATCCCAACAAAGACACATGATTTTATTTTGTAAAGGGTCATTCGATGTGTATAATCCAACAAAATTTGGTTTTTTAAACACATGACTTTTATTTCAAAATGATCATTGGATGAAATTCATCAATGATAGATTTGCTACACATTAGCATTGCATTGTGTTGCGGGAGTCTGTGAGGACTCAAGTTAAAGTGTATAAGTGAGTGTCATCTCATATCATGACATGACATAGTAGAAATCCAACACTGAATGGCATATTCTTGTTTGAANTGCAACCTCCTGACTGGTCTTTACCTTTTGAATTAATGTGTGATGCAAGTGATTATTTAGTAGGAGTTGTACTAGGTCAAAGAAAAGATAAAAAATCTTATGTTATTTACTATGCAAGTAAAACTCTAAATGATGCACAAATGAATTATTCAACTACAGAAAAAGAACTACTTGATGTAGTATTTGCATTAGATAAATTCGTTCATATCTAATTGGGTCGTCAATTGTTGTATTTACAGATCATGTAGCTTTAAAATACTTACTAAAAAAGATGATAAACCACGTCTCCTACGTTGGATATTGTTATTACAAGAATTTGATTTAATCATTAAACATAAGAAAGGAATAGAGAATTTGGTAGCAGATCACTTATCAAGACTAAGTTATGAAATAAAGGAAGAACCAACTCTAATTAAAGAAACCTTTTCAGATGAACAACTGTTTGCAATAATAGAAGTACCGTGGTATGCAGATATAGTTAAATATTTAGCCACTAGTACTATTCCTTCTCATTATACTTGGTCCGATAGAAATAAGTTTCTAAGTGAGGTACGTAAATTTTTCTGGGAAGATTCTTATTTGTTTAAATATTGTAAAGATCAAATAATAAGGTGATGTATATCTAATCATAAAATAAGTCAGGTAATTCACTTTAGTCACTTTGAAGCTTGTGAATATCATTTTGCTTCAAAGAAAACCGCTGCTAAAATTCTACAGTGTGGATTTTATTGGTCAACTCTTTTTAAAGATGTTCATATCTTTTTTTTTTGAATTGTGATAGATGTCAAAAAATAAAACATATTTCAAAAAGAAATAGGATGCCTTTACTGTAAAAACCTGGGTAAATTTGAACTTTTTCTGAAAAAGGGCAAAATGATAATTTGTCATTAAAATATGTATTTCTACAAAGCTCGGATGATGCAACAGACTTCACCGTTGGATTCATCTCTCAAAAATTAGTTATCCAAACAAGTTTCGTCGAATTCTGGTATAGTCAGATTTTTCATGTTTTACGAGACAACTGGGTGTTGGGTGATCTCACAAACGTCCCCAAAAATAAATTTTATAAAATTTATTTATAATTGAAGGAAAGTTCAAATAAAAATAATTTGAACTTAAACCAAGAAAGAATTAAGTTGTTTCGGGACAAAAAATGGACCCGAAAATAAGAAACGTGCGGCGCAACGTGGACCGCATAATTAAAGACTATAAATAAGGGAAAATATCTGATTTTTTTCCACTTGTTCAGCAAACTTCACACGTTAGAAGAGGAAGAGAGAGAATAGAGAAAAGAAAAAGAGATTTCTACCTTTCTCTCTTCGATTCACGGAATTCTATCGGTCAGAATTACTTGGACCAAGAATTAAAGTTGATCACTGTGACGAGAGCTATGTCTATGTACCAAGAATGAAGGATTTCACTGAAGATCCAAAGAGGAGATTTAAGAAATCAAGAGTTTTGGGGCTTGGGAAGTGTTCTTAAAGGTTCTTCCTTTCATTTACGCTCCAAGAGGTAAAGTTTTCTCCTACCTTGGTTTATTTCTTACCTAGAAAGCTNTAAAACTCTAAATGATGCACAAATGAATTATTCAACTACAGAAAAAGAACTACTTGATGTAGTATTTGCATTAGATAAATTCGTTCATATCTAATTGGGTCGTCAATTGTTGTATTTACAGATCATGTAGCTTTAAAATACTTACTAAAAAAGATGATAAACCACGTCTCCTACGTTGGATATTGTTATTACAAGAATTTGATTTAATCATTAAACATAAGAAAGGAATAGAGAATTTGGTAGCAGATCACTTATCAAGACTAAGTTATGAAATAAAGGAAGAACCAACTCTAATTAAAGAAACCTTTTCAGATGAACAACTGTTTGCAATAATAGAAGTACCGTGGTATGCAGATATAGTTAAATATTTAGCCACTAGTACTATTCCTTCTCATTATACTTGGTCCGATAGAAATAAGTTTCTAAGTGAGGTACGTAAATTTTTCTGGGAAGATTCTTATTTGTTTAAATATTGTAAAGATCAAATAATAAGGTGATGTATATCTAATCATAAAATAAGTCAGGTAATTCACTTTAGTCACTTTGAAGCTTGTGAATATCATTTTGCTTCAAAGAAAACCGCTGCTAAAATTCTACAGTGTGGATTTTATTGGTCAACTCTTTTTAAAGATGTTCATATCTTTTTTTTTTGAATTGTGATAGATGTCAAAAAATAAAACATATTTCAAAAAGAAATAGGATGCCTTTACTGTAAAAACCTGGGTAAATTTGAACTTTTTCTGAAAAAGGGCAAAATGATAATTTGTCATTAAAATATGTATTTCTACAAAGCTCGGATGATGCAACAGACTTCACCGTTGGATTCATCTCTCAAAAATTAGTTATCCAAACAAGTTTCGTCGAATTCTGGTATAGTCAGATTTTTCATGTTTTACGAGACAACTGGGTGTTGGGTGATCTCACAAACGTCCCCAAAAATAAATTTTATAAAATTTATTTATAATTGAAGGAAAGTTCAAATAAAAATAATTTGAACTTAAACCAAGAAAGAATTAAGTTGTTTCGGGACAAAAAATGGACCCGAAAATAAGAAACGTGCGGCGCAACGTGGACCGCATAATTAAAGACTATAAATAAGGGAAAATATCTGATTTTTTTCCACTTGTTCAGCAAACTTCACACGTTAGAAGAGGAAGAGAGAGAATAGAGAAAAGAAAAAGAGATTTCTACCTTTCTCTCTTCGATTCACGGAATTCTATCGGTCAGAATTACTTGGACCAAGAATTAAAGTTGATCACTGTGACGAGAGCTATGTCTATGTACCAAGAATGAAGGATTTCACTGAAGATCCAAAGAGGAGATTTAAGAAATCAAGAGTTTTGGGGCTTGGGAAGTGTTCTTAAAGGTTCTTCCTTTCATTTACGCTCCAAGAGGTAAAGTTTTCTCCTACCTTGGTTTATTTCTTACCTAGAAAGCTTTATGGAATGGGTAAGTGTATAGAATAACCTAGGTCACTTGATTATGGTTATGGAAATGAGAAAATGGTTATGGAAAGGGCTTAGGCCAAATTCCTAGTTAAGTTGGTATAGGAAAAGTACTTGTGTAATTTCCTTGGAACATGATATTATGTGGAAAAATTTGTGTGATAACATGAAATGTTGCCATGAAGGTATTTTGCTAAATGCCTATGTGAGAATTGAGTTTGTTATGGCATGAGTTATGTATAACATGCTTATGGTTTGTGTTGGGTATAAATGTTAATATGTGCTAGTTGGTATATTAATGGATTATGGTAGTTATATGCAATTGATATAAAATATCATGACACATGTTGAAATATGTGGTTAAATTAGCTCATATGACATTCCTTACATATGGAGCTTGATATTGATAGTGCAATGGTGCATTACATTACATTTGCACAGGGAAAATACATCCTGGGACATGAGCATGGGTGTGTGCATGGTTGGATCAAACACCATATTTGGTGGATGATAAGTGGGTTTGGTACCATTGAACCAAGTTTCAACTGAGTCGCACGGGTGCATAAAAAAGGAAAACTTGTGGCGGGTATAGTAAGAAGGGATAGATTCTCCCTCGGGTGCAAAACTCGGCTACGTGGTTCATACACTCCTCTGTGGTGTAATTCCAAAAAAGTGTAATGGCGTACAGAGCCAGAGGTGTGATTCCAAAATTTGATCCCAACAAAGACACATGATTTTATTTTGTAAAGGGTCATTCGATGTGTATAATCCAACAAAATTTGGTTTTTTAAACACATGACTTTTATTTCAAAATGATCATTGGATGAAATTCATCAATGATAGATTTGCTACACATTAGCATTGCATTGTGTTGCGGGAGTCTGTGAGGACTCAAGTTAAAGTGTATAAGTGAGTGTCATCTCATATCATGACATGACATAGTAGAAATCCAACACTGAATGGCATATTCTTGTTTGAAATGGAAATTGATGTTTGATTGTTGCATGTGCACATTTCATATGCATCTAGGGGGGAGTAGCCTCTGTAGGAGATACTTTATTCAGCGTAGCTCACCCAATATGGGAAAACGTTTCAGGTGCAAGGTTCACACCAGCGGAGGACTCTCATTTCGAGCCTCAAAGATGAAGAGAGTTGACTTGTGGCTTTTGATAGCTCATTTTGTATAAATTGTTATGAAAATTATATTTTGGGCAAGTAATCATATGGAATTATCTATAATAGAACTTGTACATATTNTCTTCCTTTCATTTACGCTCCAAGAGGTAAAGTTTTCTCCTACCTTGGTTTATTTCTTACCTAGAAAGCTTTATGGAATGGGTAAGTGTATAGAATAACCTAGGTCACTTGATTATGGTTATGGAAATGAGAAAATGGTTATGGAAAGGGCTTAGGCCAAATTCCTAGTTAAGTTGGTATAGGAAAAGTACTTGTGTAATTTCCTTGGAACATGATATTATGTGGAAAAATTTGTGTGATAACATGAAATGTTGCCATGAAGGTATTTTGCTAAATGCCTATGTGAGAATTGAGTTTGTTATGGCATGAGTTATGTATAACATGCTTATGGTTTGTGTTGGGTATAAATGTTAATATGTGCTAGTTGGTATATTAATGGATTATGGTAGTTATATGCAATTGATATAAAATATCATGACACATGTTGAAATATGTGGTTAAATTAGCTCATATGACATTCCTTACATATGGAGCTTGATATTGATAGTGCAATGGTGCATTACATTACATTTGCACAGGGAAAATACATCCTGGGACATGAGCATGGGTGTGTGCATGGTTGGATCAAACACCATATTTGGTGGATGATAAGTGGGTTTGGTACCATTGAACCAAGTTTCAACTGAGTCGCACGGGTGCATAAAAAAGGAAAACTTGTGGCGGGTATAGTAAGAAGGGATAGATTCTCCCTCGGGTGCAAAACTCGGCTACGTGGTTCATACACTCCTCTGTGGTGTAATTCCAAAAAAGTGTAATGGCGTACAGAGCCAGAGGTGTGATTCCAAAATTTGATCCCAACAAAGACACATGATTTTATTTTGTAAAGGGTCATTCGATGTGTATAATCCAACAAAATTTGGTTTTTTAAACACATGACTTTTATTTCAAAATGATCATTGGATGAAATTCATCAATGATAGATTTGCTACACATTAGCATTGCATTGTGTTGCGGGAGTCTGTGAGGACTCAAGTTAAAGTGTATAAGTGAGTGTCATCTCATATCATGACATGACATAGTAGAAATCCAACACTGAATGGCATATTCTTGTTTGAAATGGAAATTGATGTTTGATTGTTGCATGTGCACATTTCATATGCATCTAGGGGGGAGTAGCCTCTGTAGGAGATACTTTATTCAGCGTAGCTCACCCAATATGGGAAAACGTTTCAGGTGCAAGGTTCACACCAGCGGAGGACTCTCATTTCGAGCCTCAAAGATGAAGAGAGTTGACTTGTGGCTTTTGATAGCTCATTTTGTATAAATTGTTATGAAAATTATATTTTGGGCAAGTAATCATATGGAATTATCTATAATAGAACTTGTACATATTGGGTTTCATGTGAAAAACCTTATTAAACATGTTTTGGAAGTTGGTGGGATGGTTTGGAATGGATGGCAAATCAAAAATAAGTGAAACAGGCAAAATTGGGCAAAGAGTACCGATACAATGAGGTCAAGTGGGTTACCCGTACTAGTATTGATTTTCCAGTGGGCTAACCGTACTGGTACAGCCTGGTCCAGAAGGTAGAGTGTACCGGTATGTCATACCAATACAGATTTTCCAGAAGGTTCACAGTACTGGTACACTTTCCAAAATTTTGAAATTTTAAAATTACTTTTCCAAGCTTTTGGGCTATGGGCTCTTGGGTTCCAACGATGAAAATGGACTATAATGGAGCATGAAATGTAATACATTAAACCACAGTTGGTTATAATCCCGGTTAAGGGGATGTCCTAGATGTGACGTTGAGTTTACGACAAACACGGGTATTTTCGCGGGTTGATGGATGATCAATGGTTAACAAAAGACCCCCAATTTTAGTGGCGTCACATTTAAACCCTATTTTAATTATTAAATTTTTTATTGTTGGGGCATCAATTTTATGGGTCCATTTCCCCCATCATTTGGATATCTGTATATTTTAGTTGCAGTCGACTATGTCTCTTAATGGGTAGATGAAATTCCATGTCGAAATAATGATTATAAAACAGTTATCAAGTTTTTGAAAGAAAATACTTTATCCAGATTTGGAATTCCTCGGACCATTATAAGCGACGATGAATTACATTTTTGTAATAATGTTTTTGAAAATCTTATGAAAAAAATACTCAATTTCACATAAAAGTTTCACTCCATACCATTTACAGACAAGTGGATAAGCTGAATTAGCTAATAAGGAGAGAAAATATACCTTAGAAAAAATAGTAAGTCCAGATCATAAGGATTGCTCTTTAAGATTAACTAATGCGCTTTGGACTTATCGTACTGCATATAAAATTATTTTAGAGATGTCTCCTTATCGGTTAGTATATGGAAAACCATGTCATTTGCTTGTAGAATTAGAACATTGAGCATATTGGGCACTCAAAATGATGAATTTTGATATGAAAAAAGCTGGAATAGCTCACAAACTTCAAATAAATGAATTAGAATAATTAAGAAATCAAGCTTATGAAAATGCAAAGAATGCAAAATCAAGAACAAAAATTTGTCATGATAAAAATATCAAGCGAAAATCTTTTGAACCATCTCAAAAAGTACTATTATATAATGCAAAGTTTCATTTATTTCTTGGAAAATTAAGATCTAGATGGACAAGTCCTTATATTGTCAAGAAATTTTTTGACTATAGAGGAATTGAAATTGAAATTGAAAATCCATTAACTAGAAATATTTTTAAAGTCAATGGTCAAAGATTTAAACTATATTATAATGGATTTACTCAAAATATAACTTCTGTACAACTTTTTGATCCTGTTTATATACTCTGAAAAGTAAACTAGTACTGAATTTTCAATATTACTAATTAATTGTAATTTATTTGACAGAGTAAATCTCGTGAGTATCAGCCAAATAGCTCAATCGGTGAAACGACAACAGATGGTCGGGTTTTACTATCAATGTTGATTATCACTATTTTCACATTGCAGATAATGTTTAGATTAAGTTGGGGAGGTATGGATGTAAATTTATTATTTGTATTTAGAATAGTAATTTTGTTTTAAATTTGTTTGTCTTCGTGACTGGCAAATTTTAAAGAACTAGATAGTGAGTCGATTTTAAATTAATTATTCATAAAAAATGGACGAGAAACAATTCTGGCTAAGTTTATTTCTATTATGTCATCTTCCAAAAGATATACATGCATTGATCATGCAAAAAGCCAGAAGAGTTAAAAATTTAGAAATTTTTGAAAGTCAACCAAGACCCTTGTGTGAAAAAAGTACATTTGCCAAACACCGCCGAGCAAATCGTCTCGGTGGTTGTGTAAGATGTGGTTGTTTAGAACATTTAAGACAATATAATCAATGTGTGGAATCAATTTCAGGCCGAGCGTTAGATCGTCTCTGGTGGATTAGGTATGGGCAAAGTAAGAAGAACCCTGAGATGTCATCCTATTCTACCTCAATGTTAACATGATACGTAAGAAATGAAGTTAACTGTGTCACTAGTAATATTGATACAGACAGTTCTGACTCTGAATCAGTATGATTGTAATTGTATATACTTGTAAAGAATTATAAATAAAATAACTATAAATTAATTAGGAAACTCAATAAATAACAAATAAAAAATAAAATAAATATATAAAAACCCACCAATTTTTTAAAAAAAAAAAAAAAAAGAAGAGTGGTTAGCAAAAGTTTATGTAGAATATATAAAATGATATTGTTGTAAAGTGCAGGAGTTTAAAAGAAAAAGAGAAGAATTCTAGAAAATCAGAACAACCTACAGAGCACAACACCAAAACCAGCAACATAGCACCGTCTGGATGGTGGGGCTAGGTGTCCAGATGGTAGTGCTATATATATTCACTCCTCCATGCAAAAACTGATCATATCCATCTCCCTCGCAAAGAAAAATTAAAAAAAGTCGAAAGCCTCGAAGAAATTTCTCTCAAATCTGTTTCACTAAACCATTTTTCTTCAAATTTGTTCCAGTTATTCACTTACCCATCACATTTTGAAGGTATCTACCGATTGAAATTAATTGAAATGGAGTATTTGAAGAAAAATCAAGACAAACATGGATTCGAGATGGCAAACAAGAGGATCTTCGAGTCGAGCACAAAGGGATCAACCTCAACCACCTCAAGCACCTCCACAACAACCAAGAGCAGGGAAATATCTTCAATGATGTGATGTTTGAAAATTTGAGTAGCAGACCTAGTATGATGCTAACTGTCTGACTAAAACTATTATTTCTGAAAGGCCAGTTATTTACGAGAATTTTGAGAACATAAGAGTATGTCAAATTCTTACTAATAGAGGATAGTTACATTATGTTAGATTTATTGCCCTTGCTTATGACTGCTTAGTTCGTGAGATTTATAGTAATGCTGAGATAATTGGAGAAAGACAATTGTGTGCGTTCATGTAAAACTCGAGAAAAATTTGAGCTTTTTCTGACAAAGGGCAAAATAGTAAATTGCCACTAGTATGTGGGATTAAAATGCATATTTCTATAGAGCTCAGATGGAGCAACAAACTTCACCGTTAGATTGGTATCGCAAAATTGAGTTACCACGTCAAATTTTGTCGAATTTCAACATTTTTTGAGACAATTGGGTGACAATTAAACTTTTAAACGTCCCCAAAAATTGGGTGACGATTGAACTTTTAAACGTCCCCAAAAATTGAAATTATGAAATGTCCTTATAATTGAGTAAAATTTCATATAAAATTAATTTGAACAAAAACCAGAATGTAATTAAGTCGTTTCGGGTTAAAAATGGACCTAAAAGTGATAAACGAGCGGGACAATGTGGACTGTGCAATTAAAAAGTATAAATAGGGTTAAATATCTGAAAAATCAGATATTTCTCACCCACTTGGGCGGCTGTGTCAGACGTTGAAGAGAGAAAAGAGAGAGAAGAGAGAGATCCAAATTTTTTTACCTTTCTTTTGCGATTCAAGGAGCTCCGTTGGTCGAAATTGCTTGACCCAAGAGTTAAAGTTCATCTACGTGACAAGGGCTACACGTACGTACCAAGAACGAGGGATTTCATTGAAGATCCAAGGGAAAGATTTTGTGAAATCAAGAGTTTTGGGGCTTGGGAGGTGTTCTTGAGGTTTCTCCTTTCACTTTACGCTCCAAGAGGTAGGGTTTTCCCTACCTTAGTTTATTTTCTTACCTAGGTGTCATATGAAATGGGCAAGGGGAATACATTGACCTAGGTTCTTAACTAGGGTTATGGATATGTGGACAAAGGAATATGGAATTGGCCTAGGCAAGTTCCTAGTTACTTTTGGTATTGGGGATTCACTTGTGAAATTGTGGTAATTTGATAAGTGTTGTCATTGTACCTTGTGAATGACTTGGATTAATTTATGTGATAACATTAATTATTTGCTTTGGAGGTGTTTAGCTAAATGCCTATGTGGAATTTAGTTGTTATGATATGAGTTTGTATAACATGCCATGAGTTTTGTTAAGAAAACATGAGTAAAAATATGTTGTTAATATGCTAACCTCATGTTGATTGGTGGTGATTATATGCAATTGATATTAATTGTCATGCTGTGTGTTGAGATTGGTTAAATAGCTCATTTGGCATACATTACATTTGAGCATGACATCAGTATTGCAATGGTGCATCACATTGCATTTGCGCGGGAAAATGCATCCATGGCCATGAGTATGGGTGTGTGAGTGCATGGTTGGATCAATCACCACATTTGGTGTTTTGATGGGTGGGCTCAGGAAAGTGGGGTTACATATCCTACTAAGTCGCACGGTTGCATACATGAAAGCTTGTGTTGGGTATAGCAAGAAGGGATAGATCTTCCCTCAGGTGCAAGGCCCGGCTATTAGTTTATACACTTTCGACGGTGTAAGTCCAAAAAAGTGTATCGGTGTGTGCAGCCGACGATGCAACACCAAAAGTCCATTACCCAAATAAAAACACATGATTTTGGTTGGATAAATGATTCATTTGATAGGAAACATCCAGAAATGAATTGGTTTTATAAACACTTGGTTTTTATCTTCAAAGATGATCATTGGATGTATTTCATCAATGACAAGGATTTTTACACTTGCATTGCATAGTGTGGAGAGAGCCGGTGAAGGTGCGTGAGTGAATTTTATTTCATTCATGGCATGGCATGGTAGATTCCAACATGAAACATATATGTTACCGATTGGAATGATTGAAGGATTGTGAATGTTGTATATGAACATTTCATATGCATTTAGGTTGGGGAGTAGCCTCTGTAGGAAATTTTCTACTAGGCGTTGGCTCACCCTATACGGGAAACATTTCAGGTGCGGGGTTCGTACCGGGAGAGGACTCGCATTTGGGGCCTCAATAATGAAGAAGANATTTGGAATTCCTCGGACCATTATAAGCGACGATGAATTACATTTTTGTAATAATGTTTTTGAAAATCTTATGAAAAAAATACTCAATTTCACATAAAAGTTTCACTCCATACCATTTACAGACAAGTGGATAAGCTGAATTAGCTAATAAGGAGAGAAAATATACCTTAGAAAAAATAGTAAGTCCAGATCATAAGGATTGCTCTTTAAGATTAACTAATGCGCTTTGGACTTATCGTACTGCATATAAAATTATTTTAGAGATGTCTCCTTATCGGTTAGTATATGGAAAACCATGTCATTTGCTTGTAGAATTAGAACATTGAGCATATTGGGCACTCAAAATGATGAATTTTGATATGAAAAAAGCTGGAATAGCTCACAAACTTCAAATAAATGAATTAGAATAATTAAGAAATCAAGCTTATGAAAATGCAAAGAATGCAAAATCAAGAACAAAAATTTGTCATGATAAAAATATCAAGCGAAAATCTTTTGAACCATCTCAAAAAGTACTATTATATAATGCAAAGTTTCATTTATTTCTTGGAAAATTAAGATCTAGATGGACAAGTCCTTATATTGTCAAGAAATTTTTTGACTATAGAGGAATTGAAATTGAAATTGAAAATCCATTAACTAGAAATATTTTTAAAGTCAATGGTCAAAGATTTAAACTATATTATAATGGATTTACTCAAAATATAACTTCTGTACAACTTTTTGATCCTGTTTATATACTCTGAAAAGTAAACTAGTACTGAATTTTCAATATTACTAATTAATTGTAATTTATTTGACAGAGTAAATCTCGTGAGTATCAGCCAAATAGCTCAATCGGTGAAACGACAACAGATGGTCGGGTTTTACTATCAATGTTGATTATCACTATTTTCACATTGCAGATAATGTTTAGATTAAGTTGGGGAGGTATGGATGTAAATTTATTATTTGTATTTAGAATAGTAATTTTGTTTTAAATTTGTTTGTCTTCGTGACTGGCAAATTTTAAAGAACTAGATAGTGAGTCGATTTTAAATTAATTATTCATAAAAAATGGACGAGAAACAATTCTGGCTAAGTTTATTTCTATTATGTCATCTTCCAAAAGATATACATGCATTGATCATGCAAAAAGCCAGAAGAGTTAAAAATTTAGAAATTTTTGAAAGTCAACCAAGACCCTTGTGTGAAAAAAGTACATTTGCCAAACACCGCCGAGCAAATCGTCTCGGTGGTTGTGTAAGATGTGGTTGTTTAGAACATTTAAGACAATATAATCAATGTGTGGAATCAATTTCAGGCCGAGCGTTAGATCGTCTCTGGTGGATTAGGTATGGGCAAAGTAAGAAGAACCCTGAGATGTCATCCTATTCTACCTCAATGTTAACATGATACGTAAGAAATGAAGTTAACTGTGTCACTAGTAATATTGATACAGACAGTTCTGACTCTGAATCAGTATGATTGTAATTGTATATACTTGTAAAGAATTATAAATAAAATAACTATAAATTAATTAGGAAACTCAATAAATAACAAATAAAAAATAAAATAAATATATAAAAACCCACCAATTTTTTAAAAAAAAAAAAAAAAAGAAGAGTGGTTAGCAAAAGTTTATGTAGAATATATAAAATGATATTGTTGTAAAGTGCAGGAGTTTAAAAGAAAAAGAGAAGAATTCTAGAAAATCAGAACAACCTACAGAGCACAACACCAAAACCAGCAACATAGCACCGTCTGGATGGTGGGGCTAGGTGTCCAGATGGTAGTGCTATATATATTCACTCCTCCATGCAAAAACTGATCATATCCATCTCCCTCGCAAAGAAAAATTAAAAAAAGTCGAAAGCCTCGAAGAAATTTCTCTCAAATCTGTTTCACTAAACCATTTTTCTTCAAATTTGTTCCAGTTATTCACTTACCCATCACATTTTGAAGGTATCTACCGATTGAAATTAATTGAAATGGAGTATTTGAAGAAAAATCAAGACAAACATGGATTCGAGATGGCAAACAAGAGGATCTTCGAGTCGAGCACAAAGGGATCAACCTCAACCACCTCAAGCACCTCCACAACAACCAAGAGCAGGGAAATATCTTCAATGATGTGATGTTTGAAAATTTGAGTAGCAGACCTAGTATGATGCTAACTGTCTGACTAAAACTATTATTTCTGAAAGGCCAGTTATTTACGAGAATTTTGAGAACATAAGAGTATGTCAAATTCTTACTAATAGAGGATAGTTACATTATGTTAGATTTATTGCCCTTGCTTATGACTGCTTAGTTCGTGAGATTTATAGTAATGCTGAGATAATTGGAGAAAGACAATTGTGTGCGTTCATGTAAAACTCGAGAAAAATTTGAGCTTTTTCTGACAAAGGGCAAAATAGTAAATTGCCACTAGTATGTGGGATTAAAATGCATATTTCTATAGAGCTCAGATGGAGCAACAAACTTCACCGTTAGATTGGTATCGCAAAATTGAGTTACCACGTCAAATTTTGTCGAATTTCAACATTTTTTGAGACAATTGGGTGACAATTAAACTTTTAAACGTCCCCAAAAATTGGGTGACGATTGAACTTTTAAACGTCCCCAAAAATTGAAATTATGAAATGTCCTTATAATTGAGTAAAATTTCATATAAAATTAATTTGAACAAAAACCAGAATGTAATTAAGTCGTTTCGGGTTAAAAATGGACCTAAAAGTGATAAACGAGCGGGACAATGTGGACTGTGCAATTAAAAAGTATAAATAGGGTTAAATATCTGAAAAATCAGATATTTCTCACCCACTTGGGCGGCTGTGTCAGACGTTGAAGAGAGAAAAGAGAGAGAAGAGAGAGATCCAAATTTTTTTACCTTTCTTTTGCGATTCAAGGAGCTCCGTTGGTCGAAATTGCTTGACCCAAGAGTTAAAGTTCATCTACGTGACAAGGGCTACACGTACGTACCAAGAACGAGGGATTTCATTGAAGATCCAAGGGAAAGATTTTGTGAAATCAAGAGTTTTGGGGCTTGGGAGGTGTTCTTGAGGTTTCTCCTTTCACTTTACGCTCCAAGAGGTAGGGTTTTCCCTACCTTAGTTTATTTTCTTACCTAGGTGTCATATGAAATGGGCAAGGGGAATACATTGACCTAGGTTCTTAACTAGGGTTATGGATATGTGGACAAAGGAATATGGAATTGGCCTAGGCAAGTTCCTAGTTACTTTTGGTATTGGGGATTCACTTGTGAAATTGTGGTAATTTGATAAGTGTTGTCATTGTACCTTGTGAATGACTTGGATTAATTTATGTGATAACATTAATTATTTGCTTTGGAGGTGTTTAGCTAAATGCCTATGTGGAATTTAGTTGTTATGATATGAGTTTGTATAACATGCCATGAGTTTTGTTAAGAAAACATGAGTAAAAATATGTTGTTAATATGCTAACCTCATGTTGATTGGTGGTGATTATATGCAATTGATATTAATTGTCATGCTGTGTGTTGAGATTGGTTAAATAGCTCATTTGGCATACATTACATTTGAGCATGACATCAGTATTGCAATGGTGCATCACATTGCATTTGCGCGGGAAAATGCATCCATGGCCATGAGTATGGGTGTGTGAGTGCATGGTTGGATCAATCACCACATTTGGTGTTTTGATGGGTGGGCTCAGGAAAGTGGGGTTACATATCCTACTAAGTCGCACGGTTGCATACATGAAAGCTTGTGTTGGGTATAGCAAGAAGGGATAGATCTTCCCTCAGGTGCAAGGCCCGGCTATTAGTTTATACACTTTCGACGGTGTAAGTCCAAAAAAGTGTATCGGTGTGTGCAGCCGACGATGCAACACCAAAAGTCCATTACCCAAATAAAAACACATGATTTTGGTTGGATAAATGATTCATTTGATAGGAAACATCCAGAAATGAATTGGTTTTATAAACACTTGGTTTTTATCTTCAAAGATGATCATTGGATGTATTTCATCAATGACAAGGATTTTTACACTTGCATTGCATAGTGTGGAGAGAGCCGGTGAAGGTGCGTGAGTGAATTTTATTTCATTCATGGCATGGCATGGTAGATTCCAACATGAAACATATATGTTACCGATTGGAATGATTGAAGGATTGTGAATGTTGTATATGAACATTTCATATGCATTTAGGTTGGGGAGTAGCCTCTGTAGGAAATTTTCTACTAGGCGTTGGCTCACCCTATACGGGAAACATTTCAGGTGCGGGGTTCGTACCGGGAGAGGACTCGCATTTGGGGCCTCAATAATGAAGAAGAGCCGACTTGTGGCTTTTGTGACATATTTTGTGTAATCTTTGTTGGAACAATGTTTTAACATGTAAAAAAATATGCAAATGCTTATAATAGAACTTGTATGGATCATGTATAATGTAGACAATGTTATTATACATGTTTGGAATGGTTTTGGAAAGGTTTTGAGTGGATTGAAAATGAAAAACTGAAGAGGCATAAAATTCTGGGCAAAACCTTCCAGAAGGTTAATGCAAACTTTTGGTCCAGCAGGCAAAACCTTCCGAAAGGTTGTTGTGACCTTCTGGAAGGTTAATGTAAATTGCTATCCAGTAGACAAAACCTTCCGAAAGGTCTATAAAACCCTCCGGAAGAACTTTTCCAGTGAGCAAAACCTTCCAGAAGGTCTATGAAAAACCTTCCGGAAGATTTTCCAAAAATCTGAAATTTTAAGAATGCATTGCCATGCTTTTGGGCTATGAGTCCTTTGGCTCCAATGATGGACCTTAAATGAGATACATTATGGTACATTGAACCTCGATAGGATTAAATGATTAAATTAAACACGGATCCTCATTTGTGTCGTAATCCTGGTTATAGGGATCTGATAAACGTGATGTCGAGTTATGCGACAATCACGGGGTATTTCCACGGGTTGACAGGAGGTCAACAGGATCGTCGGTTTTAGGGGCATCACAGTTCATACGGGGTATTGTTTTCCAAGTTACACCAACTACTATAGCTAATCTTTTTCAACCCATGCAGAGACCTGAGAACCCGCAATATCCGTACATCAAATTACCTAATTTGAATAACAAAGGGAGAGAGGTGATGGGTAACCCCGAGTTTGCTTGGGGTAAACCAAATAAGTAAATAAAGCAAGGAGATCTGATATACAAATACCGCATTCTGAATTTGATAGTTGTATACAGTTTACTACCCCGAGCCCAAAAGAATCAAAATTTATACTGAGCAGGCTTATTTCTTATAAGCATTTGGGATGAGACACACAATTGAATTGCCGAACTTGATCATGGACCAAATGTTACTTACAGTAGATAAAAAAAACCCTCACTTCCCAATGCTATGTTATTTTCTCAGCTATGCAGGAACAAGGGCGTGATTATTGATCCTATATGAAAAACAATGGACCATTTTGGAGCGTTGGATAAAACTTCATTGAGAAAGAGTCATGGAGAACAGCCGGAGGATCAACAAAAAGTACCACCTCCACCACAAGAGGAGCCATTCCAAGGCCCTAAAGAATTTATCTTACCAGAACAGCAACAGCCACATGAAGATCAGCTATACATACCAGTAGATGATAGAACGGATAGACAGATTTTGCGAGGATTGGAGACTATAGTTAATCAACTCAGTCAACGGATGGATGATTATGAACAGAACCAAGCAGAAATCTTAAGGATATTGAGAGAACATTTTGGAGGGGGGCCATCTAATTCCTAAAGACTGGAGATTCTACTCAATAGCTTTGCTATCTTTCACTCAACTTTTTAAATTATGCAATTTCATTTTATGCACTTGAACTTTAATTTAGTTTTTGCACTTGTTTGTTTTAAACCTAGTTGTTTTTTCACTTGTTTGTCTTAAACTTATGTATGGTTTGACCTTGTTTGTTTCTGAACTATTTTGTGTTTAAATTTGTTTTTGTTAGAAAATGAACTTATGTTGTTAAATTAAAAAAACTAGTTCATATAATTCACAGTTAAATTAGGTTAAATATTCTTGTGCATTGTAAGAATAATCTTTTTTTGATCACGCAGGATTTTCATATTTTAGTTGTGCATTGTCTTAATATTTTTGTTAAACTTATTCTTTTAAGTACAAGTAGATTTCTTTATTATTAAAAACCTTGTGAAATATTACAGTCTTCACATACATAGTGGAGATGTAAAACCTATTGTAGATTTTGAACCAATCTTTCTTGAAGAGATATTCTACATCTAGTCAAATACAAATCTTCAATTCAATCGTAAACTTTATTTGAATAATCTCATTATTTTTGTTTTGATTAACACTGATTAAAGTATATTGTTAGCATCTTCCTTACACTTTCATTTAAAGATTATACCAATGTATGATTTCTGGAAAATGATCTTAGGCCATTTGTTATTAAATCTTGAGCCTTGAACATTTCTTTTACAAAATTAAAAGAGATATATTAAACCTACCTTTCCTACATAATTTTCTTGCACCCTCTTCTAAATTAACAGGATCCGAAAAAAAAAAAAAGAAAAAGAAAAGGTAGAAAAGAACAAGGAAGATCTGGAAAATAGATTTCAAAAGGAGAAAGAAAGAAAAGAGCCAAGAAAGTGAAAATGAGAAAAATAAAAAGGATGAGTATACAAAATCTTTGTAGAATGAGGGGTGCCACAATACTAAAAGATAGCATTTAAAAACCAATGTGTAACGCCCCAAAACCCACCTTGGACGGCATTACAAACTAAAAACCATTCACATCATGAGAGCAACTAAATAATTCATCCATAAAGAAATTTCATTCATCAAATACATCATTTACAATATCATCCCAAAAGAATAGGTCAACCATAGCCACTATATCAAAAAGAATATGCCAAGCTATGACAATTACATCCCACAAGAATTACATTTAAACTGAGCAGCGGAATAAACAAAATACTAGACTATACATGATAATTTCCCTAGTCTAGCGCAAAAACAAATTATAACTCTAGACGTCCACCTCGGGATCCACAAACCCGTCTAGTGGAGCTTCCAAATGTGTCGGTTCCTCAATTCCCAAATCCTCCTCCAGTACATAATCTGAAAAATGTAGTTTGTAGGGGGGTGAGCACTAAGCTCTGTAGCAACATTCCTCCCAAACATGAACAAGGTTTAGAAAAGCATATAAAAATGGTCGATCACCTTTCACAAATAACATATATGAATTTCGAAAAAAAAATCGGGACATTTAAACATATCTCAAGTTTAAGCAACAGTAATAATGTAATGCATAAGTGAAACCAATATACAACTAGTAATCCATTCCACCATAAACCATTTCTCCAAAGTTCTTGCGGGATCTCATACTTCCCAAAATTCTTGTAGAAACTATTTCTGGTACAATGAACAATATCCCACCACTGTATTCATATCTCTGGTATGAAGTAAGACCTCGCATGGATACCAGCAAAAATATAATGGCTCATGTACAATCCAAACAAATCATCACAAGGATATCCAACATTTAGGAAAGGCGTATGCCAACACCATGACAGTGATGTATCTAACCAATATACTAACCCCTTTTTTTCACGATAACCCGTAAGCGATAATGGTTTAGTCCTCGCAAGGCACTAATCCCATTACGAGTGGTAGAAAAAGTTCTAACTCACACTGAGTAAGAAGGAGTCTACACACTCCAAGATACCCGGTCAATAGTAGCCCATGTTTGTCCAACAACCACACAAGAGATACAATACCAACAATTTCCTTAAATAACAACAATTCCATAAATCCCCAATTTTGCATGTAGTGTTTCAATAGAACAATTGAATAAAATGAAAAAGATCATCATCAATATCATTTTAGTACTCAACTCAAAGCACTAAAGTTTTCTAAGTCAAGAACAAAGGAAGAATCAAGAAGAAAGTTCATCTCTTTTGAAAACTAGGGTTTTATATCAAGAAAATGAGATTTCATGGGTATTCAACCCTAACTTGTTTAAAACATGGTAATAATTGCAATAAGACCAAGAAAAGATGATTTCATAGCAAATATATAAGATTTAGAGTCAAAGAATACATATATATTAGCCCTAGCATCAATGGACAAGAATGGAAGAAAATTCCCTACCTTGTAATCAAGAAGTTCAAATCAAAAGCCCAAGCTTTGAAGACCTTCTTCCTCCCTTTTCTTTCTCTCTTTATCTTCTCCTAGGGTTCTAAGAGGTGTGGGTGAGAGTGGAATGAAATAATGGGACAAATGGGGCTTAGAATGGTGTTTTAAAACATAAAAATCCCAATTTTTTTTACTGTTTAGAAAGCTTTAAATAAAGCGTACTAGTACGCAGTACCGGTACTGTTTAGCCTACCGGTACGGTTTGACTGATAGATTTTTGCTCCAACTTTCAGTGTAGGTTTGGCCCATTTAGAGGTCAAATTGGAATAATTTTGTTAAATACACTATTGTAGCCCTAGAAGTCTACTATCAACTGTCAAAATTTCAGATCAAATGGACTTCAAAATAAAAAGTTATGATCAAAACACTAGATAGTGTCCAAAATCTTTTTTACCCAAATTCTCTCTAAAGTGTGTTTTAACTCCGAAATACTTCCTCACTTCTAATATACCCAATATTACTTCTCCCAAGGTTTCTCGACCTTCCGAATTCAATGGAAATCTTATTTTGACCTAAAAATATTTTGAACTCACCTAACAACATCTTCCAAGCCTAAATACCTTCGCAACTTAAACTTCACAATCAATTTGCCTCCTAATAGTTATTTCTACAGTTATAATGTATGTGGTTCATTCTTACGTAATTACATATATTAGAATTACTAAAAAATTATATCATTATATTAATATAAATATGTGGGGGTTTACAATCCACCCCCCTTAAAGAAAGCTTCGTCCTCGAAACTTATCTCAAGTAACGAACAAATGCCGGTACTTCTCTCGCATTTCTAGCTCCGATTCCCAAGTAGCTTTTTCCACTCCATGGTGTTGCCCCAAAACCTTCACTAATCCGATGACTTTGTTGAGGAGCACTTTTTCTTTGGTGTGAAGAATCTTCACCGATTGTTCTTCATAGGTTTCTCCATCTTGAACTTCGATATCTTCCAAATCTATCACATGCGCGGTTTCCTACTGGCACTTCCTCAACATCGACACATGAAACACGTCGTGCACCCCTAATAGCTAAGCTGGTAGTTGAAGTTGATACGCCACTTCGCTTATTACCTTGATCACTTCAAAGGGTCTGATGTATCTTAGAGCTAACTTTCCCTTCTTACCAAATCGCAGCACTCCCTTATTGGGTGATACTTTAAGAAACACGTGATCTCTAACCTTGAATTCCAAGGGTCTTCGTCGTCGATCTGCATAGCTTTTCTATCTACTCTGTGCCATGCGTAGCCTCTCCCGGATGAGTTGAATTTTCTCCGTAATCTCCCGAACGATCTCTAGCCCAAACAAACTACTCTCTCCAGTTTCTAGCCAACAAGTCGGTGACCTACATGGTCTTCCATACAATGCTTTATAAGGTGCCATCCCAATACTTGCCTGATAGTTGTTGTTGTATGCAAATTCCACCAACGACAAATGCTCACTCCAACTTCCCTTGAAGTCCACCACACAAGCACGCAACATGTCTTCCAAAATCTGTATCACCTTCTTGGATTGGCCATCTGTTTGAGGATGAAAAGCAGTGCTAAAGCGTAACTCTGTCCCAATAGCTCGTTGTAGACTTTGCCAAAATTGTGCCACGAAACGAGAATCGCGATCCGAAACAATAGAAAGCAAAAATCCATGCAATCGAACAATCTCGCGAATATATAGCTTGCTCAAGCTCTCCAAGGTGTCCGTGGTCTTCATACTCAAGAAATGAGCCGACTTGATAAGTCTATCCACAATGACCCATACCACATTATGACCGCGTGAAGTCCATGGAAAATATGACACGAAGTCCATGGTGATGTGATCCCACTTCCACTCTGGGATAGGCAAAGATTGTAGTAATCCTCCCGGCTTTTGATGTTTGATCTTCACCTGCTGGCACACTGCATATCGTGCTATGAACCTTGCCACATCCTTCTTCATTCCCTTCCATCAATATTGGCGGTTCATGTCCCTATACATTTTTGTGCTACCTAGGTGGATAGCAAACTTAGAGTGATGGCAATCTCCAAATATCTCCTCCTTTAGGGACGAATCATTGGGGACGCATAGCTTTTCCCCATATCTTAGTTCTCCATTTCTCAAAAACCAACCCTCCATTGTTTCTCCATTCTCCAATTTAGCTCGAATCGACGCTAAGTCAGGATCTAAGCATTGTAATTCCACAACCCTATGTTGAAAGGTGGGTTGGGCCACAAGGTTGAATAGGCATGGCCGAGATCTATCTTCTCCAACCCATAGGTCATAGTCTCCAAGGGCATCCCTCATCTTCCATTTACTTGTAAGAACATTGAGTTCACCCCAAGACTTTCGGCTAAGTGCATCGGCGACTACATTAGCCTTCCCCGGATGGTAGTTGAGTGTAAAATCATAATCTTCTAGATACTCAACCCACCTTCTCTACTAAAGATTCAAATCTTTCTGTGTGAACACATACTTGAGGCTCTTATGATCAGAAAACACTTGAAACTTTTCCCCATATAAGTAACATCTCCATAACTTAAGAGCAAAAACCACTGCAGCAAGCTTTAAGTCATGGGTGAGATAATTCTGCCCATGAACCTTGAGTTGCCTAGAGCCATAGGCAACCACCTTCCCTCCTTGCATTAGCACATACCCCAAGCCTCATAGCGAAGCATCAGTGTACACATCATATCCTCCCCCACAACTCGGAATAATGAGGACAAGAGTGGTTGTCAACTTCTCCTTCAAGGTGCGAAAGGCTAGTTCACATGCTTAAGTCCACAAGAACTTTTCTCCTTTCTTCATAAGGCGAGTCATCAGCATCGCTAGCTTGGAGAACCCTTCCACAAACCTCCAGTACTAGCCTACTAAACCCAAGAAGCTACATACTTCGGTCACATTCTTAGGTGGTTCCCATTTCATCATGGCTTCAATCTTTGCGGGGTCAACAGCTACCCCTTGTTCTGACACAACATGGCTAAAAAATTTCACTTCCTTTATCCAAAACTCATATTTACTCATCTTCGCATATAACTTATGTTCTCTCATTGTCTATAGCACAATAGAGAGATGGTGTCCATGTTCCTCTTGAGTATGGGAATAGATTAGTATGTCATCAATAAACACGATAACGAACTGATCTAAATACGG
Organism: Ilex paraguariensis; assembly: GCA_963454935.2. Taxonomy (NCBI): domain Eukaryota; kingdom Viridiplantae; phylum Streptophyta; class Magnoliopsida; order Aquifoliales; family Aquifoliaceae; genus Ilex; species Ilex paraguariensis. Next base: position 3,000,269 of record CAUOFW020000001.1, read on the forward strand.
CCAAAATACCCTGTGCATCAAATCCATGAAGGCTGCAAGGGCATTAGTCAATCCGAACGGCATCACCGTATATTCAAAATGACCATATCGGGTACGAAAAGCTGTCTTAGGAATATCTTCTTCCTTGATCCGCAGTTGATGGTACCCAGTGCGAAGATCAATCTTAGAATAATACTTGGAACCCCTCAATTGATCGAATAAATTGTCAATCCTTGGCAAGGGATATTTGTTCTTCACTGTTACTCGATTTAACCTTCGATAATCTATACATAATCGAAGTGTCTCGTCATGCTTCTTCACAAAGAGGACCGGGGCTCCCCAAGGTGAAGTACTCAAATGGATAAACCCAATAGCCAACAAATGGTCTAATTACTTCCTTAGCTCCTTTAACTCCAAAGATGCCATCTGATAAGGAGTAATGGATATCAGTTCGGTTCTTGGATAGAGATCAATCGTAAACTCAATCTCTCTCTATGGGGGTAACCTGGGTAGTTCATCTGGGAAGACATCCGAAAAATCTGACACCACCAATATTACGTCTGGTTATAATTTATCCTGATCCTCTCCCATTAAGCTAGCCAAGAAACTCAAATTGCTCCCTACCTTAGCTTTCAAGAATCTATTTCCCATCGTGGGAAATGGATGAGAAGAATTGCGATCATTCTAGAAAGTAAAAACTACTCCTCCCGGTAGTTAAAAGGAAATTCGCTTGCGAAAACAATCCATCACTGCGTGCAAAGCGGACAACAAGTTCATCCCAAATATAACATCGTACCCCTTCATATCTAATGCAACCAAATCAACAACCAACTCTTGCTCCCCAATGCGAAGCACACATCCTTTGCACACCCTTGTTGTATCCAACTGTTCTCCCGTGGGCATATCAATACTAAGGGCATGTTCTAACTTCTCACATCCCAATCTCAAATTAAAAGCATATGCAATACGTATGAATGAGTGTGTAGCACCAGGATCAAATAAGATTCGAGCCCAAGAGTTATAAAGAAGCACGATACCTTCCACTACGGCATTAGAAGCATCCTCCTCCAGTTGAGCTAAAGCAAAAACTCTCCCGTGATTGGCGTCGCCGGGGGCTTGAGCGTGTAATGGTCTTTGCTGTGCTGGCCTTTGTAGGGGTGGCTTGTTTGCATTCACCTGCCCAGTTGCTTGATTGGTCCTCGGTAGAAACAATGGGCATTGATTTTTGAAGTGCCTAAACTTTCCACATGCAAAGCAGTGACACGGGTCCATGCCTGTCCTCTCTGGTACGCCTCCAGCTCCTAGAGCAGTCTAAAGTCTCTATCCACCCGCCTGATCTGGGCGATGGTATGGTGTCGCTCTCTGTAATTCGCTACTACTATCACCCGTTCGGATTGGACCTCCTCTTGCGAAGCTCTATCATCACTAGCTGTCCTCTATATCTCTTTCCACAAATGTAGCTCGATCAACCATATCCCCATACTCCTTGATCTTTAGGGCCACCAACTTCTCCTGAATAACAGGCCTTAGTCCCTGCTCAAGCGCTTGGCCCTACTAGCCTCAATAGATATAAACTCCATAGCATAATGGGATAACTCATCAAACCTCCTCTCATACTCAGCCACCATCATGCTGCCCTGTCGTAGAGCAAGAAAATTTGCCCTCATTCTGTCTCTAACTAATTCCAGTANCTACTCTCTCCAGTTTCTAGCCAACAAGTCGGTGACCTACATGGTCTTCCATACAATGCTTTATAAGGTGCCATCCCAATACTTGCCTGATAGTTGTTGTTGTATGCAAATTCCACCAACGACAAATGCTCACTCCAACTTCCCTTGAAGTCCACCACACAAGCACGCAACATGTCTTCCAAAATCTGTATCACCTTCTTGGATTGGCCATCTGTTTGAGGATGAAAAGCAGTGCTAAAGCGTAACTCTGTCCCAATAGCTCGTTGTAGACTTTGCCAAAATTGTGCCACGAAACGAGAATCGCGATCCGAAACAATAGAAAGCAAAAATCCATGCAATCGAACAATCTCGCGAATATATAGCTTGCTCAAGCTCTCCAAGGTGTCCGTGGTCTTCATACTCAAGAAATGAGCCGACTTGATAAGTCTATCCACAATGACCCATACCACATTATGACCGCGTGAAGTCCATGGAAAATATGACACGAAGTCCATGGTGATGTGATCCCACTTCCACTCTGGGATAGGCAAAGATTGTAGTAATCCTCCCGGCTTTTGATGTTTGATCTTCACCTGCTGGCACACTGCATATCGTGCTATGAACCTTGCCACATCCTTCTTCATTCCCTTCCATCAATATTGGCGGTTCATGTCCCTATACATTTTTGTGCTACCTAGGTGGATAGCAAACTTAGAGTGATGGCAATCTCCAAATATCTCCTCCTTTAGGGACGAATCATTGGGGACGCATAGCTTTTCCCCATATCTTAGTTCTCCATTTCTCAAAAACCAACCCTCCATTGTTTCTCCATTCTCCAATTTAGCTCGAATCGACGCTAAGTCAGGATCTAAGCATTGTAATTCCACAACCCTATGTTGAAAGGTGGGTTGGGCCACAAGGTTGAATAGGCATGGCCGAGATCTATCTTCTCCAACCCATAGGTCATAGTCTCCAAGGGCATCCCTCATCTTCCATTTACTTGTAAGAACATTGAGTTCACCCCAAGACTTTCGGCTAAGTGCATCGGCGACTACATTAGCCTTCCCCGGATGGTAGTTGAGTGTAAAATCATAATCTTCTAGATACTCAACCCACCTTCTCTACTAAAGATTCAAATCTTTCTGTGTGAACACATACTTGAGGCTCTTATGATCAGAAAACACTTGAAACTTTTCCCCATATAAGTAACATCTCCATAACTTAAGAGCAAAAACCACTGCAGCAAGCTTTAAGTCATGGGTGAGATAATTCTGCCCATGAACCTTGAGTTGCCTAGAGCCATAGGCAACCACCTTCCCTCCTTGCATTAGCACATACCCCAAGCCTCATAGCGAAGCATCAGTGTACACATCATATCCTCCCCCACAACTCGGAATAATGAGGACAAGAGTGGTTGTCAACTTCTCCTTCAAGGTGCGAAAGGCTAGTTCACATGCTTAAGTCCACAAGAACTTTTCTCCTTTCTTCATAAGGCGAGTCATCAGCATCGCTAGCTTGGAGAACCCTTCCACAAACCTCCAGTACTAGCCTACTAAACCCAAGAAGCTACATACTTCGGTCACATTCTTAGGTGGTTCCCATTTCATCATGGCTTCAATCTTTGCGGGGTCAACAGCTACCCCTTGTTCTGACACAACATGGCTAAAAAATTTCACTTCCTTTATCCAAAACTCATATTTACTCATCTTCGCATATAACTTATGTTCTCTCATTGTCTATAGCACAATAGAGAGATGGTGTCCATGTTCCTCTTGAGTATGGGAATAGATTAGTATGTCATCAATAAACACGATAACGAACTGATCTAAATACGGCCAAAATACCCTGTGCATCAAATCCATGAAGGCTGCAAGGGCATTAGTCAATCCGAACGGCATCACCGTATATTCAAAATGACCATATCGGGTACGAAAAGCTGTCTTAGGAATATCTTCTTCCTTGATCNTAGGGTTTTATATCAAGAAAATGAGATTTCATGGGTATTCAACCCTAACTTGTGTAAAACATGGTAATAATTGCAAGAAGACCAAGAAAAGATGATTTCATAGCTAATATATAAGATTTAGAGTCAAAGAATACATATATATTAGCCCTAGCATCAATGGACAAGAATGGAAGAAAACCCCCTACCTTGTAATCAATAATTTCAATTCAAAAGCCCANGGGGCTCCCCAAGGTGAAGTACTCAAATGGATAAACCCAATAGCCAACAAATGGTCTAATTACTTCCTTAGCTCCTTTAACTCCAAAGATGCCATCTGATAAGGAGTAATGGATATCAGTTCGGTTCTTGGATAGAGATCAATCGTAAACTCAATCTCTCTCTATGGGGGTAACCTGGGTAGTTCATCTGGGAAGACATCCGAAAAATCTGACACCACCAATATTACGTCTGGTTATAATTTATCCTGATCCTCTCCCATTAAGCTAGCCAAGAAACTCAAATTGCTCCCTACCTTAGCTTTCAAGAATCTATTTCCCATCGTGGGAAATGGATGAGAAGAATTGCGATCATTCTAGAAAGTAAAAACTACTCCTCCCGGTAGTTAAAAGGAAATTCGCTTGCGAAAACAATCCATCACTGCGTGCAAAGCGGACAACAAGTTCATCCCAAATATAACATCGTACCCCTTCATATCTAATGCAACCAAATCAACAACCAACTCTTGCTCCCCAATGCGAAGCACACATCCTTTGCACACCCTTGTTGTATCCAACTGTTCTCCCGTGGGCATATCAATACTAAGGGCATGTTCTAACTTCTCACATCCCAATCTCAAATTAAAAGCATATGCAATACGTATGAATGAGTGTGTAGCACCAGGATCAAATAAGATTCGAGCCCAAGAGTTATAAAGAAGCACGATACCTTCCACTACGGCATTAGAAGCATCCTCCTCCAGTTGAGCTAAAGCAAAAACTCTCCCGTGATTGGCGTCGCCGGGGGCTTGAGCGTGTAATGGTCTTTGCTGTGCTGGCCTTTGTAGGGGTGGCTTGTTTGCATTCACCTGCCCAGTTGCTTGATTGGTCCTCGGTAGAAACAATGGGCATTGATTTTTGAAGTGCCTAAACTTTCCACATGCAAAGCAGTGACACGGGTCCATGCCTGTCCTCTCTGGTACGCCTCCAGCTCCTAGAGCAGTCTAAAGTCTCTATCCACCCGCCTGATCTGGGCGATGGTATGGTGTCGCTCTCTGTAATTCGCTACTACTATCACCCGTTCGGATTGGACCTCCTCTTGCGAAGCTCTATCATCACTAGCTGTCCTCTATATCTCTTTCCACAAATGTAGCTCGATCAACCATATCCCCATACTCCTTGATCTTTAGGGCCACCAACTTCTCCTGAATAACAGGCCTTAGTCCCTGCTCAAGCGCTTGGCCCTACTAGCCTCAATAGATATAAACTCCATAGCATAATGGGATAACTCATCAAACCTCCTCTCATACTCAGCCACCATCATGCTGCCCTGTCGTAGAGCAAGAAAATTTGCCCTCATTCTGTCTCTAACTAATTCCAGTAAATACTTGTCTTGGAAGATTTGGTCGAACTCCTCCCAAATGAGTGCATCAGTGTTCCTCATTCTCTTTACAGAATCCCACCAATGGTCGGCCTCTCCCTCCAATAAATATGTCGCCAAGCCGAACCTAAGGTCATCGGCCATACCCTTGCTATCACAAATCTTCTTCACTCGGCGGATCCACCTATCTGCATCCAAGGGACTGGAGATTCCTTGGAAAGTGGGTAGGCGTTGTCTTAGAAATTCTCGAGGAACGACCATTCTCTGATTCTCATCCCCGTTGCCCGGTACTTGGGCTAGTGGATGAGCTCCCCCATTGTGGTTGTTGTGGTTATTTTTGTTTCCATTCTGGTTTTGTACCAAAGTGGTGAGCCCCCTTAAGCATTGGTAGGTGTCATTCAGACATCGGGAGGTAGTGGTGGTGGGTTTGCTTCGCCACCACGACCTCGTCCACGTCCACGCCCACCGTCCATCCTACACATCAATTCACAATTTGGTTTTATTGATGTACAAGACATCCTAACTATACTTTTAATCTAAAGCATTAGACGTGTGTAGAATTTATATCAACGATTCTATTCCACCTAGTCCTCCACTCTAATGGTAATCCATAACCTACAGCTCCCATGTAAGACCTAAAGCTTAGGCTTTGATACCAAAACTTTGTAACGCCCCAAAACCCACCCTAGACGGCATTACAAACTAAAAACCATTCACATCATGAGAGAAACTAAATAATTCATCCATAAAGAAATTTCATTCATCAAATATATCATTTACAATTTCATCTCAAAAGAATAGGTCAACCATAGCCACTATATCCAAAAGAATATGCCAAGCTATGGCAATTACATCCAAAAAGAATTACATTTAAACTTGGCAGCGGAATAAACAAAATACTAGACTATACATGATCATAAATAATTTCCCTAGTCTAGCACAAAAATAAACTATAACTTTAGACGTCTACCTCGGGATCCATGAACCTGTCTAGTGGAGCTTCCAAATGTGTTGGTTCCTCAATTCTCAAATTCTCCTTCAGTACATAATCTGAAAAATATAGTTTGTAGGGGGTGAGCACTAAGCTCTGTAGCAACATTCCTCCCAAACTCGAAAAAGGTTTAGAAAAGCATATAAAAATGGTATGTCACCTTTCACAAATAACATATATGAATTTCGAAAGAAAACTGGGATATTTAAACATTTCTCAAGTTTAAGCAACAATAATAATTTAATGCATAAGTGAAACCAATATACAACTAATAATCTATTCCACCATAAACCGTTTCTCTCAAGTTCTTCTCATACTTCCCAAAATTCTTGTAGAAACCATTTCTGGTACAATGAATAATAACCCACCACTGTATTCGTATCTCTGGTATGAAGTAAGACCTCGCATGGATACCATCGAAAATGTCATGGCCCACGTACAATCCATACAAATCATTGCAAAGATATTCAACCTTTAGGAAGGGCGTATGCCAACACCATGGCAGTGACGTATCCAACCAAAGAGTAGTATACTAACCCCTTTTTCCACGATGACCCTTAAGCGATAATGGTTTAGTCCTCGCAAGACACTAATCTCATTACGAGTGGAAGGAAAAGTTCTAACCCACACGGAGTAAAAAGGCGTCTGCACACTCTAAGATACCCAGTCAATAGTAGCCCCTGTTTATCCAACAACCACACAAGAGATACAATACCAATAATTTCCTCAAATAACAACAATTCCATAAATCCCCAATTTTGCATGTAGTGTTTCAATAGAACAACTGAATAAAATGCAAAAGATCATCATCAATATCATTTTAGTACTCAACTCAAAGCACTAAAGTTTTCTAAGTCAAGAACAAAGGAAGAATCAAGAAGAAAATTCATCTCTTTTGAAAACTAGGGTTTTATATCAAGAAAATGAGATTTCATGGGTATTCAACCCTAACTTGTGTAAAACATGGTAATAATTGCAAGAAGACCAAGAAAAGATGATTTCATAGCTAATATATAAGATTTAGAGTCAAAGAATACATATATATTAGCCCTAGCATCAATGGACAAGAATGGAAGAAAACCCCCTACCTTGTAATCAATAATTTCAATTCAAAAGCCCAAGCTTTGAAGACCTTCTTCCTCCCTTTTCTCTCTCTTTATCTTCTCCTAGGGTTCTAAGAGGTGTGGGGTGAGAGTGAAATGAAAGAATGGGACAAATGGGGCTTAGAATGGTGTTTTAAAATATAAAAATTCTAATTTTTTTATTGATTGAAAAGCTTTAAATAAAGCGTACCGGTACGCAGTACTTGNACTTGTCTTGGAAGATTTGGTCGAACTCCTCCCAAATGAGTGCATCAGTGTTCCTCATTCTCTTTACAGAATCCCACCAATGGTCGGCCTCTCCCTCCAATAAATATGTCGCCAAGCCGAACCTAAGGTCATCGGCCATACCCTTGCTATCACAAATCTTCTTCACTCGGCGGATCCACCTATCTGCATCCAAGGGACTGGAGATTCCTTGGAAAGTGGGTAGGCGTTGTCTTAGAAATTCTCGAGGAACGACCATTCTCTGATTCTCATCCCCGTTGCCCGGTACTTGGGCTAGTGGATGAGCTCCCCCATTGTGGTTGTTGTGGTTATTTTTGTTTCCATTCTGGTTTTGTACCAAAGTGGTGAGCCCCCTTAAGCATTGGTAGGTGTCATTCAGACATCGGGAGGTAGTGGTGGTGGGTTTGCTTCGCCACCACGACCTCGTCCACGTCCACGCCCACCGTCCATCCTACACATCAATTCACAATTTGGTTTTATTGATGTACAAGACATCCTAACTATACTTTTAATCTAAAGCATTAGACGTGTGTAGAATTTATATCAACGATTCTATTCCACCTAGTCCTCCACTCTAATGGTAATCCATAACCTACAGCTCCCATGTAAGACCTAAAGCTTAGGCTTTGATACCAAAACTTTGTAACGCCCCAAAACCCACCCTAGACGGCATTACAAACTAAAAACCATTCACATCATGAGAGAAACTAAATAATTCATCCATAAAGAAATTTCATTCATCAAATATATCATTTACAATTTCATCTCAAAAGAATAGGTCAACCATAGCCACTATATCCAAAAGAATATGCCAAGCTATGGCAATTACATCCAAAAAGAATTACATTTAAACTTGGCAGCGGAATAAACAAAATACTAGACTATACATGATCATAAATAATTTCCCTAGTCTAGCACAAAAATAAACTATAACTTTAGACGTCTACCTCGGGATCCATGAACCTGTCTAGTGGAGCTTCCAAATGTGTTGGTTCCTCAATTCTCAAATTCTCCTTCNCAAATGGTCTAATTACTTCCTTAGCTCCTTTAACTCCAAAGATGCCATCTGATAAGGAGTAATGGATATCAGTTCGGTTCTTGGATAGAGATCAATCGTAAACTCAATCTCTCTCTATGGGGGTAACCTGGGTAGTTCATCTGGGAAGACATCCGAAAAATCTGACACCACCAATATTACGTCTGGTTATAATTTATCCTGATCCTCTCCCATTAAGCTAGCCAAGAAACTCAAATTGCTCCCTACNATAGTTTGTAGGGGGTGAGCACTAAGCTCTGTAGCAACATTCCTCCCAAACTCGAAAAAGGTTTAGAAAAGCATATAAAAATGGTATGTCACCTTTCACAAATAACATATATGAATTTCGAAAGAAAACTGGGATATTTAAACATTTNACCACCAATATTACGTCTGGTTATAATTTATCCTGATCCTCTCCCATTAAGCTAGCCAAGAAACTCAAATTGCTCCCTACCTTAGCTTTCAAGAATCTATTTCCCATCGTGGGAAATGGATGAGAAGAATTGCGATCATTCTAGAAAGTAAAAACTACTCCTCCCGGTAGTTAAAAGGAAATTCGCTTGCGAAAACAATCCATCACTGCGTGCANATGCATAAGTGAAACCAATATACAACTAATAATCTATTCCACCATAAACCGTTTCTCTCAAGTTCTTCTCATACTTCCCAAAATTCTTGTAGAAACCATTTCTGGTACAATGAATANGGTAGTTAAAAGGAAATTCGCTTGCGAAAACAATCCATCACTGCGTGCAAAGCGGACAACAAGTTCATCCCAAATATAACATCGTACCCCTTCATATCTAATGCAACCAAATCAACAACCAACTCTTGCTCCCCAATGCGAAGCACACATCCTTTGCACACCCTTGTTGTATCCAACTGTTCTCCCGTGGGCATATCAATACTAAGGGCATGTTCTAACTTCTCACATCCCAATCTCAAATTAAAAGCATATGCAATACGTATGAATGAGTGTGTAGCACCAGGATCAAATAAGATTCGAGCCCAAGAGTTATAAAGAAGCACGATACCTTCCACTACGGCATTAGAAGCATCCTCCTCCAGTTGAGCTAAAGCAAAAACTCTCCCGTGATTGGCGTCGCCGGGGGCTTGAGCGTGTAATGGTCTTTGCTGTGCTGGCCTTTGTAGGGGTGGCTTGTTTGCATTCACCTGCCCAGTTGCTTGATTGGTCCTCGGTAGAAACAATGGGCATTGATTTTTGAAGTGCCTAAACTTTCCACATGCAAAGCAGTGACACGGGTCCATGCCTGTCCTCTCTGGTACGCCTCCAGCTCCTAGAGCAGTCTAAAGTCTCTATCCACCCGCCTGATCTGGGCGATGGTATGGTGTCGCTCTCTGTAATTCGCTACTACTATCACCCGTTCGGATTGGACCTCCTCTTGCGAAGCTCTATCATCACTAGCTGTCCTCTATATCTCTTTCCACAAATGTAGCTCGATCAACCATATCCCCATACTCCTTGATCTTTAGGGCCACCAACTTCTCCTGAATAACAGGCCTTAGTCCCTGCTCAAGCGCTTGGCCCTACTAGCCTCAATAGATATAAACTCCATAGCATAATGGGATAACTCATCAAACCTCCTCTCATACTCAGCCACCATCATGCTGCCCTGTCGTAGAGCAAGAAAATTTGCCCTCATTCTGTCTCTAACTAATTCCAGTAAATACTTGTCTTGGAAGATTTGGTCGAACTCCTCCCAAATGAGTGCATCAGTGTTCCTCATTCTCTTTACAGAATCCCACCAATGGTCGGCCTCTCCCTCCAATAAATATGTCGCCAAGCCGAACCTAAGGTCATCGGCCATACCCTTGCTATCACAAATCTTCTTCACTCGGCGGATCCACCTATCTGCATCCAAGGGACTGGAGATTCCTTGGAAAGTGGGTAGGCGTTGTCTTAGAAATTCTCGAGGAACGACCATTCTCTGATTCTCATCCCCGTTGCCCGGTACTTGGGCTAGTGGATGAGCTCCCCCATTGTGGTTGTTGTGGTTATTTTTGTTTCCATTCTGGTTTTGTACCAAAGTGGTGAGCCCCCTTAAGCATTGGTAGGTGTCATTCAGACATCGGGAGGTAGTGGTGGTGGGTTTGCTTCGCCACCACGACCTCGTCCACGTCCACGCCCACCGTCCATCCTACACATCAATTCACAATTTGGTTTTATTGATGTACAAGACATCCTAACTATACTTTTAATCTAAAGCATTAGACGTGTGTAGAATTTATATCAACGATTCTATTCCACCTAGTCCTCCACTCTAATGGTAATCCATAACCTACAGCTCCCATGTAAGACCTAAAGCTTAGGCTTTGATACCAAAACTTTGTAACGCCCCAAAACCCACCCTAGACGGCATTACAAACTAAAAACCATTCACATCATGAGAGAAACTAAATAATTCATCCATAAAGAAATTTCATTCATCAAATATATCATTTACAATTTCATCTCAAAAGAATAGGTCAACCATAGCCACTATATCCAAAAGAATATGCCAAGCTATGGCAATTACATCCAAAAAGAATTACATTTAAACTTGGCAGCGGAATAAACAAAATACTAGACTATACATGATCATAAATAATTTCCCTAGTCTAGCACAAAAATAAACTATAACTTTAGACGTCTACCTCGGGATCCATGAACCTGTCTAGTGGAGCTTCCAAATGTGTTGGTTCCTCAATTCTCAAATTCTCCTTCAGTACATAATCTGAAAAATATAGTTTGTAGGGGGTGAGCACTAAGCTCTGTAGCAACATTCCTCCCAAACTCGAAAAAGGTTTAGAAAAGCATATAAAAATGGTATGTCACCTTTCACAAATAACATATATGAATTTCGAAAGAAAACTGGGATATTTAAACATTTCTCAAGTTTAAGCAACAATAATAATTTAATGCATAAGTGAAACCAATATACAACTAATAATCTATTCCACCATAAACCGTTTCTCTCAAGTTCTTCTCATACTTCCCAAAATTCTTGTAGAAACCATTTCTGGTACAATGAATAATAACCCACCACTGTATTCGTATCTCTGGTATGAAGTAAGACCTCGCATGGATACCATCGAAAATGTCATGGCCCACGTACAATCCATACAAATCATTGCAAAGATATTCAACCTTTAGGAAGGGCGTATGCCAACACCATGGCAGTGACGTATCCAACCAAAGAGTAGTATACTAACCCCTTTTTCCACGATGACCCTTAAGCGATAATGGTTTAGTCCTCGCAAGACACTAATCTCATTACGAGTGGAAGGAAAAGTTCTAACCCACACGGAGTAAAAAGGCGTCTGCACACTCTAAGATACCCAGTCAATAGTAGCCCCTGTTTATCCAACAACCACACAAGAGATACAATACCAATAATTTCCTCAAATAACAACAATTCCATAAATCCCCAATTTTGCATGTAGTGTTTCAATAGAACAACTGAATAAAATGCAAAAGATCATCATCAATATCATTTTAGTACTCAACTCAAAGCACTAAAGTTTTCTAAGTCAAGAACAAAGGAAGAATCAAGAAGAAAATTCATCTCTTTTGAAAACTAGGGTTTTATATCAAGAAAATGAGATTTCATGGGTATTCAACCCTAACTTGTGTAAAACATGGTAATAATTGCAAGAAGACCAAGAAAAGATGATTTCATAGCTAATATATAAGATTTAGAGTCAAAGAATACATATATATTAGCCCTAGCATCAATGGACAAGAATGGAAGAAAACCCCCTACCTTGTAATCAATAATTTCAATTCAAAAGCCCAAGCTTTGAAGACCTTCTTCCTCCCTTTTCTCTCTCTTTATCTTCTCCTAGGGTTCTAAGAGGTGTGGGGTGAGAGTGAAATGAAAGAATGGGACAAATGGGGCTTAGAATGGTGTTTTAAAATATAAAAATTCTAATTTTTTTATTGATTGAAAAGCTTTAAATAAAGCGTACCGGTACGCAGTACTTGTACTGTTTAGCCTCTGGAGTTGGGCGTACCGGTACGGTTTGACTGACAGATTTTTGCTCTAAATTTCAGTACAGGTTTGGCCCATTTAGAGGTTGAATTGGAAAAGTTTCATGAAATACACTGTTGTATCCCTAGAAGTCTACTATCCACTGTCAAAATTTCAAATTAAATGGACTACAGAATAAAAAGTTATGATTAAAACACTAGATAGTGTCCAAAATCCTTTTTACCCAAATTCTCTCTAACGTGTGCTTTACCTCCGAAATACTTCCTCACTTCTAATATACCCAATATTACTTCTCCCAATATTTCTTAACCTTCCGGATTCAATGAAAATCTTATTTTGACCTAAAAATATTTTGAACTTACCTAATAACCACTTCCAAGCTTAAATACCTTAGTANATCCTAACTATACTTTTAATCTAAAGCATTAGACGTGTGTAGAATTTATATCAACGATTCTATTCCACCTAGTCCTCCACTCTAATGGTAATCCATAACCTACAGCTCCCATGTAAGACCTAAAGCTTAGGCTTTGATACCAAAACTNCCAATAGTTATTTCTACCATTATAATCTATGTGGTTCATTCTTACGTCATTACATATATTAGAATTACTAAATAATTATATCATTATATTAATATAAACATGCAGGGGTTTACACAATGACATCGTTTCATAAACCTTAACCCAATGGCCACATTACAACCCTACTAAAGTCCTTTTTGATTCCAGAAATCATGCATTTGTATTAATCCTATCATTCTAAAAAGGAAAATGTTAATAATATATTTAATATAGTGTCAATATTCTTTCATGAGATTATGTCAAATTTAAATTTTATTCAAATAACCGTTCTTTTAATTAACTATATGTGAAATTATTTGCTTTATTAACAATATTCCAATCACATGTAGTTATTGAGGAAACAGTCACTATAACATGTGTGTATTCTTTGCTAGGAGTATTCCATGGGAGGATTGGCATCAAGACTACCATGAAAGATGGTAATATTTCTTAAGTGATTCTTGAAAAAAAAAAAAAGAAATCATTGCACACACACACAAGTTCTTATAGAAATATATAGATAATGTTACAACTAACATGTATTACTCTTATAGTGATCAGAAAAAGAAAATATTCTAGCAATGGATAAGAATATTAATTTAATTTTACTTGTGAAACATATGAATTATTTATTCTTAACTATTGAAATTTATAGGTCACTTCACTTAAAACATTCACGAGACAAAACTTGTCCACTAGGGATCATCTAGAGGTTTAAAGGCTTATTGCATATGCTAAATGTAATCGTGAAAAAATCTATAAAAATGATTTTATCTCTGTTTGTATTTTATTTTATAGTTTTTATAATTTACCAGGGACTAGAAAAGTTTAAGTTGGGGAGTGTGACTAACCCTAATTAATTTGTAAATTAGAATAGTTAAATAAATTAAATTGGTATGATAAATAGCTAAAAACTATCAATTAGAGTCAATTAGTGTTTGTGCATAAGTAGGGTTTTTATGTGTATTATGTATAAAGTTTTTAGGGTTTGATGCAGAATTACTGAAAAATATGAAGAACAATGTGTCAATGCTTAAAAGAACAAGGAATCAAAGTGTAAAATAAACAAATGAAGAGTCATCGTGCAAAATCCAGCAAGACCTCCACCGTCTGAAGTTGATCCTGCCACCTCCTACTTTCCTTTGCCTATAAATACTGCATGCCTCCTTCCTTCTTCAAACAGCCGGACTTAGAGAGTTCCAGAGAGAAGTTCCAAAAAGAAAAGAGAGAAAGACGAAGTAAGATACAAACCGGTCCGTCATACACTCCAATCGAAACTTTGTATATTTACATTTCTGTTGAATCTTTCTATTCGGATAGTTGAACTGTCGCCACCTTTTTGTCTTGACTGATAATAAAGGTGGTTGTGTTTCAATTGTTCCTTGTGAAGGAAGTTTTAGAGTATGTATTTTAATTTCAGTTGTAATGAAAACTGCTCATACTCCTTGTTTGTTTATAGCAATAGGGCGTGAGTAGTTACTTATATCCTCCAGTGAGAGGTAAACATATGTGCAATATTCATATATTTATTTATATATGTATTATACGCTTCATACATGATAGAGTGATATACGTAATTTCGGTGTTGTGCCTAAAATTATGTCATTAGTGCATCATGAACCTGCCGGTTATATATCTATGGTGTTCCTATCGGTATATGGCTTGTCCTCCACTAGAACACTGAGGGTGTTCTACTAATGCATGGTACAAAACCTAAATGATCCTCATGAATGGCTTGTCCTTCTGGATTATCAGGGTTGTTTAACTACTATATATAACTATCAGATTAATGACCTAAGTGATCCTTATGAACGGCTTGTCCTTCTGGATTACTAAGATTGTTTAACTGGTATACATGATAATATTGTCAATCGAATATCTACGATATTCCTATCGGTATGGCTAGTCCTCCACCAGAACGCTGAAAATGTTTAACTAGTATATATATCACAAATGACGTATTGAATAATTTAAGTATTCCTCTTGAATGGTTTGTCCTTCTGGTTCACTTGNTTGTAGAAACCATTTCTGGTACAATGAATAATAACCCACCACTGTATTCGTATCTCTGGTATGAAGTAAGACCTCGCATGGATACCATCGAAAATGTCATGGCCCACGTACAATCCATACAAATCATTGCAAAGNGCTAACCTAAGAAGTTGTTGTGTTATAACTTAATACCACCAGCTAACCTAAGAAGTTGCTGAGTTTTGGTTTATTATGTATGCACTTAATATCATGGAGTCAATTGAATAATTCAAGTAGTCCTCATCAATGGCTTGTCCTTCGANGGCAGTGACGTATCCAACCAAAGAGTAGTATACTAACCCCTTTTTCCACGATGACCCTTAAGCGATAATGGTTTAGTCCTCGCAAGACACTAATCTCATTACGAGTGGAAGGAAAAGTTCTAACCCACACGGAGTAAAAAGGCGTCTGCACACTCTAAGATACCCAGTCAATAGTAGCCCCTNATAAAGAAGCACGATACCTTCCACTACGGCATTAGAAGCATCCTCCTCCAGTTGAGCTAAAGCAAAAACTCTCCCGTGATTGGCGTCGCCGGGGGCTTGAGCGTGTAATGGTCTTTGCTGTGCTGGCCTTTGTAGGGGTGGCTTGTTTGCATTCACNTCATGAATACCACCAGCTAACCTAAGAAGTTGTTGTGTGATGATTTATATACATCACACCGACCGGTTGACTTGCTAGTAACATGAGAGTTAACTGTTATAAGGTAGCATTTCCAGTAGTTGACCAGTATGATGCATATGGGATCCTTAAACTGAAGGATATTTTTTATATATTATAGTCTTCTATCAACTTTATCTGCAACCAACCTTTTAATTAAACTAGTTATCAATCTAAGCTCACATCACAAACTATCACATGTTGTCCTATTTGAAATAACAACTTCACTATTTTTATTTTATTTCCTAATTATTCAAAGTCTTTGTGAGATCGATACTTGAACTTAAAAATGAGAAAATTATAATTCGACCACTTATACTTGGGTGTATAATATTAATTCGATCACGAAAAAGTCCAAATCACTTTGCATTTAACATGAGTAGCTAAGCTTTAAGTTGGCCAATCCAAGGGAGATTTCCTCTTGGGTATGCTAAATCAACCTTTTTTATTCCTCCTCGTAGTGAAAGGTGGTTTGATTTGAGTAGATTGAGTACAAACGTGGTTGTGAGCTCTTGATACACCGTAGACTTGTCATGGGATATGCTTGAGTCCTCACCTCCATTTTAGTCTCTCGCTTCCTAAGAATCAATCAAACACCTATGAATCATTGGAAGAATTTTTTGAGTTTATTTGGCATTCCCATTGGAAAGACCTCTTTGGATTAGCCAACACTTGTTTCCATTACATTTCATCGAAAACACAACTCACCAAAACACAAAAGTCAAAGACTTTATAGTTTTCCATTTTTCACAAAATCACCTTTAACGTAATTCACCTTCATTCCCTGAGGAGATGACCTTGGAATACTTAATTCCAAGTAAAACAAGACACTCGAAAGTCTCTCTATGCTTGGGGCTCACTTTTGCACACACACACACACATATTTCATTCACACACATGTTTTCCATTTCTTGCTAGATATCTGAGGGAGGGTGACACTCAATTTGTAATATTCTCGGTGAAGTTTGAGGTCGATTCCATAGGAAGTTATCTGTTGGAAACCTAAACAGAAAAAGAGTAAATGAAACCTAGAGAAAGATTGTGAATAGATTGTGGTATGAGCTTAGTGATTTGAAAAATAGATTGCTTAAAAATGAGTTTACAATAAATGGAAAAATGGGATGCTTTAGTTGAGAGACAGGGACAAGCATGCCATGCTTTAGTTTATGGTATTGCTACCATACTACAATTATCCCCCACGTTAATGATAAGTTAATTGGAAGATATTTAATATAAAAACCGTAACAAAACAACTCTTAGGTTTACTGGATTGTATATGTACCATACCACAACCAATTACCCTAGCAAACTTGAAGGTATACAACCGTTCAAAAGTTCACTTTGATAATTGATCGGAAGGTTTATGGTTTAATGAAAAACATAACTTCGATTATGCATTGAATGAAAACATTGGATATGGAGAGATTTAATCCGTCTATAACCAATCTCTTGACTTTTACATAAAATCCAACTTAGTAATTCATTAAATCATACATGAAGAATATAATATAAAAAGATGGAATGGAAATAACAACAAAACCTAGCTCGGTACTTGCATGAACCATGAGCATAACCTAAGTACAAAACATTAAAGGAATACAAAGTACAAAACATTAAAGGAAAGTACAATCCATCAATTAAAGGAGGTTTATAACAATAAAGCATAACCGAAAATGTAATTATCATAACTCAAGCAATGCTACACAAGTCCTTCCCCACTCACTAAAGAGCTAATGAAAAACTACACACTCTTCATAGTCATAGACAACTTAGAAAACTGGGTGATGTTCATTCCTCTAAGTAAGATTGGAATTACAATATAGAAACAAAGTTCCTAACTCTTCCCTGAGGTTAGATTGAAAATTCACCACCCTTTCTTTGCCAAGGCAAGTTAGGAAATGGTCTTCAAGAAATGTAGAAGAGAGAGTAGGCTAGGAAGACCTTAAACTGTAATTGAAGAATGATTTGAGAAACTGGCATGAGGGGGTATTTATAGAAGGGGATTAGGCAGTTGCTTTCGCGATTGGCCAATCAGATTCAAGCGTTGCGACAACTGACTAATAAGAGAGAAAGAGGGAAGTCGGTTTCACAACCACACGGACGCCAGCTACCACTATCCGGATGGTGCTCTTCCAATGTTCCTTTTTTTCATTTTAGCCCCTTAGCTTTCCAATTTCGCTCTTTTAGACTCTATAATTTCAAAATAATATAATTTCACCCATTAGTACAAATATCCTTTAACTTTTAGCCCTTCAACTATTTAATTAGTGCAATTAACCCTTAAATTCTTATAAATAATGCAACATTTTAGGGTTAATCAATGGTGTGTCCAATTTCATCTAAGACATGAACTTTACTCACATTATACAAGGATCTAATAATCTGATCTTCTGTGTATAAGCCAAACTTTACACACTAAATTATCTACAATGTAAAATAAAAGACACCTATCCATACCATATATTTAATATGATGCAAACATTTTATCCACATAGATTCTCATTGAAATAGGAAATGAAGAAATTTTATTAAATAATAAACTGAGTTTCACTGCAAAAAGTAAGCTTTTAGTGTATTACTCTATCATCAACACCCTTATAGAGACAAATCTAGTTGATAAGAGAACCAAATGGAAGACTATCATTGATCCTACTATAACGCCCAAAATCCACCCTAGAAGCCATTCAAAAGTTGCAAGCTCCCATTATCTCAATTTTTGTCAGACTTTTTATTAGACACCAAAGTATTGTGACTAACTGGCGTTCAAAGGTGGAAGTAGTTTCCAACTTTAACTTTCAGTCCAATTTTGACCTACTTAGAAGTCGATTCATAAAATTTTTGTGAAATACACTTTTGTAACTCTTGAGATCTAGTTTCTTTTATCAAAATTAATGGTCAATCTATTGTCAAACTAAAAAGTTAGGGATAAATTACCAAGGTAGTATCTAGTTATTCTCCTCCTAACTTATCCCAAAGATGTTTCCCAAGATTCAAATCACCCCTAATACTCCCTATATCCCTATTGCTAATCCATTTATTATTCATGCAACACATAATACACAATGTGCATTATTTTAAATATATGGAGGTTTAAAGGGTGGAGTCACTCTTGCTCTGGATTAGCTCCACCAAGTAGCTTGGAGGAGTTGACATTGCTACTAGGGAATATAATAAGTAGAGAAAAATCATTTGAGAAAGAAGGTAGAGAAAGAAACGTAAAGTTTGAATTTTTGGGATTTTTATGGAGTGACCTTTGAACACCAAGAGGTGTACTACTAGCCTAATTTAGATGTTAGAAATTCAGTGGTATAGTTAAAATTTGATTTCATATACTATAGGTTCATGAATTTGAATTTTAAAGTATCGGGTGTAGAGTTTGTACACAACAGATTTGGGATTTGACTATGTTTTGGATTAATTGATTGTCATGCTTGTGTTTGTGCTGTCAAGGGGGTGTTTGGTGGCTTGCCGTAACTGGTGGTGATGAAGTTTTGATTTTTAAAAAATTTAATCTCCTTAACTGTGTGGTTGTATATTTGAAAGAGGGGTACCCCTACTTAATTTGGACCTTATGAAGCTATTTCCATCATTAAACATGAGTTTGGAGGTCATTTAGGACGTGAAAACGAGAGTTATATATCTGGCCCTTTGTTTGGAAGTGAGTTTTGAGTTCACTTTGACCGAGTTTTGGATAGGGTTAGAGGTTAATTAGAAGCATATAACCTATTGGTTTTAATAAACAGATATGCAAAGAGTGTCTAGGATCAGAAAATAGGAGAAATTATGTACTTTAGTGAGGGAAATAGGAGGTGGAAATGGGGTACTTGAAAGAGAAGATGGGAACCTAAGGTTTTGGTCAAAATGCCCAAAGGAAGAAGATGAAGTGGGGAGGGGGACCACTGGTCCCCCGACAATGCATATGGGTGCATACAAACTCCAAATGACCTATATTTGGTGCCAAAGTGTAAACCCCACACTTTTATCTTTATATATGTATGTAGGTTAATATATCAAGTTATTAATTCTTTTGAAATATCAATATGGAAATGAAAAATGGAGGTTTTGTAGAAAAACAGACAAAACCTTCTAAAAGGTCGATGAAAAACCTTCCGGAAGGTTAAGGTAAAAGATTTAACCAGTAGGCAAAACCTTGTGGAAGGTTTCTGAAAAAGTTGGCCTAGTAGGCAAACCATCCGGAAGGTTGATGAAAATGTTTGTCCAGAAAATAAACCTTCCGGAAGGTTAAGGAAGATGATTGTCCAGTAGACAAAACCTTCTAGAAGGTCAATGACAACCTTCCAGAAGGTTAATGAAAATGGTTTGTCAAATAGGCAAACCTTCTGGAAGGTCTTCAAAATATCTAAAAATTTTAAGTCATGAATAGCCGGCTTTCCTTTCACATAAATACTTAAGGACAACCCCTTTAGCCCCATTTCAACACTCAAAACCCTAAGGGACCTTAGAGAGGAGTAAAAGAAGAGAAAAACACAAGATCAAAGGAAATTTCAACTTCAAGAAGATCAAAACCTAGTCTTTTCAAGAACATCAAGGTAGGGGATTTTCTTCCATTCTTGTCCATTGATGCTAGGGCTAATATATATGTATTCTTTGACTATAAATCTTATATATTTTCTATGAAATCATCTTTTTTTGGTCTTCTTGCAATTATTACCATGTTTTACACAAGTTAGGGTTGAATACCCATGAAATCTCATTTTCTTGATATAAAACCCTAGTTTTCAAAAGAGATGGACTTCTTCTTGATTCTTTCTTTGCTCTTGACTTAGAAAAATTTATTGCTTTGAGTTGAGTACTAAAATAATATTGATGATGATCTCTTGCATTTTCTTCACGTGCTCTATTGAAATACTACGTGTGAAATTTGGGATTTATGGAATTGTGTTATTTGAGAAAATTGTTGGTATTGTATCTCTTGTGTGGTTGTTGGATAAACATGGGCTACTATTCACTGGGTATCTTGGAGTGTGTAGACGCCTTCTTACTCCTTATGGGTTAGAACTTTTCTTACCACTCGTAATGGAGTTAGTGCCTTGCGAGGGCTAAACCATTATCGCATATGGGTTACCGTGGAAAAAGGGGTCAGTATGCTACTCTTTGGCTGGATACGTCACTGCCATGGTGTTGGCATACACCCTTCCTAAAGGTTGGACATCCTTGCGAGGATTTGTGTGGATTGTACGTGGGCCATGATAATTTCGATGGTATCCATGCGAGGTCTTACTTCATACTAGAGATACGAATACAGTGGTGGATTATTTTTCATTGTACCAGAAATAGTTTCTACAAAAATTTTGGGAAGTATGGGATTCTACAAGAACTTGGGAGAAACGGTTTATGGTGAAATGGATTATTAGTTGTATATTGGTTTCACTTATGCATTAAATTATTACTGTTGCTTAAACTTGAGATCTGGTTAAATGTCCCAGTTTTCTTTCGAAATTCATATATGTTATTTCTGAAAGGTGACCGACCTTTTTCATATATTTTTCTAAACCTTGTTCGAGTTTGGGAGGAATGTTGCTGCAGAACTTAGTGCTCACCCCCTACAAACTATATTTTTTAGATTATGTATTAGAGAAGGATTTGGGAATTGAGGAACTGGCATACTGGGAGATTCCCGTAGACGGACATGTTGATCCCGAGGTGGACGCTTAGAACAATATTACTTTTTTTTCTAGACTAGGAAATTTACTTTAAAAATATTGTGAAATCTAGACTCTTTTGTAATTCCGCTGCGAGTTTATATTTAATTCTTTTGGGATGTAATTGTCATAGCTTGGCATATTCTTTTGGATATAGTGGCCATGGTTGGCCTATTCTTTTGGGATGATATTATAAATGATATATTTGATGAATGAAATTTCTTTATGAATGAATTATTTAGTTGCTCTCATGATGTGAATGATTTTTAGTTTGTAATGTTGTACAGGGTGAGTTTTGGAGCATTACACAAAGATTCCCTAACATCCATATGGAGGTCCCTGTAAAATTCGTTGCAATCCAAGGCTTCGGTCAATTCGAGGTGTAAAATACCCAGTTTTCCCTCCAGGGTTAATTTGACCCAATTTTGGGTGATTTTGGTCCAAAAATATCACTTTTAGAAATTTAAATTAATATGTGCATTAAATTTCATGAAAATTAAAATTATTTTATTTTTGGCAGTTTCGGATTGATACACTACGACTATTTGGGTTTCCCAATTTCGGAACAAGCCAAGCTTTTTAAATTCAATTTTAAATTATACCATACATTATTTATTATTTTTTAGCATGTTTTAAAATGTATGGTTGGGTGTTTGAATATTGACTTATAATCTGGACCTGGATTAGGGTTTTGAGTGCAGTTTCACAAAAATGCTCGAAATGATTGTATTGTTCATATTGAATGAAACTCTGGGATCGTTTTGAATAAAATGTAAGTGCACACAGGTTTGAGTATCATAGGGTTTACAATATAGGTTGAAATCATAGAGGGTTTCATTGAGTTGGTAAATGCTTGGGTGGCCTTGTTGGTCTTTAGACTTGGGTACTGAATTATGACTAGGGAACATATCTTTCTTAGGGTGCAAGTCCCCAAAATGGTTGGATTGTATGTTCGTATAGACCCTGAGTAGTTTATTAGGATGATTTCCCACCAGTGTATCACTATACAGGATGTTTCTAAACTCTCTTTTATCGTATTGTTTTGTTTAAATGTTACTGTTTCACATGAAATGATGATGTTTGTCATATATGTGTGTGTGTGTATCAATGATTGGATCCACCTAAATAATGTTGAACACCAATGTATAAGTGGTCAAATTATAATATAACACTCGGTTTAAGTCTGAGGTTGAACCCACAAGGTGCTAATAATTGAAATTCAAAATAAAAACGATGAAGTTGTTACAGATACAAAATATAATAAAATAGCTTATGCTGTGAGTTTAGAACAATTAAAATAAACTTAATTAAAACTATGGAAATGCGATAATTAAAAGGTACCCTTCAGGTCAAGGATTACACATGCATTATATTGGTTAAATACTTAAAATGCTACCTTACAAAAATTAATCCCCATTTTATTGGAAAGTCAACCGGTAGGTATGATGTATATTAAACCGTATCCAACAACTGATTAGGTTAGCTGACAGGTATGTATTCAATGCAACAATCAAATAATCCAAGTAAACCAGAAGGCCAGCCATTCAGGAGGAATATTTGAATTATTCAATCGACATCTCTATACCATGCTTCAGTTAAACAACCCTAGTGAACCAGAAGGAAAGTCATTCAAGAGGAACACTATAGTTATTCAACTAGTAGGTTGATGATTCACTGATGACAAGATTCTAATTTATTCATTGAATCAAAAGCATTGGTTATGCCAAGACTTAACCCATCTATAACCAATCAATCAACTGTTACATAAAGTCCAATCACGTACACCACTATATCATGCATGAAGAACATAATTAGTAGATAGTATGGTATATAGAAATAGGTATTGCTCGGTGTTCATAACCATGAGCATACTATAAATTTAAATCATCCATCAATAAGCATACTATCTACTATAGTGGTGTACATTAAAGCATACTATACTATATAACATTAAAGCATAGTTAAAACATCGACATTTCCTTAACTTAAACAATATCTTACATATTTTCACCCTTCACTGAAGGGTATAAGTGGACTACTCACACCCCATTGCTATAGATGAGCAAGAGATGAAAAATAGTTCCATTACAACACAAAACAAAATACAAACAATCCTTCCTTGAGGAATAGTTGAAACACCACCACTCTTACTACCAGTTAGGGCACAAAAGTGGTAGAGATTCAACTCTCCAAGTAAAAAGGAATAAAAAAATGTAGAAGAAAGAAAAGCTACTGGAACGTTGGCTGGAAAGCTAGTTGGAAGTTATGACACCCCAAAAATCGGGGGTCCTTAATTTAACAAAATTCGGGCAGAGTTTCCTTTGTACGGAAAGCTCTACCCAAAATACAACATGTGCATCATATAATCACATGACCCATCCGAGGTCCAATATATAATATTGACCACACCGGGTCCATTTATAAGTAAACATTGACCACACCGGGTCCTTTTATAAGTAAACATATAATAGCATGCAAGATTACATTAAAATAGTCCAAAAATAAACTTAGCGAATGTTTTACAAAAACATAGTTTTTCACAATAAAACTCTATATATACAAGTTCCATTGCAAGTAATTCCATATAATTACATGTCCAAAAACATAATTTTACAATAGTTTTACAAAAACTAGGTTCAAAAGCTACAACCTGGCTTTTCTTCATCTTTGAGGCCCCGAATGAGAGTCATCCACCGGGGTATATTCCGCACCTGAAATGTGTTCCCGTATAGGGTGAGCTATCACCAGTAGAGTATTTCCTACAGAGGCTACTCCTCAACCTAAGTGCATATGCAATGTTCACATGCAACATTTAACAACCACAATCCATTCCATACAAGAACATATAAATCTAGATGAAAATTCTACCATGTCATGTCATGATATGAGATGATACTCACTCACACACTTTAACCCGAGCCCTCACCGACTCCCGTAACACAATGCAAATGCCAATGTGTAGAAAATATGTCATTCATGAATTTCATCCAATGATCATTTTAAAATCTCCGTGTGAAACTCGGAAAAATTTAAACTTTTTCTTAGAAAGGGCAAAATGGTAATTTGTCATCTTAATGCGTATTTAAAATACTTATGTTCTAGACCTCGGATGAGGAAACAAAATTTGTCGTTGGATTTGTATCGCAAAATCTAGTCACCCTGTCAAATTTTGTCGAATTCCAAGATAGCCAAATTTTTACACATCGTTCAAGGCAACTACGAGGCGAATGACATTTTAAAGGTCTCCAAAAATAAATTTTTTAAACATTTTCTTAAAATTAAGTTAAAGTTCCAATAAAATTAATTTGAACTAAATCTGAGGTATAACGAATCATTTTGGAACGAAAAATGGATTCGAAAGTCGAAAATATGTGGTGCGATGTGGACCACATATTTGGGACTATAAATATCTACTTAACTTAGATATTTTGGGAAAAATATCTCATGTTCTTGACCCTTGGCCGGCCATAGAGAGAAGAGAGTGAAAAACAAGAAGTTCTTCAAGCTTCAATCCAAGATTTCCGAAGTTCCGTCGGTCGGAATTCGTCGAGCCAAGAATCAAAGTTCATCTCCTTGACGAGAGCTACGTGTATGTACCAAGAAAAGTGGATTTCACCGAAGGTCCCAAAAAAAGACTTTGGAGGAATCAAAGGTTATTGGGCTTGTTTTGGTGTTTTTTAGAAGTTCTACCACTTCCTACACGCTACAAGAGGTAGGGTTCCCTCCTACCTTGGTTTTATTCTTAACTTAAGTGGAGTTTTAGTGGCTAAAAATGGTTTATATATGGGTTGTCCAAGGGCTGTCCAAATGGACTGTTTTTGGACTTTTTTAATGGCTGAAATTGGGTTGTATGTGGGATGTCCAAATGGACTGTTAAGGGGCTGAATTACGGACTATTTTTAGGTCATGTTATGGACTGTTTTGGTGCTGAAATTGGGGCTGTTTTGTGCACAAATTAAGGGCTGTTTTTGGGGCTGTATACGGACTATTTTTTGGGCAATTTTAGGGCCTACTTTGGGGCTATTTTAATGCCTATTTTGGGGCGGTTTAGTGGCTAAATTTTGGGCCACTAGGAAAAGAATATTTCAGTTTTGTCCTTGAGTTCAAGATTTTGAATCTTAAGGAACGGACAGTTCAGTCAGAACTTTTCTCAACCACTCAATCCAATAATAATTATTTCTACTACTCCCACCTTAACCTAAGAAATGTTTTTTATGCAACTATCAACTTCACAATAGAACTGCATTTTACCTGATCATTAGCATTTCTAATATCAGTGCAGCCTGCATTACAATCTAAGGACATGAAGAAGACAATGCTTCATATATGGTGGCGCAAAATGGTGTTGTATCACAAGCAAAATACCACGCAATGCAAGCATAAAACATTCATACCAAAAAACTTAAATCAGTTTCTGTGTAGAAAAAAAAAGAATACCTTGTGGCCAAAAAAATGGCCAGCTGGATCACACTTGAATAGTTGAGGCCCTTTCTCATCATCAATATCCAAAACCATAGCAATTTCACATTGAAAAAAAAGAAAAGAAAATAATGGATGGCAACATTCCCAAAGAACCACGAAAATTAATGGATCAAAAATGAATAAATATTTACACACTATCCAATTAATGATATTCCTCAATATGACAAAGATCTTTCGCAAGATAAATGATCAGGTACAAACCTACTCCTAAGGGTCTCATGTAGACATGTTGAGTATAAACCTAATACTTGTCTGCGATCCTAAAATCACAAAAATTTATGTATCAACTAATTAGGAATTTGTCGTCAAGTATGCTAAATGAAGTATTTGTCTCCATGAGAGATCATGTCAAAGCCCAAACAACATTCCAAATCACTCCAAGGAGCTATAAAGTTTGGCCTTAACTATCAATCTTAAACTTGTTTCTCCATGAGGACAAAAATAAATGCAATGGATCCCTAGGACAACCCAAAAATAAGGGAAATGCTCGAACAATAAGCAACAACTATTATATGAATGAAACAATATTAGCATACCATCTGGCCAATACTTCCACAGGCATTTCATATCCATATTTGAAACGAAACTCAACAGCCTCATTACTGGCTTGTTGGACCAAGGTCCTTGCATCAACTGAAAATGAGAAGGAAAACATTATCAAAAAATTACTGAAAACGCTAAGTAGGAATTCCAAATTCTTTGCTCATATCCAAGAAGGTCAACCAAAACAAGCTTCTAAGTTGATTTCCATGTACATTTTCAACTACGTTCAAACAAGGTTGGTTGAAGACAATAATATGTCCCCAAAATGTTTGATTGCTGCTCCAAGTAAAGCAATATTCAAGGCAACAGAATGAATAAATAGCTTATACAATTATGTGGCAATAAAGCTTCAAATTTCTATGCATTAAAGATTCTCCTCATAAAAGAAATCTCAGTTTAACCGTCACATGAGATTTTGTAGCTAATTTCAAGTTACAAGCAATCTAATCTAATCCAAGGGCTTCTAGGGCTGCACAATTGTGCGACAGCATCCTCATTCCAGACAACAAGTATATAGTTCATTCCATTTTAAAATAAGTACCTAGAATGATCTTTTTTCTTATATCATGGTTCGCCCATCCAATCACAAAAAATTAATCAAATTGCATATATTTCACAAAGAAAATTACTAGTTCAAAACTATTAAAGTTTCGGTAATTTCTTCAACTTAGTGAATTCCAAGATTCAAAGTTGATTTTAGTGAGAAAGCTCAAGGAGACACACCTATCGTGCCAGTAGCCAACAGTCCAAGGTACTTGGTAATAGAAAACAAATGGGTCACACTAGTCTGATCCAAAAGCTTGTCCTGCACATTAGATTTACATATGACAATTTCTCAAAAGCCCAAGATCAAAATACAAAAACCTACAACTTCGACCGCTAAAAAGAAGGGAAAAATAAGCTAATTGGACGAACCGGAACTTTCTTCTATGTAACAACACAAACCGAGTCCTTCCCATGCACACCAATCGAGGTTATTCCAGCGGCGTTGTTATGTGCTATATTTTGCCTTTAAATTAAGTGTGTTTTTGACATAGATTATGTAATAACATGCTTGTCAATTGTGTTGAATATAAATGTTGANTATGTGCTATATTTTGTCTTTTAAATTAAGTGTGTTTTTGGCATAGATTATGTGATAACATGCTTGTCAATTGTGTTGAATATAAATGTTGACACATGCTAGTTGATGTTTTGACATTGTGATGAAATTATGGAGATTATTTGCATATGATATAAATCTTCATGGTAGACATTGATATGTAGAAATTGTTCTTTTGGCATGCATTGCAATATGAACATGGAATTGACATCACATTCATGGGCATGAGTCATGAGTGTGGGTGTGTGTATGCATGGTTAATCAAACACCATTCTTGGTGATTGATGGGTGGACTCGGGAAAGTTGGGTTGAAAATCTGAATGAGTCACATGGTTGCATGAAAGAAAAACTTGTGTTGGGTATAGCAAGAAGGGGTAGATTCCCCCCTCGGGTGCAAAACCCGGCGACTTGGTTATACACTCCCCTGTGGTGAAATTTTGGAGAAGTGTAGTATGGTGTACAGAACCGGCGGTATAAAATCCAAAATCCATTGCCCAACAAGACACAAGATTTTGATTTACAAAGTACTCATACAATGAGTAACACCCATCAATGATTTGGTTTTATAATAAAACAACTTTTATTTCAAACGATCATTTGGTGGATTTTTCCGTCACTTGACGGATTCAATATACCTTGGCATTGCATTGTGTCATGGGAGTCAGTGATGACTTGGGTTTAAGTGCATGAGTGAGTATCATCTCATTTCATGGCATGACATGATTACATTCCACATTTAATGCATATTCTTGTATGAAATGATTGTTAAATGTTATTTGTTGCTTATACACACCACATATGCATCTAAGGTGGGGAGTAGCCTCTGTAGGGATTATTCTACTGGGTGTTGGCTCACCCTATACCAGAAAACATTTCAGATGGGAGAGATACACCGGTGGATGGCTCCAATTTGGACCCTCATGTTTGAAGAAAGCCGAATGTGGCTTTATTTTGTGTTAATGTAAAACATTTGTGGAAATAATGTTTTGTGCATGTAATCTTTTGCAAATAATTGTAATAGAACTTATATAGACTATTGTTAAACTAACCTTGAATGTTTTGATATAAATATGGATAATTAGACCCAGTATGGTCATTGTTAAATATTGGACCTCAGATGGGTCTTGTTATTATATGATTGCACAGGTTGAGTTTTGGGTAGAGCTTCCCATACAAAGTAGACTCTGCCCGAATTTCGTTAAAATTATGGTTCCGATAAATGGGGTACAATGACATGATATCGAATTACTCGGTATTTATGGGTATTCCGCAAGTTGATGGAAAATCAACGGACCCCCGAATTTTGGGGTGTCACACTCTGGGTCTTTCGTGGGGTGAGTACTTATAGACTTATACCAATAGCACCCAACCGACATGAAATTCATGGACTTCCACCAATGGTTTCGCGTACACCCACACACTTTGTGGACTCTTATACCACTGGAATGCGTATCCAAGTCACCGGGTCTCTCACCCGAGGGATTTTCTAGCCCTTCTTTCTTACCCCGACCCTAGTTTTTCATGTAACCATGCGACTCAACAGGATCTTTGATCCACCTTTCCCGAGACCACTTATCAATCCACCAAGTGTGGTGTTTGATCAAACCATGCCCACACACCACACTCATGCATTATGCCCATGAATGCAATGCCAATTTCATGCTCAAAATGCAATGAATGTCAAATGAGCTAATTTAACCACATATTTCATGGCAATTTATCAATTGCATATAATTACCATAAATTATCATGATTTTAATGTATTAACAACATATCTCAACTCATTCATCCTCATCAAAAATTCACAAGCATGTTATACAAAACTCATGCCATAATAAACTTGATTCCACATAGGCATTTAGCAAAACACCTTCAAGGCAAACAAATCATGTTATTACACAAATTTTGCCCACATCATTCACAAGGCACAATGGCAACACATAGTATGCCCAACAATATCAAGTTCCAACAATTAGCACATGGAACCTCACATATCAATTTCAAACTAGTAATTGATTAAATCATTTCAACACCTACTCCATAACCATAGGCAAGTGAAATACATAGTTCCATATACCTACCCATTTCTATTAAACCAACTATATAATAGGAATGTTTTAAAATACACAAAACAACCCACATAAACTCAATTTCCAATAGTTTACACCAATAGCTTCCACATATCAAATTTAAGCTAGAAGTTGGTCTAAGTCATTTCTATACCCAATTCCTCACTTCCATAACAAGAGTCAAGTGACATTTATAGTTCTATCTACCTAAATCATAACACATAACATCCTAGGTTAGAAAATAAGCCAAAGTAGGAGGAACCCTACCTCTTGAAGTGTAAGATAAGTGTAGAAAGCCTCAAGAACACTTCCTAAGCCCAAAGTTCTTGATTTCTAAAAAATATTTTCTTTGGATCTTCATTGAAATCCTTCGTTCTTGGTACGTAGACGTAGCCCCCGTCGCGGTGATCAACTTTAACTTAGTCCAAGTGATTCCGACCGACAGAACTCCGTGAATCGAAGAGAGAAAGGTAGAGATTTTTGTTTTTCTTCTTCTTCTCCTTCCAACGTTCAAACCAGTAGAGAAATGTCCCAAAATCAGATATTTAGTCCATATTTATACATTTTAACGTTTGGCCCACGTCGCGCTACACGTCTCCCTTTTTCTGGGTCTGTTTTTGCCCCGAAACGATTAAATTTTACTCCGATTCAAGATCAAAATATTTTATATGAAATTTATTTAAATTATAATAAAATTTTAGAATTTCTCATTTTTTGGGCGTTTTTGAGGTCACCCGTCGCCTCGAAAAATGTGAAAAATCTGACTATCTCAAAATTCGACAAAAATTATCTAGATAACTAGATTTCGCGGGATGAATCCAACGGTGAGGTCGATTTCATCATTCGAGCTCTAGAGAAATATAGATTTTCAACTCGCACTATAGTGACAAATTACCGTTTTACCCTTTTTCATAAAAAGTTTAAATTTTCTCGAGTTTTTCAGAAGTGGTTCGACAGGGCCTTGTTGTACTGTTTCTGAATTTTTGAATTGCCCCTGACCTTTCTGACTTCCCTCCACTCTCTGTGGCTGTCTCCTTGACGGAATTCTAGAAATGAAGCAAAGGCCTGTCATATATAAAAGTAGGAGGTTTAGCTGAGGCAGTAGAAGTTGGATGGTCCAATCAAGTGAAGCTATTGCATGAGCTGACCAATATGAGGAAAGAGGAGCTTAAGGCGGTTTAGCCACCACTCGGATGCCACCCCACCATCTAGACGGTGCTAACACTTTGGATCTTGCATGGTGTGATTCCTTGATGATTTGATGTATTTGCACTTGCCTCCCCTTGACAATTAAGCCTTGACACTTTGCTCCCCTTGAATTTGCACTATTTCTGCCCAAAACCCTGAAAAACATAAAGTTTAACGCATTAACCCTAATTTAGCACTAACCCTAATTTTACGTATTAACTGTTTTAACTCTTTTCATTAACACAATTAACCTAATAATCTAAGTTGTTAACGCACTAATTAGGGTTAATCACACCCCCAACCTAAAAATTACTAGTCCCCAGTAATAAAAAATACTGAACAAAACAAAATCACTTTTGTAGTTTTCACGATTGCATTTAGCATATGCAACAAGCCGTTAAACCCCTAGATAATCCCTAATAGACGAGTGTTGTCTCATGAAGGTTTCTAGTGAAGCTACCTACAAATTTCAATGGGTAAAATATAAGAATTCATATTATTCACTGATAAAATTAAATCATCATTCCTCTAATTTTCCAAGATACCTCCCTTCCCTGATCACTATAAAAGTAACACACATTAGCCGTAACATTATCCATATATTTTCAAAAAAACTCATGTCTATGTGCAATGATTCATTTATTTCAAAAATCACTTAAGAAATACCACCACCCTTCACAGAATGTTTCTTTCTCTTTGAATAGTAATCACCATCTTCTTTCTTTGCTCTTTTCTTCCTTTTGTTCTGCTCTTGCTTTTCATATCACACTGACATAGGAGAGGGTGCAAGAAAATTAGATAGCAAGGGTATGTCAAATATATTTTTTCTGTGGCTTGATTTACTTATGGATTTTACGAAAAAGAAATTATACGTTTTAGGCTCAATCACGGCCAACTAGGGATATAATTTTGTAAAAGAAATGGCTAAGGCTCAAAATTAATCCAAAGATGGCCTAAGATCATTTTCCAAAAATCATACACCTGCATAATTCCAAATTAAAAATTTAAGGAAAATACTAACTATGTAATTGAATGAGTGCTAATCAAAACAAATCTAATGAGATTATTTACAGAAATTTATTGTTGAATCGAAAATTCTTACTTGAGTAATTGTAAAATATCTCTACAAGGAGGATTGACTCAAAATTTGCAATAAGTTTTACATCTCCACTATATATGTAAGCTTAATAAAGGAGTGTAACATTTCAGAAAGTTTCTCAAAATAAGGAATTTTACGTGCTCAAAAGTATGACTTTCTAGGAAAATATTAAGATAGTGCACAACTAATATATGAAAATCCTGTTCAATCAGGTTAAGGGTATCCCTGCATAGCATAAGAATAATAACTTAATTGTAACATGAGTCACAAGAAATACGCATTCTAACTTAACAAAACTTAGCCAACAACATAAATTAGATTAACTTGAAAACCAAATTCAAAACAACATTCAAAACATAAAGACTGAAATGAAATGCATAATTAAAAAGTGTTCATGAAAGATAGTAGAAGAAGTAATGTTGTGGAATCTTGAAAATCTCTAATCATGAAGTAGATAGGCCTCCACCGAAGTGTCCTTTGAGTAGCCTCAAGATCTCGCTCTGATTCTGCTCGTAGTAATCCATACATTGATCGAGCTGGGTAATGTTGGTCCCTAGCTCGGTGACACTGATCTCCAACCCTAGAAACATCTATCGGCTGGGTCTAGCATCAACCAGTATGTATGGCTGCTTCTCCTGTGGCTGAGGCTCCTCTTGTGGCTAAAAATATCTAGCTCCCTGAACTGGTTCGGTATGTGGTGCAAGTGGTACCTCCGGCTCCTCCTCAGGTTGGCCTCTATGGCTTTTTCTCAAAGATGTCTTGTCTAACGGTGCAAAGTGCTCCATCATCGGCCATTAGGGGTCTGTGATCACTCCCTTATCCCTGCACAACTCAGAAACTAACATAGCATATGGAAGTGAGGTCTTATTTACTTTCATTATCAACATCATTTGGTCCATGATCAAGTTAGGCAGATCAATAGTATATCCCATCCCAAAATCATATAGGATGTAGGCTCTCTTAGTGT
Source organism: Ilex paraguariensis (assembly GCA_963454935.2). NCBI lineage: Eukaryota > Viridiplantae > Streptophyta > Magnoliopsida > Aquifoliales > Aquifoliaceae > Ilex > Ilex paraguariensis. The sequence continues at coordinate 3,033,176 of CAUOFW020000001.1, forward strand.
ATATTTGGTTTTTCAGGGACTGGACTGTTCATAGTTATCAAGTTCAAAATCCTATTTTTGTTCGTCAAATCCCCTTACTTGATGTATTTATTCGGCCTCTCCCATACATAGTTTGGATTCCCTATCAGTTCAATCCCTATCTCATTCATATTAGGTAATTGATTATAAGGGTATTGCGGGTTTGAATGTCTCGTTATGGGATTAAAGAAATTTGCAATAGTGGCCGGTGTAACTTGAAAGGCCACTCCCCTAACAAACACACGGAACTCCCTAGGCCCGGTTTCTTTGGAATCACAGACTAGGCATTCATATATAGGAGCAATAAACTTAACATAATTTAACCACCCATGCGTAGCAAGATTCTGTCTAACCTCGATATGTTCAAAATCTTCGTAGGTGACAGGTCGTTCAGCAACAATAGTTTTGGAGAGAAAATAAGTGTCATACCAAACTTGTTGCTCAATGGTTTTGAACATCGCATTGTTGAAGATATTATGAGTCTGGGGTTACTGTGGGGGTGCTTCAGACAACAACGATGATCCTCTCCTAGCCCGACTCGAAGAACCTCTTGTTCTCATTCTTGGATCCATCTTTTCTTGATTTCTCTCTTGATTTCAGCTTTCAATGGATTCTGATCAGTAAGAACTATTTTTTGTATTCTACTGTGAGGGAAACCAAAAACTTATCAGCTTCACACCTGTCTAGTTTTTATATAGGCAATACCTTCCGGACGGTGGGAATACACTATTTTTGAGCTTGCTTCCTGCAAGCTGATGACTAATGGCCTTCTACTATTTTCTACTTCAGTTATAATCCTATAGTTTCAATTATCAATTTAATTCCACAATTACACTACTAAAATACTAACATTAACTAATATTCTACAATTAAATTACTAACATAACATATTAAGCTACTATCATAACATAATAACATAACATCCTATTTACATTTATACAAATCAAAATTTATCCGTCCCTTGATCATAATCATTTTAATCAGAACCTTCTAAATTAATGACATCAGTGACCCAATTAATCTCACGTCTCATGTATCTTGAAAACATGGAACTAGAATAATATGGCGTCTCAAGGTATTCCTTACTCTACCCATACTTAATCCAGTTAAGACGATCTAATGCTTAACCTGAAATTGGTTCCGCAGACTGATTGTATTCTCTCAAATGATTTAAATGACCGCACTTCACACAACCATCGAAGCGATTCGCTCGTCGGTGTTTGGCAAAGGAACTTTTTCCGCACAACGGTTTTCATTGAATGTCGACAATTTCAAATTTTCTAACGACCCTTGCTTTTGCTATGATCAAATAATATATATCTTTTGGAAAAATGCATTGTATGCTCAGACTAAACCAAAACAATTGCTCATCCATCTTTAAAAAAAAATTTAAATTGTGAAAGTTTTTGAAAATTGGTTTGAATTTTGACTTGAAAATTGACTCACTATCTAGTTCTTCAATGTTTACCAGTCACAAAGATTGAATATGGATTGTTCCTAATTAGTAGTTAAAATTAGCATATCACTATGTCTTTTTAAGACTAATTATACTTTGATGAAGTTTAAATGAGGACATTTCAGGTCCTAAAGTGAACAAGGGCTCAAGGGCAACAAATATCAAACTTGAATATAACACCAGCATATTGGGGGACAAAATGGGAAAAGTTTAGAACAAAGAAAGAATAGTCGAACGCCAACTCATGTTCGAATGTTCCCTTGAATTATTTGAAGATCATAATGCTGAGACATGGCGTGTTGCAGTTAAGAAGTAAAACATTGAGGTACTTGAATACCACGTTTGAACGTCCAAAAATGTTCGAACGTTCTCCTCCACTAGTGACGACTAGGCTAATGAGTGGAAGGGAAGTAGTTCAAGACGTATGGAAGTAGATCTCTAGAAGAACACATGCCACTTGAGTGGGGAATTCAAACTGCATCTCCACATTCGAACGTCCATCAGGCAAAGACAGTAACAACGTTCGAATGTTGTCCCAAGACAAGTTGCAGAGTGGATGGCTTTCAGTAGGACTTTCAAATCCCGACACTATTCTTTCACACCCTCTTGTCCCCTTCTCCTTGCCTATAAATACTCCCCTTGTGGGAGCTTCAAAGGAAAGAGTTGGATTGGTACTAGACCAACATTTCTTAGCTTGTTATAGAATTAGTCTTAGCCTTAGGCTTTCAATTACTTGCAAAACTTAAGGTAGATCACCTTTTGGTTGCGGTGGAAACCCTCCAAAAGTGACTAGCTTTCTTCTACTTTCATTAATTGTCTTTTACTTCCATTGCTTGAACTTCCTTCTTCCCTTAGAGGAGTGAAACTCTTCCACTCTTCTAGATCTTTACCAAAGCCGTGAAGGGTGGAACGTGATTCACTCATTCTTTTTCAAATATTGGCTCCTCGCTTATTGTGTTTTACCTTGTAATTCTTCTGTTTTGAGGGATGAGCATCATTCATTTTTCTAGATTTACCAAAGCCATGAAAAGTGAGTAGTTTCTCATTCACTCTTTAGTAAGAGGTGATGGACATGTATAAATTATCCGAAAGTTATATTTGTGCATTTCATTTATGCTTAAATTCTTTATATTTCACTTGTTTATTGAATGATTGACTGCATCTAGCAAAGCTATGGTACTTTGTATAACTGTGAGTACTTTCTATAACATAAATGACTCTTGTATAGAAAGACTTATTGGTTCAAGGCAAGTACCCCGGCTAGATCTTCATGACTACCCTTTAATCTTCACCATTACTGAATTTCATTCAAAGGATGGAATATTAATGCCAAGGTTGGATGCCTTGTAGAAACATTTGCTTGTTTGTAGACGGGTTGAGTCTCGGCACAAACAATTCTTGTAAACTTCTAAAAAGGCATCGAAACCATGTACTTAATTATCACAATCCACCTTTATCTTCCAATTAACTTGTTGTTGACACGGGAATTAATTGAGTTACCAAGCACAAGTGTAATAAACCGGATGATTAATTACATGTTCAGATCCTTGAGCTAAAGGGTGGCTGTTTACATTTGAATTTATCTTATATTTTGTCAAGAAAAACCTCGTGCAAAGAATGATATATTTGGCCAAGGAAAATCTCTAAACATCATCACTATAAATCTCAAAGGTTACAATCACATGGTCTCTGTCATTGTTTACTTCAAAACACCAACAATAGTTCCTTGTGGATTCGACTCCAGACTTAACCGAATTATTACTACAACTTAACCACCTGCACTTGAGTGTACACATATCGAATCAAGTCAAGTTTTTGGTGTCGTTGCCGGAGAACTATAACAGGTGTTTTATGTTAAAATGAAAGAAGACCTTCCTTTTTATATATATTCCTTCTTTAATTGACTGTATATAATTATTTTTTTTATGTCTTAGGGCGATCCTTACTTTCAAAATTTGCCGGCAGAATCTATTGGATTTGTGAATCAATCTGAACCATCTTCACCTAGATCAGCAGCAGACCCTTTTGACAATAATATGGCAAATAATGAGAGACAAGGAGAAGTTCCTGTGAGAAAAGGGGAAGTTCCTAGCATTCAAACTTTGTGAAATTACTTACATCCCACAAGAAACAATGTCCCCTCTTGTTTTATCTTTCCTGAAAATGAACCCCTCTTTACTATAAAGACGGGGATAGTTCAACTACTCCCTCAATTTCATAGACTCGAAACATAAAACACATATCTGCACATAAAAGATTTTGAGGAAGTATGTGGAACATTTCAAGACAATCCCAAGCTGACCAAGATGAAACTTTTTCCTTTCTCTCTAAAGGACAAAGCTAAACAATAGCTAAATTCTTTCAAAACTCTTCCAATACCTAACTGGCAGGCACTACAGAATGAATTTTTCAAAAAAAAATTTCCTCTACACCGTACTAATGCACTAAAAAGGTAAATCATGAATTTGTTGGTCAAAGAGGGAGAAACCTTTTACCAAAATTGGGAGAGATTTAAAGATATTCTCCAGTCCTGCCCACACCATGATTTTGAGAATTGAACTTTGGTAGGATTTTTCTATGACTCCTTGCCCACTAGACTACATCAGTTTCTCAAAATGATGGCTCAAGGAGAGCTTATAGGAAAGAGTTCGGAGGAGGCATTCAATTTTTTTGATACCATATCTAATAGTTCTCAAATGTGGGACTCAGCCTCTCCTACCACTGTTGAAACTAGACCATCTACTTCCCAAGGGGATAAGTATATCTTGAAAGAGGATGATGACCTAAAAGCAAAAATGTCCACCCTATCTCGAAAGCTTGAAGCTTTAGAGATGAAAAAAGTTCATCAAGTTGATGTTGACCCTCCCACAGAACAAGTGTGTGAGATTTGTGCACTGATTGGACACCCTACTAGGGAGTGTCCTACCATTTCGGCATTCAAAGAGGTCTTGTTGGAACAAAAAAATGCAAATTCTAACTTCAACAAGCCTTATTCCAACCCCCTACTCTGAAACATACAATCCAGGGTGGTGAAATCACGCGAACTTCAGTTGGAGGAACACACAACCAACTCCCATGAATCCACAAAATTCACAACCACCACCTCAAGCACCTCCTGCATATCAACCATATCAACCACCACATAAGAAAAGCCTTGAAGATACACTAAACCAATTCATGCAAACCCAAATGAACTACAATCCTCATTCCACACAAGCCTTCATCAGATTCAAGGCACATACCACCCAATCTTTCGAGGATATCAACAGCCACATCCAAAAATTGACTCAATCCATGAGCACACACAAGAAGGGCAAGTTTCCTGCCTAACCAAAACCACCACAAGGCCAATTTTAAGTGGAAAATCCTTTAATCATGGAAACCTCACAAGATCAAGACCAAGTTGTCACTACACTAAGAAGTGGCAAGGTGATTGACAAGACCATTAGAGACATGCTAATTCCCAAGCCAAAACCTAAGTCAGTCCCAATCAATGCACTAGTGGAGCCTGAACTTGTGATTGAGGAAGAGCCTGAGCCTATGATTGAACAAGAACTAGAACTAGTAAAGGAGAAAGAACCTTCATACCTTATTCCTGTTCTTTTTCCCCAAAGACTCAAAACTGTACAGAAGTTGAATAACCAGCCAAAAATTTATGAACTTTTTAGGCAAGTAAAGATCAACATCCCACTTCTGGATGCAATCAAATAAGTTCCATCTTATGCCAAGTTTCTAAAAGACTTGTGCACAATCAAGATAAGCCAAAATGTCCAAAAAAGAGCTTTCTTAACGGAACAAGATAATGCTCTACTTCAACACAAAACCCCTCCAAAATACAAGGACCCTGGGTGTCCAACTGTGTCGTGTGTCATTGGAAACTTCATAATAGAATAAGCTCTACACGATCTTGGGGCAAATGTCAATTTGCTTATTTTCTCTGTTTACCTGCACTTGGGTCTAGGTGAACTCAAACCCACCAGTATTACATTCCAGTCAATAAACAGGGATGTTAAAATCCAAAGAGGCATTGTTGAAGATGTACTAGTCCAAGTGGACAATTTTGTCTTCCCCGTTGACTTCATTGTTTTAGATACTCAGCTAGCAATGCATTTAGAGAACCAAATTCCCGTTATCCTTGGTCGACCATTCCTAGCAACCTCCAATGCATTAATCAATTGCAAGAATGGAGTCATGAAAATGACTTTTAGGAATATGACTCTTGAGCTGAATATTTTTAATATTGCCAAACATCTTGGAGAGAACAATGAAATGAGATAAATAAATTCCATTGAGTCGTTGGTTTAGAAACATCTGAATAACACATTCTGTGAAAACTCTATTGAATCTCCTCTGTCAGAATCTATCACATCTAAGACAATAGATGATGGTCCAAAGAATTGCCCCACTCATGTTGTTGAGAAATGGGCCTCCAAATTCAAGGAACATTCACCAAGTGGCACAAAGTCACTCTCATCAAGTATCAGGCCACCAAAGCCTGAACTAAAACCTCTCCCATCTGACCTTAAATATGCATTCTTAGGAGAGGACGAGTTATACCTAGTGGTAATTTCATCTAAGCTCACAGACTTGCAAGAGTCTAAACTAATTGAAGTTCTTAAAAGTCATAAAAGCACCATTGGGTGGACCATCGCTAACTTGAAAGGTATAAGTCCGTTAATCTACAATCATGCTATATACATTGAAGAGGATTCAAAACCCTCTCATAAAATGCAGCGACGACTAAACCCTCACATGAAGGAAGTGGTGAGAAAGGAGATACTCAAGTTCTTAGATGCAGTGATAATCTTTCTCACCTCCGAAAGCAAATGGGTTAGTCCAACCCAAGTTGTACCCAAAAATTTTGGGATCACAGTGATCAAAAATGATGCCAATGAACTAGTACCAACTCAAGTCCTCACAGGATGGCAAATGTAGATAGACTATCAAAAGCTCAATTTGGTGACTAGAAAAGACCATTTTCCTCTTTCATTTCTTAACCAAGTCCTAGAGAGAATTGCAGGCCATGAATTTTATTATTTCCTAGATGGATATTTCAGGTACAATCAAATTGAGATAGCACTAGATGATCAGGAGAAAACAACGTTCACATGCCCTTTTGGCACCTTTGTATTCAAAAGGATGTCCTTTGGACTTTGTAACACTCCTGCAACATTGCAAATGTGCATGCTGAGCTTGTTTAGTGACATGGTGGAGAAATTTTTTGAAGTGTTCATGGATGACTTCTCTGTATATGGTGACTCGTTCGATTTATGTCTGGCCAACCTAGAGAAGGTATCAATAAGATGTAAGGAAGCCAATCAAGTACTCAATTGGGAGAAGTTCCATTTCATGGTAACACAAGGCATTGTCTTAGGTCACATTGTGTCATTTGAGGGCATGACAGTTGACAAGGCAAAAATAGATCTGATTAAAAATTTGCCCACTCCCAAGACTGTAAAGGATGTCCAATCATTTCTATGACAAGCAAGGTCTTGCAAGAGATTCATAAAAGACTTTAGTAGCATAGCTAAACCCATGTGTCATCTCTTGAGTCAGGACGTAATTTTTGTGTAGAGTGAAGCATGCCAAAAAGCTTTTGATAAGCTTAGAGGCATATTAATTTAAACTCCAATAATGCAACCCCCTAACTAAACTCTACCCTTTGAACTAATGTGTGATGCAAGTGATTATGCTGTAGGTGCTATGTTAGGGCAAAGAAAGGGTAAGAAACCACATGTGATTTATTATGCAAGCAAGACTTTGAATGATGCTCAAATGAATTATTCAACAACTAAAAAAGAATTGATTGTTGTAGTTTTTGCTTTGGAGAAATTTCGATCTTATCTTGTTGGTTCTTCTGTTACTGTGTTCACTGACCATGCAATGTTAAAATTCCTGCTCACAAAAAAGGATGCCAAGACAAGGCTCTTAAGATGGATACTCTTACTCCAAGAGTTTGATCTAATCATTAAGGATAAGAAAGGTGTTGAGAACGTGGTGGCAGATCATCTATCTAGATTAACATATGAGTTTCATGAGGATGGATTACCAATCAATGGGAAATTCCCCGATGAACAACTATTTGTGATTGATGAGACACCATAGTACACTGATATTGCTAACTTCCTTGCTATTGGTACGCTCCCTCTGTCCTTTACCATGATGGACAAAAAGAAATTTTTAAGGGAGGTTCATAACTTCTTTTGGGAAGATACGTACATGTTTAATTAATGTAAGGATCAAATCACAAGACGTTGCATCCCCGCTCAGGAGAGTAGACAGGTAATAACATTTCTTTTTCATTCTGAAGCATGCGGTGACCACTTCTCATCAAGGAAAACCACTGTGAAAATCTTGCAGTGTGGATTTACTGGCCCACACTTTTCAAAGATATCCATTCTTTTTGTTTAACTTGCGATAGATGCCAAAGGTTGGGAAGCATTTCAAAAAGAAACATGATGCCCTTAAAACCCATTCTTGTGATTGAAATTTTTTATTGTTGGGGCATCGATTTTATGGGACAGTTTTCCTCTTCCTTTGGCTACCTATACATTTTGGTGGCCATAGACTATGTATCCAAATGGGTTGAAGCAATTTTATGCCAGAATAATGATCACCAAATGGTGATCAAATTTTTAAAAGAAAACATTTTGTCCCGAATTGGAATTCTAAAAAGTGATGGGGGTTCATCATTTTTGTAATCGTCCTTTCTAGAATTTGATGAAAAAATACTTGATTTTTCACAAAATTGTAACCCCTTATCATCCACAGACTAGTGGACAGGCTGAATTGGCTAATCGAGAGATCAAACTAATTTCAGAAAAAATGGTAAACTCAGAATTCAAAGATTGGTCGTCAAGACTAACTGATGCACTCTGGGCATCTCGCACTGCTTTTAAAACAATTTTGGGCATGTCTCCTTATCGATTAGTTTATGGCAAGCCATGTCACCTACCTGTGGAATTGGAACATAGGGCATACTGGGCCATTAAAGCAATGAACTTTTACCTGGACAAGGCTAGACTCTCAAGAAAACTGCAGATTAAAGAATTGGAGGAACTGAGAAATGAGGCATATGACAATGCAAAAATTACAAAGGAAATGATGAAAATCTTTCATGACAAAAATATAGTAAGGAAATCCTTTGCCCCTTCCCAAAAAGTCTTTTTGTTTAATTCAAGGCTCCGCCTCTTGCCTGGTAAGTTGAGGTCAAGGTGGACTGGGCCTTACATCATCAAAAGTGTATTCAAACATGGAACAGTAGAAGAGAAAAATCTATCAAACGGTAATATCTTTATTGTTAATGGTCAGCGATTGAAACCATTTTGGAGGATTTTATTAAAAATGTGGAAACAATTCTTTTAATGGATCCAAAATATTCCTTTAAGATTTGCGCCTACCGATAGAAAAAGGGGTCAAGTCAGGCAGAACCCAACCAAACCTGATCCACGGGAACGCCTTTATTAGGCCCTCACCCCCTTTTCCTCTTTTTCCACCCGTCGTTGTCCCTTTTTCTTTCTTTTCTTCTTCTTCTTCTTCTTCTTCTTCTTAGTTGTTCGCTATTCTCTGCAACACGACTCAGCCCCCAAAAGTCCCATGACCACATACTCCACAGACATAATCCTCTATTTCATGCTTTGTATTTTAAAATTGTATTTATTTATGGGTGTTCTACTTCTCTTCGCACTCATAGACAAGGTTTACCAGCCTACCCGAAACCCAGATGTGCGTAGAGATGATTAATTTGTGTATTTTGCTTGTAGGATTCGACAGATGAACAGATCTCTACCTTTCAACCTTATCTCCAAGCTCTATACACCGGTAAATTCGAAACATTGGGGACAATGTTCAGTTTAGGTTGGGGGTGAGAACTACACCAGTTATTTTGTGCCCATAAAATTTTTTATTGTTGTTGTTTCTAATCATATTGTGTACCTTGGCTCATATTTCGTATTTTTGATGATCATGTCTGTGAGTCAGCTTCAATTGTCTTTGTAACTGATAGACGTTAAAGAACCAAATAGTGAGTCTTAAAACTTAGCAAGCATGGATATCAAACTTTTTTGGTTTATTCTGGGAGTTCTAAGCACTTTTCCATCTAATGAGCATGTTGTGATCTTGCAAAAAGAAAAATTGGTAAGAAAAATCGAGATCCAAAAGAGCAAGTGAAACCCTTGTGTAGTAGAAACTCTTTTGCTAATCGTCGTCATGCCAAAAGGTTTGGTGCCTGTAAATAGTGTAGCAGAGTCTTTCACAAGAAAAGATATAATCGGTGTTCTGAACTATTTTCGGTCGCACACTCGATCGATTAGACTGGATAGTGAATGGGCTGAGTAAGGATTACCATGAGACGTCATGATATTCTAGTACTTTGCTTAACTGGTTTGTGAGACAGGAAATTAGGAGAGTCACTGGTTGTTCAAATGACACAGAGACAGAGGAAGACTCAGATTAGATTACTTTTTTTTCAAAAATGTGGAAAATTGTGTTTCTATTGGGATAAAAGCCAAGGGTCCGAATTTTTGTAAAAAATGTAAAAATCCTTTTTTTACAAACTCTTTTGACTGAAATGAAAAATGGTCAAGTAAGGAATATCCCAAAATACCAACCTAAAGCATGGGTAGGGACTTATCTTGAGACACCATGAATTTTTAGATTAAAATTTGTGTGTATACCTTTCCTTTAATGTGTACATAAATTTGCATAGAAATGTTTGTTTTGGTTTGACGTTCAAACGCCACGTTATGTTCGAACATTGGGTGCTCACAGTACTTTGGACTCTGATGAAACACAAGAAGTACTGGGACCTCCAAGCATTCAAACGCCAAGAGGACGTTTGAACCAAAAGCTCACGTTCGAACGAAAGTTGCTCACACTACTTTTGTCTCTGACATAACTCAAAAGTATTGGGAGCTCATCATGTTTGAACGATCTATTTAAAATCCTTCTACACACGTTCAAATGTCATTAACGTTCGAATGTCAACTCTCAGGCCATAAAAGCCTAGTTCGTCCTCCCCAGTTCAAAATCCCCCAAAACTCCACCAAACCCCCAAACCCTAAGGTGACCTTTCACTACCCAAGCCTCAAAACACCACCCATTCTCCATTTCTACCTAAAATCAACCATCCCAACCATTCCTACATCAAAAATCCTCATTCTCTCAAGAAAATCAAGTCTTTCAAGCCCTAACACTCCCAAACCCAAAAAACCATGCTGCCAAGAATCAAGCTCCCTGCTACGCGCAACCCACTAAGCCAAGAACCTAACATGGTGGAAGAAGTCATCGAGGAGAGAAAGGGGAGGCCCATTACGTGAAGATTTGATCGAACCCACATCCCCATCGCGCTCAAAGTAGATAGGTATGAAAACTTTTACAAAAACCAAGTTGTGGTATGTGAGTAGGATGTTATTTTAAGTGACTTTGCAGAGTTAGGAATCTTTGTGGATATGGAGAGGAGGGGTTGGGACTTGTACTTGCAAAACGGAGGAGAGGCCGTGATTGACTGGGTGCGGGAGTTTTACTCCAACGCTGAAATAGTCAATGGAGCTATCAAAAGCTATGTGAGGGGGACTCACATGGACGTGGATGAAGATTACATACAAGAGATGAGGCAAGAGGTGCCTCGAGTACCCAAGCCTACCTACCCCCAAGGAAGAACATGGCAATGAACATTGTGGGGGTAAAGCTAACGGGGATGGCTACCTTTTCTTGGGCTGGGCGGATATTTTTCCGACAGGGGGAATTGACTGATAAGTACAAAATGTTGAATTTGATTTAGGTTTCAAACTTCGCCCCAATCGGACGAAAGAACGAGATCCTCCCCAAAATGGCCCATCTATTATACGCTCTTGGGAAAGGCCATAGCATAGACCTCCCCTCCCTGATTTTGACAGAGATGTGCAAGGTCCACAAAATTAGGGTGAGGCCAGAAATGAAGATACAAAGGCCAAAGGGACCACTTAACAAGGCTTTATTACGATGAAGCCAAGGTCATAGTGGTGCCTCGATAGCTAAACAGGAGGTGCCCCCTACTCGAGGAGTTGACGAGGTGCAAGATGTACTCGATGAAAAGTAGGAGAGAGAGTTAGATGCTGAGAGAGCAGATATCTTATGAGAAATCAAATATTGTTTCATGAGTTTTCCAAAAAATTTATTACAAAAATGTGTTCCCCCATCATTGATAATGGCTCTGGGAATTCCAATCTTGACAAAATATTTTCTTTTAAAAACTTGACAACTATGCGATGATCATTATTTCGACACAGGTTTGCTTCTACCCATTCGGAAACATAATCAACGACAACCAAAATGTATAGATAACCAAAGGATGGAGGAAATGGTCCCATAAAATTGATGTCCCAACAATAAAAAATTTCAATGATCAAAATGGGGTTTAAAGGCTGTGATGCCCCTAAAACCGGGGGTCATTTGTTAACCGTTGATCATCCGTCAACCAGCAGAAATACTAGTGTTTGTCGCGCAACTCGACGTCACGACAATAACATCCCCTTCTTGGGATTTTAACTCACACGTGTCACTCGCGTACATTTTACCATTTAATCAAATTGTGGTCCAATGCACCACATTTCATGCTCCATTATAATCCATTTATATTCTGGGAACCAAAGAACCCATAGCCCAAAAGCTTGACAAAGTAATTTTACAAGTTTCAAAATTTTGGAAAATGTACCAGTAGGCCATACCGGTGAGGGTTGCCCATTGGAAAAGCTGTACCAGTACGGGTAACCCACTGGAAAAATCTATACCGGTACGAGTAACTCACTGAAAAATATGTACCGGTACGGGTAACACACTTAAAAATTTGTACCAGTATGGTTTGCCAATTTTTGCCTATTTCACCTATTTTCAATTTTCAATCCATTTCAACCTATTCCAATACCATCCAAAACATGTTTAATAAGGTTTCTCACATAAAACCTATTATATATAAGTTCTATTACAAATAATTTTATACGATTACATGCCCAAAATATAATTTTTTTCAAAAAATTATACAGAATGAGCTATCAAAAACCACAAGTTGGCTCCCTTCATCTTTGAGGCTCTAAATGAGAGTCCTCCGCCGGTGTGACCCTCGCACCTGAAACGTTTTTCTATATAGGGTGAGCTATGCCCAATATAGTATCTCCTACAGAGGCTACTCCCCCCTAAATGCATATGAAATGTGCACATGCAACAATCAAACATCAATTTCCATTCTAAACAAGAATATGACATTCAATGTTGGAATTCTACTATGTCATGTCATGATATAAGATGGCACTCACTCATGCACTTTAACCCGAGTCCTCACCGACTCCCGCAACACAATGCAATGGTAATGTGTAGCAAATCTATCATTAATGAATTTCATCCAATGATCATTTTGAAATAAAGGTCATGTGTTTATAAAATCAAATTTTGTTGGATGATACACATTGAATGACCATTTATAAAACAAAATCATGTGTCTTTGTTGGGTATCAGATTTTGGAATCACACTGCTGGCTCCGTACACCATTACACTTTTCTTGAATTTCATCACAAGAGAGTGTATGAATCAAGTAATCGGGTCTTGCACCTGAGGGAGAGTCTACCCCTGCTTGCTATACCCGACACATGCTTTTCTTTCATGCAACCATGTGACTTAGTCAGATCTTCGATCCAACTTTTTCGAGCCCACTCATCAATCACCAAGTATGATTATTGATCCAACCATGCACACACGCACCCATACTTATGTCCATTGATGTATTTCTCCCATGCAAATGCAATGTAATGAACCATTACAATATCAATGTCACGCTCCATATGAACTAATTTAACGACATACATCATGGCAATTTATATCAATTGCATATAATTACCATAATCCATCACAATGTCAATACACCAACTAGCACATATTAACGTTTATATCCAACACAATCCACAAGCATGCCATACATAACTCATGCCATAACAAACTCAACTCTCACATAGGAATTTAGCAAAATACCTTCAAGGCACAAATCATGTTATCACACAAGATTTCCCTTATAATATCATGTTCTAAGGAAATTACACAAGTACTTTCCCTATACCAAACTTAACAAGGAATTGGTCTAAGCCATTTCCATACCCCTTTCCTCAATTCCATAACCATAGTCAAGTGACCTATGTTATTCTATACACTTACCCATTCCATAGAACATACTAGGTAAAAAATAAACCAAAGTAGGAGGGAACCCTAACTCTTGAAGTGTAATACGAAGGGTAGAACCTTCAAGAACACGAACACAACCCCAAAACTCTTGATTTTCCAAAATCTCTTTTTTGGATCTTCAGTGAAATCCTTTGTTCTTGGTATGGTTACGTAACCCTCGTCACGGTGATCGACTTTAACTCGTGGCTCAACAAATTTCAACCGCCGAAACTCCTTAGATCATAGAGAGTTGGTGGATTTTTTTATTTTTCTTCTCCTTTCCCTCTCTTCTCCTCTTCAACATGAGAACCCAGTTGATCAAGTGGGGAAAATCAGATATTTTCATCTATTTATAGTCTTTAATTGTGCGGTCCATGTCGCGTCGCACATTTCTAATTTTCTGGTCCATTTTTGTCCCAAAATTACTTAATTTCATTCCGATTTAAGTTCAAATTATTTTTATTTGAACTTTCCTTCAATTTTAAAGAATTTTTATAAATTTTATTTTTGGGGACATTTGTGAGGTCACCCGACTGCCAATTGTCTCGTAAAACATAAAAAATCTGACTATCTCGAAATTCGATGAAAATTGACAGGATAACTAGATTTCGCAAGACGAATCCAACTGTGAGGTCCGTTGCCTCATCCGACCTCTAGAAAAAGATAGATTTTCAATCCTCATTATATTGGCAAATTACTGTTTTGCCCTTTTTCAGAAAAAGTTAAAATTTAACCAGGTTTTACATTCTCCCCCCTTAAAGAATTTTATCCTCAAAATTCACACACATATGCACATTCAACCACATTCATATGCGACAAGTATATCATACTCATAACTACAAAAATGTACCTCTATCCTCGAATAAGAAAGGATAACTGGAACGGATAGTGTCCTCGCACTCTCATGTTGCCTCCTCCACTCCTCGATGCTGCCACAGCACCTTCACTAGCCTCACGGTCATGCCTCGCAAAACCTGATCTCGGCTATCCATGATGTATACAAGTCCCTCCTCAAAGGTCCCATCTGCACCAACGACAAGCTCACCCCAATCCACCACATGAGCCATATCTGGGGTGTATTTTTGAAGCATGGAGATATGGAATACCGAGTGAACACCGGATAGATTTGGCAGTGATGCCAACCGATAAACAACTGTACCAACCCTTTCAAGTACTTTGAAGGCCCCGATATATCTCTATGACAGTTTTCTCTATTTTTTGAACTTGATCACTCCTCTCTTAGGAATCACCTTCAAGAAGACATGATCTCCCACCTTAAACTCTAGAGGTCGTCACCGTCTATCGGCGTATCCCTTTTATCGGCTCTAAGCTGTGAGAAGACGCTTCCGTATCAATTTCAATTTCTCTGAGGTGTCTCTAACCAATTTTGGACCTGTAGAGGGTCTCTCTCTTACCTCCGACCAACAAATCGGAGAACAACAAGGCCTCCCATATAATGCCTCATAGGGTGTCATCTATATGCTTGCTTGATAACTGTTATTGTAAGCGAACTCCACTAAGGGTAGATGCTCTTCCCAGTTACCCTTGATATCTAGGACGCATGCCCGTAGCCTGTCTTCTAAAGTCTAGATGGTCCTCTCCGACTGATCGTCCGTCTGAGGATGAAAAGTTGTACTCATTATCAACTGTGTTCCCAAGGCTCGCTGGAAACTCTCCCAAAAATGAACCGTGAACCTAGGATCCCAATCCGATACTATAGATATGGGCACCCCATGCAACCGGACAATCTCCCTTATATATAGCCTCAGAATTCCTCTAGTGTGAAGGTTATCCGCATAGCTAAAAAGTGTGCCAACTTCGTAAATCGGTCCACTATCACTCATAATGCATCATGCCCTCGCAAGGTTCTTGGCAAGTGAGTCATAAAATTCATCGTGTCATGCTCCCACTTCTATTCAGCTACCTCCAAAGCTGGAGTAACCCTGCTGGTCTCTGGTGTTCAGCCTTCACCTACTAACATGTGAGACATCGGCTAACAAAATTTTCGACATGTTTTGTCATCCCGCTCCAATAGTATTGGCGACGAAGATCATGGTACATCTGCATGCCACTTGGATGCACCATAAAACGAGAGCAATAGAACTCTCTAAGAATCTTCTATCTCAACTCTGCAGACTGGGAAACCACAATCCTTCCCCTAAACCGAAGACTACCATCCGTATGCATGGTCTAGCCCTCGTCACCCATACCTGATTGTATTCGGTCCCTAATGGGTAAAATCTTTGTCATCTGTATGCATGGTCTAAGACTCGATCACTCTGCTCAATAGGGAAAGCGTAGCCACTAAACTCCCTAAAGTGCCCTAAGCCTGACCCATATAGCATAGACCAAACTGTCCCATAATCTCGAGCATCTGCCACTCCTGGGAAGTCACACTAGTCAAGATTCCCTATAACTTCTGACTAAGTGCATCAACCACCACATTTGCCTTACCAGGATGGTAATGCAAAGTAAAGTCATAGTCTTTCAAATACTCCATCCACATATGTTGCCTCAGGTTGAGATCTCACTGTGTGAAGATGTACTTCAAACTCTTATGGGCTGAAAACACCTCAAATTGTTCACCATATAAATAATGGCGCCAAGCCTTCAAGGCAAAGACAATGGCCTCCAACTCCATGTCATGTGTAGGATATTTTTGCTCGTAATTCTTCAACTATTGAGAACCATAAGCCACTACTCTTCCCGATTGTATCAAAACACAACCAAGTTCATCCTTCAAGGCATCACAATACACTGTGTACCTCTGTCCCCTTTCCGGAACTATCAAAATAGGGGCTAAAGTAAGCCTCCTCTTCAAATCCTAGAATGCCTTCTCACACGAATCATTCCACTCAAACTTGACCTCTTTTCGAGTCAATTTGGTCATAGGTGCGGCTAAGCGAGAGAAGTCCTCAATGAACCTCTAGTAGTACCCTGCCAACCCCAAGAAACTGCGTATCTCAAAGACTGACGTTGGCCTCTCCCAATTTATGATGGCCTCAACCTTCTTCGAGTCCACAAATACACCCGAAGCTAACACCACATGCCCCAAGAATTTCACCTCGGTCAGCCAAAATTCACACTTGTTGAACTTGGCATACAATTGATGGTCTCTCAAGGTCTGAAGAACAATCCTCAAGTGACTCTTATGCTTCTCCTCAAACTTGGAGTAGATCAAGATGTCATCAACAAACAATACGATGAATTGATCTAGGTAGGGTTGGAACACCCTATGCATGAGATCCATGAATGCCGCTGGGGCATTCGTCAATCCAAAAGGCATCACAGTGAACTCGAAATGCCCATACCGCATTCTGAACGCCATCTTAGGGATATCTGCCTCCCTAATCCTCAACTGATGGTAGCCGGTACAGAGATCTATCTTGGAATAGACCCGCGCCCCTCTCAATTGATCAAACAAATCATCAATCCTTGGCAAAAGGTACCTATTCCTAATAGTAACCCTATTTAACTACCGATAGTCTATGCATAGTTGTAGGGTCTTGTCTTTCTTCCTGGCAAATAACATTGGAGTGCCTTAAGATGAAATGCTCAGTCTAATAAAGCCTCTGTCCAATAATTCCTATAATTAGACCTTGAGTTCTTGCAACTCAGCTAGCGCCATCCTATGTGGAGTCATAGAAATAGGCAATGTATTGGGGTGTAACTCAATGGTAAAGTCTATATCCCTATGTGGAGGTAATCGCACTAGTTCATCCAAAAAAATATCCTCATACTCACAAACCACCCGAAGTATACCTAACTCCTGTCCAGCCTCGTCCTCCAGGGTAAGGCTTACTAGCCAACTCATCAATTGCCCGTGCCAATAGGAGTCATACACCACTTGGGATAAAGCGTCATGCTTTTTTCCTTAGAACTTGAAACAAACACCCTTTGGTGTGTAGGCAGTGACCTTCTTCCGATCACAATCAATGGCAACTCGGTGTGCCGCCAACCAGTCTATCCCAAGGATGACATCAAACTCTGGCATGTCCATGACCCTAAGGTCTATGGTGAATAGAATTCCTGAGATCTCTAACTCATAACCCTAACATATCTAATCAACACTCACCCTAGTTCCCAAGGGAGAACTCACATGCAAAGGTTCTTCCAAGGTCTCAACCTCTAAGCCCAAATCTTTCACACATGATGCAACAATAAAAGAATGAGATGTACCAGAGTCAAATAATACCCTTGCCCATAAGCAAAAGAGTAGAAATACACCCTGAATAACCGACTGATCTGCTAGCTCAATCTGAGGCATAATTACGTAAACATGCCCCTAGGTCCTTGAAGTCCCAGCTTATGAGCCATGTCCTCGACCTCAACCCATGCTCTGGCCTGATTATGGAATCCCCACTCATAAAGTAGTAGGGGTCTGAGTAGCACCCTGAAATTAATACTGGCTTTCCTGGCCCATGGTGGGGTAGGGAGAAACAAAATATGCCTGTGCATGCCCTACCAATGACTGAGACTGAGATGACCCGTAGCTTTGGGATCCCTGCCTCTAAAGGCAATCCCGCTTCATATGACCCGACTAGTGACAATGAAAACATGCCCGTTGACTGACCTGATAAGAAGGCCTCTGATTTCTTCCCCTTTGGGAGGATTGACCTTGGTCTTCGCCCTGATAGCCCCGACCCTGTCCCTGTGGAGTAGAAGGCCTCAGTCTTTTTCCTGAGCTAGAAGAAGAGGATTAGCGCTCCTTATCCTTGTCTTTAGCACCTGCTTCCCAGATATTCCGCGTGTTCTCAACTTCTCTCTCAATGGCCATAGCTATCGTAACCATCAAATCAAAGTTTTGCAGGCAGTAACCCATAATTTTACCCTGGATGGACAATTTCAGACCATCCTCAAACTTCCTCACCTTGGCCATGTCTATAACAACGTAGTCATCAGCAAAACGGGCTAGTTCGGTGAACTTAGCCACATACTCCATCACCATTATCGTCCCTTTTTTCAAATCCAAGAATTCTCGAGCCTTAACATGTCTCATAGTTGCTGGGAAATATTTACCCATGAAGAGCTCTCGAAAATCTCCCCATATCATTAACTCTAAGTTCCTTGAGTCCTTTACCCAATCCCACCACAATTGGGATTCTCCCTCTAGCTGGAATGTAGCTAGCGTTATTTTAGTGGCATCAAAGGTGATCTCCATAGCCCCTAAGATCTTGTTGACTTGTTGGAACCAACGATCAACCACCATCGGATCCGTTCCTCCCACAAAAGTAAATGGCTGGTGTGCCTTAAACTTCTGAAGGTTACTTGAGCCTCCTTGGCCCACATTTACACTAGTCTGTGTAATGGTAGCAGCTATAGCACTAGCTTGGGCAATGGTAGCAGCCGCAACACCAATAGCCTCCATAAAGGCTTGATGGTCAAAGGCCAGTGGAGATCACCTGACATAAAAGATTACACATAGGCCTAGATATCGAATTAAAATCCTTAATGAATCTTCTGTAGAATCCTGCATGACCTATAAAGGATCGGACATCTTTTATAGTCTTGGGTGGAGGGAGATTGGATATCAAATCAATTTTAGAATTATCGACTTCAATTCCCTCTGCAACAACTACATGACCTAAAACAATACCCTGTGTGACCATGAAATGACATTTTTCCCAATTCAACACAAGATTTGTTTCTTCACATCAGGAAATAACTTCTTCAAGATTTTCTAAACATAATTCAAATGAATCACCATATATAGAAAAATCATCCATAAAAACTTCTAAAAACGCTCCACCAGATCACTGAAAATGCTTAATATACAACATTGAAAAGTAGCTGGAGCCTTACACAATCCAAAAGATATTTTTTTATAAGCAAAAGTGCCAAAAAGACATGAAAATGAGGTTTTCTCTTGATCATCAATTGTAATTTCAATCTGATTATAGCCGGAATATTCATCTAAGAAACAATAATATGCATGACTGTCTATACTTTCTAGGACTTGATCTAAGAAATGTAGGGGAAAATGATCTTTTCTGGAGGGTGAATTCAACTTTCAATAGTCAATACACATATGCCAACCAGTGACTATATGCATAGAGACTAATTCATTTTCTTTATTTTGTATGACAGTAAAACCAGATTTTTTTAACACTACCTGTGTCGGGGCTGACCCATTTACTGTCAGATATAAGATAAATAATATCAACATCTAATAGTTTAAGCACTTCAGCCTTGACTATTTCGTCCAAATGAGGGTTTAATCTTCTTTGTGGCTGTGGGGATAGTTTAGAATCGTCTTCTAAGTATATGCAATGAGTACATAGAAGAGGACTTATCCCTTTTATATCTGCTATTGACTAATCGATAGCACTTTTGTGATTCTTTATGACTTCAATCAATTTCTGTTCTTGGACTTCTGTGAACTTTGAAGATATTATCACTGGATGAGTTTCATCCTCTTCTAAGAAGACATATTTTAAGTCAATCGGGAGAGGTTTCAATTCTGGCTTAATAACTTCAACACTGGGCTTTACAAACATAGGTTCAGAAGGCAGTAAATTTTCAAATTTTGGACTCCATGCTTCAATGACCAACACTTCTATAGATTCTAATGCATGTGACTCCTTTTTTATACACTCTTTTTCAAACAGACTCTGAGTTAACAACTCGACACAGTTTACTTCACTCATCACCTCCTCTTCTTTGAGTTATTTTGCCATTTTAAACACATTCAATTCTAAGGTCATGTTTCCAAATAAAAGTTTCATGATTTCATTCCTACAATTAATCAATGCATTTGATGTAGTAAGGAATGGTCAACCTAGAATCACATAAATATATGTAGAAGCATTCAGAACTGGCTATGTATCTAAGACAATGAAATCCACTGGGAAATAGAATTTATCGACTTGAACTAACATATCCTCCATAACTCCTCATGGGCTTTTCACAAATCAGTTTGTCAATTGCAATGTTACATTGGTGGGTTTCAACTCACCCAACCCTAATTTTTTATAGACTGAGTATGGAAGTAAATTGAAACTGGCTCCCAGATCAAGCAAAGCTTGCTTAATCAGGAATTTTTTATTATGCATGACACTGTAGGACTTCCAGGATCTTTGTACTTAAGAGGGGTCTTGTGCTGAATGATAGCACTAACCTTCTCGGTTAAGAATGCTCTTTTCTGTATGTTGATCTTTTTTTTTTTGACTGTGCAAAGGTCCTTCAAAAACATGGCATAGGATGGGACTTGTTTGATTGCATCCAACATGGGGAAGTTAATCTTTACTTGCTTGAACAATTCAAAGATTTTAGGATGATTGGCTAGAGTTTTAGGTTACTTGGCTGCTTGAGGGAAGGTAACAGGATAGGACATGAAAGTTCTATTTCATTTGGCGGTTCTGGTTCCTTTTCAGTTATTGGTTCAGACTCAACTAGTTCAATTTACTGGGATTGACTTAGGTTTTGGCTTAAGAATTAACATGTCTCTAATGGTTTTGTTTATCACCTTACTACTTCTCAGTGTTGTAATTGCTTGGACCTAACTCAGAGATGGTTTGAAAGCCACAACATTGGCTAGGTTTTGAATTTGTGGGAGTTTTGGTTGAGATGAGAATTTTCCCTTCTCTGATATGCTTAGGGACTGGGTCAATTTGGCTAAATGACTCTTGATATCTTCAATACTCTGTGAAGTTTGGGCTTTAAAATCATTAAATCCAGAAGTATGCTGAGTATTGAAACTCATCTAACTCTAAATGAACTTATTCATGGTATCCTCTAGACTCATTTTGTGTGGGGGTTGATATGGCTAATATGGCTACTAAGTTTGGGGTTGACCTGAAGGTGGACCTTGTGGTTGACTCACAGGCTGTGTGTTTTTCCAACTAAAATTCGGGTGATTTTACCACCCTGGGTTATAGGTTTTGGAATAAGGATTGGAATAGGGCTTGTTAAAGTTGGAAATGAAATTGGACTGTTCCATTAAGACCTCTTTAAATGTAGGAATGGTTGGACATTCCCCCGTGGGATGTCCGGACAATGCACAGATTTCACATGACTGCTTAGTGGTAGACACTACAGACACTTCCTTCATTTTTTTCATTTCTAAAGCTTCTAGCTTTTGGGACAAAGTAGTCATTCTGGCCCTTAGGTCATCATCTTTTTTTAAGAAATACTTCCCTCCTTGAGATGTAGATGGCTTGGTATCAACAATGTTTGGAGAGGCCAAGTCCAACATTTGGGAACTCTCAGAAATTGTATCAAAAAACTCAAATACCTCTTCTGGACTATTACTCATAAACTCTCCCTGGACCATCATTTCAACAAACTAACGCAATACAAACAGAAGGGTATCATAGAAAAAACCTATGAGAGTCCAAATCTCAAATGCATAATGTGGGCAGGCTTGGAAAAGATCCTTAAATCTCTCCCAACATTGATAAAAAAGTTTCTCCTTCTTTTACAGAAAAATTCATGATTTGACGTCTTAATGCATTAGTGCGATGCACAAGAAATTTTTTTTGAAAAATTCAATTTGCAAAACTTGCCTACTTAGAATAGATTGNCTTGTTTGATTGCATCCAACATGGGGAAGTTAATCTTTACTTGCTTGAACAATTCAAAGATTTTAGGATGATTGGCTAGAGTTTTAGGTTACTTGGCTGCTTGAGGGAAGGTAACAGGATAGGACATGAAAGTTCTATTTCATTTGGCGGTTCTGGTTCCTTTTCAGTTATTGGTTCAGACTCAACTAGTTCAATTTACTGGGATTGACTTAGGTTTTGGCTTAAGAATTAACATGTCTCTAATGGTTTTGTTTATCACCTTACTACTTCTCAGTGTTGTAATTGCTTGGACCTAACTCAGAGATGGTTTGAAAGCCACAACATTGGCTAGGTTTTGAATTTGTGGGAGTTTTGGTTGAGATGAGAATTTTCCCTTCTCTGATATGCTTAGGGACTGGGTCAATTTGGCTAAATGACTCTTGATATCTTCAATACTCTGTGAAGTTTGGGCTTTAAAATCATTAAATCCAGAAGTATGCTGAGTATTGAAACTCATCTAACTCTAAATGAACTTATTCATGGTATCCTCTAGACTCATTTTGTGTGGGGGTTGATATGGCTAATATGGCTACTAAGTTTGGGGTTGACCTGAAGGTGGACCTTGTGGTTGACTCACAGGCTGTGTGTTTTTCCAACTAAAATTCGGGTGATTTTACCACCCTGGGTTATAGGTTTTGGAATAAGGATTGGAATAGGGCTTGTTAAAGTTGGAAATGAAATTGGACTGTTCCATTAAGACCTCTTTAAATGTAGGAATGGTTGGACATTCCCCCGTGGGATGTCCGGACAATGCACAGATTTCACATGACTGCTTAGTGGTAGACACTACAGACACTTCCTTCATTTTTTTCATTTCTAAAGCTTCTAGCTTTTGGGACAAAGTAGTCATTCTGGCCCTTAGGTCATCATCTTTTTTTAAGAAATACTTCCCTCCTTGAGATGTAGATGGCTTGGTATCAACAATGTTTGGAGAGGCCAAGTCCAACATTTGGGAACTCTCAGAAATTGTATCAAAAAACTCAAATACCTCTTCTGGACTATTACTCATAAACTCTCCCTGGACCATCATTTCAACAAACTAACGCAATACAAACAGAAGGGTATCATAGAAAAAACCTATGAGAGTCCAAATCTCAAATGCATAATGTGGGCAGGCTTGGAAAAGATCCTTAAATCTCTCCCAACATTGATAAAAAAGTTTCTCCTTCTTTTACAGAAAAATTCATGATTTGACGTCTTAATGCATTAGTGCGATGCACAAGAAATTTTTTTTGAAAAATTCAATTTGCAAAACTTGCCTACTTAGAATAGATTGGGCTTTTAAAGAATTTAGCCACTGTTTAGCTTTGTCCTTCAAAGAGAAAGGAAAAAGTTTCAACTGGACCATTTCAAAATTATCTTGCAAAGCACCACATAATTGTTCAAATTCTTTAACATCCAGATATGGGTTTTCAAACTCCAGACCATGAAACTGTGGTAACAACTGTATTGTCCCTGCCTTAATGTTAAAATTTGGAGCATTTGTGGGAAAAGAAAAACATGATGGGACACTAGTGTGCAGGATGCAGATATTCTCTTAGTGGTCGGACATTATGAACTACCTCTTGTTCTCATTGATTATTATGAGTCATGCTTAATTCAAATGATGCTTTGTGAAGAAGATGAAGATGATGGAGATGAAGGCTTAGACTGATTTACAGACTCTACTAATGACTTAACATACATAAACAATGAAAATACAACAGACAATAAATATACATATAATACAAACTAAACTTCTCTATTCGATTTGAAATCATCGTAACTCCTCGGCAATGGCGCCAGAAATCTTGGTTGGATCCACCTAAATAGTATTGTACACCCAAGTATAAGTGTTCAAATCATAATATAATACTCGGTTTAAGCCTGAGGTCGAACCCATAGGGAGCTAATAATTGGAATTCAAAATAGAAACGGTGAAATTGTTACAAATACAAAATGTAATAAAATAGCTTGTCATGTGAGCTTAGAACAATTAAAATAAACTTAATTAAAACTATGGAAATGCCATAATTGAAAGGTACCCTTCAGTTCAGGGATTCCACATGCATTACATTGGTTAAGTATTGGAAATGCCACCTTACAACAATTAATCCCCATTTTACTAGAAAGTCAACTGGTAGGTATGATATATATTAAATCGTATCCAGCAATTGATTAGGTTAACCAACAAGTATAAATTCAATACAACAATCAAATAATCCAAGTAAACCAGAAAGCAAGTCATTCAAGAGGAATACTTGAATTACTCAATCGGCATCTCTTTAACATGCATCAGTTAAACAACCCTAGTGAACCAGAAGGTAAACCATTTAGGAGGAACTCTATAGTTATTCAATTGGCAGGTTGATGATTCACTAATGAGGAGATTCCAGTTTATGCATTGAATCAAAAGTATTAGCTATGCCGAGACTTAACCTATAACTAATCAATCAACTGTTACATAAAGCTCAATCACATACATCACTGTATCATGTATGAAGTACATAATTAGTAGATAGTATGGTATATAGCATTAGGTACCGCTTAGTGTTCATAACCATGAGCATATTATAAATGTAGCCATCCAAAAAATAACGGAGGTATATATAACATTAAAGCATAGTTAAAACATTGGCATTTCCATAACTTAAACATTATCTTACATATGTTCACCCTTCACCAAAGAGTATAAGCGGACTGCTCATGCCCCATTGCTATAGATGAGCAAGAGGTACAAAATAGTTCCATTACAACACAAAATAAAATGCAGATAATCCTTCCTCGAGGAATAGTTGAAACACCACCACTCTTACTACCGGTTAGGGCACAAAAGTGGGAGAGGTTCAACTTTCTAAGTAAAAAACAATAATAAAAATGTAGAAGAAAGAAAAACTGTTGGAATGTAGGCTGGAAAGCTGGTTGGAAGTGGTTCGGCAGGGTCTCGTTGTACTATTTCTCTCTCTCTCTCTCACTCTCTGACTGTTTCTAACTTTTTGAACTAATCCTGACCTTCCTGACTTCCCTCCACTCTCTCTAGCTATCTCCTAATGGAATTTTGGAAATGAAGTAAAGGCTTGCTATTTATAGAAGTTGGGGGGTTTGGCTGAGGCAGCAAAAGTTGGATGGTCCAATCAGGTAAAGCTATTGCATAAGCTGACCAATAGGAGGAAGGAGGAGCTTAAGGCAGTTTAGCTAGGGTCCGAACACCACCACCACCATCCGGACAGTGATAACCCTTTGGATCTTGCATGGTGTGATTCCTTGATTGTTTGATGTATTTGCACCTGCCTCCCCTTGACAATTAAGCCTTGACACTTTGCTCCCCATGACTTTGCACTATTTCTACCTAAAAACCTAAAAAACATAAAGTTTAACGTATTAACCCTAATTTACGCAGTAACCCTAATTTCACATACTTTAACTATTTTAAATCTTTTTTTATTAACACAATTAACCTAATAATCTAAGTTATTAACGCACTAATTAGGGTTAATCAATCAAATTATCATTTTTCTTTAACCTAATCATGTTGAGCTATGTATTTTCCAAGTCGCGTGCCTAGGATTGAGTTATTCTACTATATTTTTTATGTTTACCCTACGTTGTTTCCCCCTGTTTAGATGCGTTGAAGGTGGGGGAGTCTATAAATTGTTGAAATGCTAGCTTTCTTATATAATTTAGGAATGTTTTTAAACATGTAAATAAAATGAGTGTAACTCTAATGTGGATAATATGTATCTAAGTGGTTAGTGATGTAATAGGTTTACCATGTTGTATGTGCTATATCTGTTTTATTGAAAGTGCTTAGTTCGTTGTGTGGGTTGGTCTTCTACGATTTGGAATCCCATTCTAACTAAGGATTCTTGTGGTTCTAAAGGATCCAGCTATAGAAGAACCAAGAATGAAGAGCTTTCCCCCCATTGGTAACATTCCCTTGAGATGTCGTTGCATAGTTTACTTGTATTTAATATTTAATCTTTCCTGATTAAAAATCATATAAGAATTTAATTGAATGTTTTCTCGAGTTGAGAAAAAACTTACATTGCATGCATTCAGAGAATGGTTAATAGGGTCTTATATGGGTTGGTATTTTACTTGATTTTCTATTAGCTGTGAATTGACTTTGGTTTTATAGGAAATGGCTAAATGGGATGACCTTTACATAGACTTGAGGGATAATGGCTATGACCACATTGTTACTACCTTTGAAGAGACAGTGAATGCTAAATCTATTAGGATTTTGCGGGAGCATATCTTGGAACGTCTCCCAACCATATCACTGAACAGACTCAATGTACGCCTCTGAAAAGTATCAGAAGCATTACACAAACTGAACGACATTCTCCTGTATACAAATGTACCAAATGGGCACGTGAATGTCATTTTATCTTGGTTAGCAATTTCTATTTCTATTTGGTTGTACCCTGAGTAACCATCTAGGAAATAGTAAAATGCATGACCAACTATTCTCTTGAAAACTTGATCAAGAAATGGTAGAGGAAAGTGGTTTTTCCTAGTCACTTAGTTATTGCAAACTAAGTGCAAATGAGTTAGAAGTAATAGAACACAATTAAAATGCAAAATAATAACTAAAGTAAGTGAAATTATATTTATCTAAACTACTTTACTAATGCATTTTTCAATAATTATCACACCCCAACTAGCTTATTGCTCGTCTCTAGCAATCAAAGTGACAAAGAATTCCAAATTTATTCAACACATTATCTAAACAAAATATCACTTTCGCAAGCAATCATGATTGCATTTAGCATACGAAACAAACCTTTAAATCCCTAGGTTAGCCCTAGTAGATGAGTTATAGTCACATAGGGTTTCTAGTGAAGGTACCCACAAACTTCATTTTGTGCATCCAAAATTTGAAATATACTCTCATTTTGTTTAACAACAACAAAATAGTGAAAACATTTAATCATACACTTATATAAATTGCGCAAAGCAAAACCATAGATTTAAATGCTATGTAAAAATATTCATATGCAATAGAGTTTAAAAACCTATTCACCCCCTTCTAGGTATTTTTGTGCAATCTACGTGTATAATCATGAGAGAAGATTCATTTCATATCTCCTCCTTCCAGAACAACAATTGGTATCAAAGCGTGGTTGACTTGAGTTGCACTAGACACATTGTAAGCATATTTTGTAATTGTTTACTTACCTAGTTTGTTTGCTTCCTAGAGATTTATTGTTACTACGAGTTAGTTTCAAATGGAGTCTCAAAAGTAAAGAGGTTCAGTTGCTCAACCACCTCTCTTCGATGGCTATCGTCATGAACTTTTAACCTTGATGACTTGATACCATTATGCTTAAAATATCTTTCGAATTTTCATATAAGATAGGCTATGTTCCTTTCTCCAAAATGCGGTGACTCAAATCCACCTCTTTCTTCTTTTTTTGAGCTTAAAGCTACACTCTTCCCTTAATTGGGTGGGAGGAGGTTAATCTTGAAAGTCAATATCGGCCAACTAGGTCTTCGATCGACACCAACACAGATACTCATCTTGATAAGGTCACATTAGCATGAAATCTCTCCGATAGAGATCTCATGATTTTCCATTTGATAGCAACATCATCAATTTTGATACCTAATGCAAAGGAAGAATTCGCAATATCGCACAACTTAGCATAAAAAACGCTAAATATTTCTTACGCTTGCATCCTAAAAGTTTCAAACTGAGAGGAATACCTTCAGAGATGAGACATCTTGACTATTGAACTTCTTTTGTGGGATACCACAAGAATGTTACATGTCTTCTTGGAGGTTTCGAAACTAGATATCCTCCAAAACTCATTTGTTGTCACAACATCAAATATCATATTCTAGCCTTTTGAGTTCCACTCCTTTGGTTTAATTTTGACTTTGATCCAAGTCTTCATTCAAACACCACTTCACCACCTTCAACCGGTGTGGTGGCGATAGGAGGGATCCAACCCTCTTGCACACATACCCAAACTATCTCATCAATAGATTTTAGAAATGCTCTTATGCAAGGATAAGAAGTGTTACTAATCGGTCTTGATATATTATTTTAGGCCATAGTTGTCATACTCTGAGCCTTAACACTATCCTTTGTATAATTTTATCATCCCTAGAAGTCATGATTGAGTCTTTTGAATAAATTCTGATTCTTAAGCCACATATTATAAACAAGCTTGATATATGAAATAGTTCACCTTACATTGGTTCTCTTGGGATTGAGCTAACTTATATGTATACCAAGCAAAGTGATGTTGGTTGAAAGAAATTAAAGAGAAGGGGTGAAATTTTGATGCTTATAAAGATATGCATGTTATTAATTGCTAAAAAAAATAAAATAGGAAAAAAAAGGTTGAAAAGAAAAAAAAAACAAAATGTATGGAATTGTGAGAAAAATAAAAGGAAGTGTGAGCAATTGTTTGTAATATATTCTTCTAAAGGTTGTAGAGTGAAATACTATCAAAAGATATGGTTGTGTAATGCATTGTTCTTCAAGATGCCATTTTGAATTCCTAAATACCTTTTGCTACAAAACCCTTATCCTAAGGCCCCATTACAACCATATAAAAGAATCATTTGATCTCAAGAGTGTGTTGGTTGATGCATGACTTGTGTGAATGGTGAAAAGACTGGTGATTGTCTTGTTAATCATGTATTGATTTCTTTTCATGAAATTTTGCGAAGTTATTTCTTTAATATAGCGGTTATTGGTTATGAGATGTATTTGAGTTACTTGTTGCTTTAATTTTTATTAATTACGCTCAAGTATGATATTACGAGGTGTAAATAGTCACTATAAGTGGAGTGAATCTATTGCTTAGTGTACATCTTGGAGAGGATTGAATGAAAGCTAGCCATAGAAAATGAATGGAATAAGGTGTTCTTTATTGAATATCTAATCATGCATGGTTATTTGCACACTACACATTAGTGTTTAATGGGAAATCTAAAGTATGAATATTGTTGTATAGCCTTTAGTTCTATAATGTTGCTTGATATGAACTTATTGGCATTTCAATTTAGTATATTCTTGATTGAGTAATACTATTTGGATCTAAAAAATTGATCTAATTTTCTGACATAATGATATGGTTTTATAGGAATAATTGGATCAACAC
The DNA here is from genome assembly GCA_963454935.2 of Ilex paraguariensis. NCBI lineage: Eukaryota > Viridiplantae > Streptophyta > Magnoliopsida > Aquifoliales > Aquifoliaceae > Ilex > Ilex paraguariensis. Next base: position 3,062,495 of record CAUOFW020000001.1, read on the forward strand.
CAAGTTCCAATATTTAATTGGGTCTACAATGAATCCAAAGTCACAGTGAATTAGTTCAGTAAATTATGTCAGTAAATTAGGTCTCAATAGCATTGCTCTTCCTGATTTATGATTGGTCAAAGTTATATGTTAAATTCAATTGATCAATAAATTAATGGAAGTTTTAGGTATGGAAACTTTCACGAGAATAAACTAGTCTATTAAGGGTGACATAGAGGTTTAAAGGCTTGTTGCATATGCTAAATGTAATTGTGAATCCTATGAAAGTGGATTTATGTTTTTATTTTATGTGGATTTATGTTTTTATTTTATTAGGATGTTTGTTTTAGTTTTCAGTTGGAATCTAGGTATTACTAGGGACGTAATATTCAGGTTGAGGGTGTGATTATAGCCATCAAAGGTACTGGTTTATTATATTTAAATAATGACTAATTGCATAATATCTAACCTTATTTGTGATAATTCTTGAATTTTCTACTTATGACTCTTTTTTTAGTGTTGGAAAGGGATCAAAGTGGACCCCAGAAGGCTAAAATGGAAACTTTAAGTGATGGGTCATGATTTGGAGCAATTTGGATGCTTTGTGAGGACGCATGGCCATCCAAACTTGTTGGAGCATAGAAAACGCGAAGGTCTAGATAAGCAGGAGTGTTCGGGCACAGCTTGCACTTTTCGGATGCAGTGATTGCCAATAATTAGGTGTTTATATAACTGTTGATTTGTATTGGAAATCCTAAAGGCGATAGGACCGTCCAAATGCAAAGGCTACTATCCGGACGCAAGCATTGAATTCTGAATTCTAGTAACTTTTGAGTGTTTGAACACCAAAAGACCTGTTTAGACGTATTATTAATGATACTTAAAGGATCTGTTTGGACGCAACCATTACTGTCTAAATGGTGATACTTATTTAATAATTCCAAAGAAGTTCAACTGTCTAGACACGCCATGTGATCAACTTTGTAACCTGATGCCATGAGAATTTAGAATTTGAAGATCTCTTCCAAGACCTAGACCTAAGACTCTAGTATAAATACCATCTCTTAGCTATTGAGAGGGGTTTCTCCACCTATCTCTTTACCTTTATTTTTTAGACTTTGAGAGATTTACCATGTGTGAGTAATTCTCCTTGCATTCTTTAGTTAGGGTATGGATTTAGGATTGTGATCTAAATATTTAATTTTTGCAACTTTTATTTAACATTCTTTCATGTTAAATCTTTATTTATTTCAACGATTGATTGAATGATTTATTAGCAAAATTTTATACTTTGTATAATTATTTGATTATTTATTAACTTGATTGACTTCTTGGTATGAATAATACTCATAATTCCCTGAGAGTTTTATAGAACTAGATCTTCAACTCTTATTTTTAAAACAATCGAATATATTGTTTACAAATCTATATTTTTTGATTAAAGACACTAACGTTGGAAAGCAACTGAGTTACATAAGTATAAATATTTACTTATCATGAGCATATCTAGATCTCAGAGTTAAAAGTCACTTTTCTGACTAATAATTTAGCAATTTTTACCTGTTGGTAAATTGCTTCAAATCTCTACGATATTGTAAAACCCAAAAAATTTAAAATTTTATTATGAATCTATTTTCATGAGTTCTCTCTCTTTGCTTAGGTCTTTTTGGTGTCCATGATTTCTCTAGCTATTTTGAAGATGGCCAAGACCCAGTTAGGGAGGGATACCTTAATTTGCACCCCAGATGCCTTTTCTTCCAAGTGGTCTAAGAAAGGGAAGGAGAAGAAGGAGGAGGATGAGGAAGATGAGAAGAAGAAGAATAGGAAGAAGACCGGGCCTGAACCTGATAAAGACGATGCCCCTTCCCTACTGAAGAAGGAATAGCATGAGGATCTTGAGGAGAAGAGGGAGCATTGTTTGAAGGTTTTGACTTGGCTCATGGTTGCCAAGGCTTTGGATTTAGATAAGGAAGAATCGGGGTCAAAGGCCACTTGGACTCATACCGAGAAGCCTGAATATACTGGCACAAGTATCTACCATCCCATTACCTTCTCTAAATCCAATGATGAGGCTACCAATTGATTTTAGTTGTTTGGATTAGGAGTTTAGATAGAGTGTAGCAGTGTCGTCAAAGCCTAGTAGAAGAATCTTTAGGAGAATAGGTCATTTTGTGTTCTTTGTAATGAACGACAATGTTTATGAATGAAAGAACAAAATTTTTGTGTTTAATTTTCCCCCAATGCATTAGCTAAATTGTAATTTGATTTGATTATTTTGAATTAGTTTATGTAATGACTAACATGAATGGAAGTTTCATTGTTGCTTTATATTTGTCTTTTTGAATAAGATTTGCAAGGGACTAGCAAAACTCAAGTTGGGGGGTGTGATGAGTCTGCAATATTGCATATTTAACAGCCTCATTACATTCATTTTAGCTTGTTTCTGTAATGGTTTATTGGGAGTTAGTTTAATTTGGAGATTAATGGAGAAATGTATGACTATATGTGATCGGGTTGTAAATACAGAGTTTTAATCACCTTGCAATGTTTTGGGGACAATGAGCAAGAAAGGAACACAAAGGATAAGGGCTCAAGAATGTGGAATACAGAAAAATGAAAGAAAGCAAAGAGGTATCGATACAATTGACAAGAACTACCAGTACTTGAGCCCACTGAAAGACAAATACCGGTACTTGGGATCCTAAGTACCGGTATCAGGGACTATTCCTGATCCTTTTGAAAATTGAAGAAATGAAGGAGGTACCGACACCTTCATCACTTGGTACTGGTACCTAAGCCTACTAACATCGGGGTACTAGTGCCTCATCACTTGGAACTGGTACTTAAAGTCCAGAATGCTCAGATTACTTTATTTGCGATCTCATTAGCTACAAGGGCCCCACTTAGGATGTCTAATCCATATTTTGACTTTGTCAACACTCCACCATGATCCCCTAGCCTCTACAATCCGCCTATAAGCATGAAGGAGTGGAGGGAAAAAGATGAGACAAGAAGAGAAAGAGAGTGATTGGAAAGGACTAGGAAGCTATACCTTATTTGCTACTGGAAGAATTTTGGACAACCTCTCTCCAAGAAAGATTTCTTAGCAGACTTTAGAGGAGAGGGAAGGGGATGGATGAGATATCATGATTATTGGCCATTACATTCAGCTTTAGAAAAAAAAAAGCTCTAAGGAAGAAGAAGATAGTTTTAGAGAGAGAAAGTTGTTCTTTCTTTCTCATTTTCATCCTTGTAAGTTTCTAAAGCTTGTAATATTCATTTCTAAACTTGATATAACTTCCACTTTCAAGTATGCATTCATTTTGTTAGAGTTTCACCACAACAATTGTTTTGGAAAAACTTCATTTTCAAAGTTTTAGCTTTTATGCTTTGTATACGTTGGTTTGTTAGCAGAAAGCTTTGTATTTGTTGTTGAAGAGGAATTATATTGGTCTTTTAAATAGGGTTTGCAAGTAGTTGCCATTTTTTACTTTCACGAGCCAGTGATAGACTTTCCGTAAGTTAGTCACCCAAGAACCTTTAATCGGTAAAGGCTAAGTGCACTGAAAGGAGAAAGGGGATTTACTGGTACTTTGGGAGGTCAAGGACAAGTATTTTCTATGACTTAGCAAGATGCTCAAGCTTCTCCTAATATGATAACAAGCATGATTCCTATTTTTGGTAATAATGCATGTATTCTTATTGACCATGGGTTTACGCATGCATTTGTTGCATATGCATTTAGCTTGCATTGGGATCAACATTCTACCTCATTAGACCATTGTTTGGCTATCTCTATGATTAATACTAGAAAGTGTGGTATTAAATTAGCGTTTAGAGTTAATTTTGTGTGTTAATTAATTTAAAGTGTTTAATTTAGATTATATTGCGACTAATGTTTGAAATATATGTTTTGTTGGGCCTCATATGTAATAAGGGAGAATTGGAGGGCTAAAGTGCAAAGAAGAAGAAAGGAGAACACACAAAGGAAAAAAATCAACAAGAGCACCATCCAGATGTGTAAACCCCACCTTTTTATCTTTATGTATGTATGTAGGTTAATGTAGCAAGTTATTATTTCTTTTGGAAATGTTAATATGTAAATTTGAGGAAATAGTAGTTAAAACTTAGTTTAACTTGCAAATATATGAGATCATTGTAATAGAACTTGTACTAACTAGGCTTGATGTACAAAAGCATGTTGGATAAGCTTGGGTTGGATTTGGAAAGGTTTGGAATGGGTTTGAAATGAAAAATAGAAGAAATAGGCAAATTTGGACAGGACCTACTGGTAGTACGCTGTCCAGTGGATCCGAACTACTGGTAGCTCAACAGGTAGTAAGTTGCGAGTGGATCTAAACTACCGATAGCTCAACAGGTAGTAAATGTCCAGTAGTTCTGAACTACCAGTAGCTCAACAAGTAGCAGATTGCCAGTGTATCCAAACTACAGGTAGCTCGATATGAACTACCGGTAGATAGTTAAAAAGTCAGGATTTTTATGTTTTAAAACCCCATTTTCACTACATTTACTCTCATTCTTTCACACCACTCTCACTCCACACCTCTTAGAACCCTAATAGGAAGACTTATAGAGGAAGAAAGAAGGGGAGAACAAGAGTTCTAAAGGGGATTAAAGATCAAACCTAGCTTCTCCAAGAACATCAAGGTAGGGGGTTTTCTTCCATTCTTGTCCATTGATGTCAGGGCTAACATATATGTATGTTTTGACTCCTAATCTTATGTATTTGCTATGGGTTCTTTGTTTCTTGGTCTTCTTGCAATTATTACCATGTTTTAAACAAAGTTAGGGTTGAATACCCATGAAATCTCTTTTCTTGATTTAAAACCCTAGTTTTCAAGAGTGATGGATTTTCCTTTTGATTCTTCCTTGGTTCTTGATTTCAAAACCTTAGTGCTTTGTCTTAAGTAATAAAATGATATTGATGATGATCTCTTGCATTTTCTTCAATGTTCTATTGAAATGATACATGTGAGAATTTGGGGATTGTTGAAATTACTTGTACTCTTGGAAATACCCATGGAATTGGGGGTTTTGAAAATTGTTTGTTATTGATGGTATTGTTGGTATTGTATCTCTTGTGTGGTTTTTTGGATAAACATGGGTTACAATTGACCGGGTATCATGGAATGGGTAGACACCTTCTTACTCCGTGTGGCTTAGGATTTTTTCTACCACTCATAATGGGGTTAGTGCCTTGCGAGGACTAAACCATTATCGCTTACGGGTTATCGTGGAAAAAGGGGCTAGTATACTACTCTTTGGTTGAATACGTCACTACCATGGTGTTGGCACACGCCCTTCCTAAAGGTTGGATATCCTTGAGAGGATTTGTGTAAATTATATGTAGGTCATAATATTTTTGATGGTATTCATGCGAGGTCTTACTTCATACCAGAGATACAAATACTGTGGTGGGTTATTGTTTATTGTACCAAAAATTATTTTTACAAGAATTTTGGGAAGTATGGGATTCCACAAGAACTTGGGAGAAATGGTTTACGNTATTACAGTGGTGGGTTATTGTTCATTGTACCAGGAATGATTTTTACAAGAATCTTGGGAAGTATGGGATTCCACAAGAACTTGAGAGAAACGATTTACGGTGGAATGGATTATTAGTTGTATATTGATTTCACTTATGCATTAAATTATTACTGTTGCTTAAACTTGAGATCTGTTTAAATGTCCAAGTTTTCTTTCGAAATTCATATATGCTATTTGTGAAAGGTGACTGACAATTTTTATATGTTTTTCTAAACCTTGTTCAAGTTTGGGAGGAATGTTGCTACAGAGCTTAGTGCTCACCCCCCCTACAAACTACATTTTTCAGATTATGTACTGGATGAGAATTTGGAAATTAAGGAACTGGCACACTGGGAGATTCCCGTAGACGAGCATGTTGATCCCGAGGTGGACGCTTAGAACAACATTACTTTTTATTTTAGACTAAGAAATTTACTTTGGAAATATTGTGAAGTCTAGACTCTTTTGTAATTCCGCTGCGAGTTTATGTTTAATTATTTTGGGATGTAATTGTCATAGCTTGACATATTCTTTTGGATATGGTGGCCATGGTTGGCCTATTCTTTTGGGATGATATTGTAAATGATATATTTGATGAATGAAAGTTCTTTATGGATGAATTATTTAGTTGCTCTCATAATATGAATGTTTTTTAGTTTGTAATGCTGTCCAGGGTGGGTTTTGGGACGTTACAAGATGGTGAGGAGACCATCCCAACAGTGGTTAGAGTTAAAAAGTCAACAAAGGAGGCTGCAAGGAAAAAATCTAGAGAACCAGCACCGTTTGGACGGTGGTGGTGGCGTCCAGACGGTGGTCTTAACCGCCTTAACTCCAAGCCTTTTTCCCATTTGTCCAATGATGCAATAGAAGTCTTCCTATTAGCCAGCTTCCTCTAACCGACTTTACCTCCTTCTTAAGCCTATAAATAGGCCTAGTTGGGGTCTTTTGAAGCAGGATCTTCTCCACTTCATAAGGCACAACCCTATGAAGAAACCAGCCTACCCTAAACACTCCTAACCCCAAAAGTTTCTCCTTCTACGTTTCTTTTACTCTCTCACTTTTTTGCCTTAGTCCTTAATAATAGTGAGAGAGTTTTAACTATAATAAGAGTGAGTAATCCATTGTTTTTCTTTAGCAAAGGGTAAAGACATGTGTAATATTATTTGAGTAATGGAAATGCCTACATTTTATTGTTATACCTCCCTTAATTGGTGAATGGTTCTCATTTATGTTATGTACTATGTATTACTAATTATAACCTAGGTTATGCTCAGGGTTACAAGTACCAAGCTAGACTCATTGTTATTACCATTTACTTCATACATGACACAAAGATGCACATAGTTGGGATTTATGTAACAGTCGAAAGATTGGTTATAGATGGGTTAAGTCTTGCCATAGCCAATGCTTTTGATTCAATGCATAAACCAGAACTCTGTCTTCATTGAATCATAGACCTACCAATCTAAGAGCCATAATAAACCTTTTCAATGGTTCACCTTCAGGTTTACTAGGGTTATATGGGGAATAGAACTTCCGACTAACTTAATCATTGCTATGATATAGTTTAATATATACATCAAACTCACTGGCTAACTTTCTGTTGACACAAGAGTTAATTGTTATAAAGTGAAATTTTCATAATCTCAAACAATAGAATGCATGTTGGATCCACAAACTAAAGAGTAGCTTTTTTCAATTGTTGTAATCAAAGTTTAGTTTAAGTGCTTACTTATCAGTTTTAAGCTCACAGCATAAGATGTTGTAATGCACACTACGTGCACAGCAATTTCACCCTTTCTATTTTAAGTTCCAATAGATAACTTCCTATGGTTTCGAGCTCGAACTTCATTGAAAATATTATAACTTGACCACTTATACTTGAGTGTACGAGTAAGATCAAGTCAAGTTTTTTACGTCGTTATCAGGGAGTTACGGTAGCTTGAAAAAGAATAGGGAAGTTGCCCAATTTGTGTTATATGTATATATACTGTCTGTTTCATTTTGTTGTTTATGGCTACAAAGTCATCAGTAGGGTTTGTAAATCATTCTAGTCCTTCATCTTCACGTTCTTCATCATCCCAAGCATCTTTAGACTCTTTTGAATTAAGCATACTAATAATAATCAAAGAGAGCAAGAGATGGCTCAAAATGTTGGACCTTTGAGAGAATATTTGTATCCTACATGCACTAGTGTACCCTCATGTTTTGTTTTTCCCACAAATGCTCCAAATTTTAATATCAAAGTAGGGACAATGTCACTTTTACCACAGTTTCATGGTATTGAGTCCGAAAATCCTTATTTGCATATGAAAGAATTTAAAGAAGTATGTGGTGCATTACAAGATAATTTTAAAATGGCCCAGTTGAAACATTTTCTTTTGCTTTGAAGGATAAAGCTAAACAGTGACTAAATTCTTTGAAAGCTCAATCCATTTCCAGTTGACAAGTCTTACAAACTGAATTTTTCAAGGAATTTTTCCCTTTACATCGCACCTATTTTTCTAAAAACTTTTTATTATGAGTAAAAACATCCCCAGTTTTGGACTTGAGAATCAAAAATCTTTTAAAATTTTGGAAAATTTTGAAAAATGTTTCTTGTGACTCCAAGGTATCTTATTTACCCTAAATGCACTTTGTAGTGATCCTAAACCTACGTGTAAATGATAATTGCAAATAAATATATCATATAAATCAGAAATTCCACATCAAATTTTCAAATAACGGTTGCAAAAATGAGCTCTTCAATCACTAATAATGGCTTGAGGTATTCCAAATCGTGATAAAATATTTTTTTTAAATCTTCACCAACGTGTGATGATCATTATTGTGGCATGGAATAGCCTCAACCCACTTAGAGACATAGTCCACAAAAACTAAGATATATAGATACCCAAATGATTTGGAGAAAGGTCCAATAAAGTCAATGCCCCAATAGTCAAAAATTTATATAATAAGAATTGGGTTTAAGGGCATCATGTTTTGTTTTGAAATATGCCCCAACCACTGGCATTTATCATAAGACAAACAAAAAGCATGGGTGTCTTCGAAAAAGGTAGGCCAAAAAAATCTACACTGTAAAATCTTTACAAAGGTTTTCTTGGAAGAAAAGTGGCGTGCACAGGCTTCAATATGACAAAAAAGTAATTACACTAAGAATCTCATGGTTTGAAACACACCTCTTAATGATTTGATCCTTACAGTATTTAAATAGGTATGAATCATCCCAAAAGAAATTGTGAACTTTACTCAAAAAAATTTTCCTATCCAAATAGCTAAAAGAAGAGGGGAGCATACCAATGTTTAGGTAATTAGCAATATTGGCATACCATGGTAGCTCGGAGACTATAAATAACTGCTCATCAGGAAACTCTCATTTATTGGAAACTTGTCCTCATTAAACTCATATATCAACCTTGAGAGATAATCCGTCATCACATTCTCAACTCATTTCTTGTCCTTGATGGTTAAATCAAATTCTTGGAGCAAGAGTATCCATCTTAGCAAGCGTGGCTTGGTATCCTTCATCATTAGCAAATATTTCAAAGTTGCATGGTGAGAAAAAATAGTAACTAACGAACCAACCAAATAATAGTGAAATTTATCCAAACCAAAGACAACATGTAAAACCCAAGTAAATTTAAACTTTTTCAAAAAAAAAAGGGCAAAATGATAATTTGTCACTATAATGTGAATTTAAAATCCGTATTTTTTTTAGAGATCGGATGATGCAATGGACCTCACCGTTGGAATCGTTCTACGAAATCTAGTTACCCTATCAATTTTTGTCAAATTCTGAAATAGTCAAATTTTTTACGTTTTACGAGATAACTGGGTGTCAGGTGACTTCACAAATGTCCCCAAAAATAAAATTTATAAAATTTCCTTATAATTGAAGGAAAGTTCAAATAAAAATAATTTAAACTTAAACCGGGACGAAATTAAGTCGTTTCGGGACAAAAAATGATCCGAAAATGGGAAACGTGCGGTGCAACATGGACCACGCAATTAAAGACTATAAATAGGGAAAAATATCTGATCTTTTCCACTTGATCAGCTGGTTTCTCACGTTAGAGGAGAAAGAGAGAGAAGAGAGAAAAGAAAAATCAAAATCTCTACCTTCTTTCTTCGATCTACAGAGTTTCGACGGTCGGAATCCCTTGGACCAAGAGTTAAAGTCGATCACCGCGACGAGGGCTACACCTACGTACCAAGAACGAAGGATTTCACCAAAGATTTAAAGAGTAGATTTTGGAAAAATCAATATTTTTGGGGCTTGGGAGGTATTCTTGGACTTGAGAGGCATTCTTGAAGGTTCTACCCTTCATTTTACGCTTCAAGAGGTAGGGTTCTCTCCTACCTGGTTTATTTCTAACCTATGGTGTCATAAGGAAAGGGTTTGGTGCATAACATGACCTATGACTTGTCTATGGTTATGGAAGAGAGGAATTGGGTATAGTAATGGCTTAGACAAATTTCTAACTTGAATTTGATATGAGGAAATTACTTGTATAATTTATTGAAATGTGGTATTATATGGGCATGCTATGTGTTTATATTGTGCTCTTGTGAATGAAGTGGGTTATTGGCATTGCTAATTAAATAACATGCTTATGGTTTGTGTGGGATATAAATGTTAATATGTCTTAGTTGGTGTATTGACATTGTGATGAATTATGATAATTATATGCAATTGATATAAATTGTCATGACATATGTGGTTAAATTGACATTCATTACATATGGTGTATAACATTGATATTGCAATGATACCTTACATTGCAATTGCACAGAAACATTGCATCCATGGGCATGAGACATGAGTGTGTGTGCAAGAGTTGATCAAACACCACACTTAGTGATTGATGGGTGGGTTCGAAAAAGTTGGATTGAAGATCCAACTGAGTCACATGAAAGAAAAACTTGTGTCAGGTATAGTAAGAAGGGATAGATTCTCCCTTGAGTGCAATACCCGGCTACTTGGTTCATACACTCTCTTGTGGTGAAATTCTAGAAAAACGTAATGGCGTACGAAGCTAGCGGTGTGATTCCAAAATTCGATACCCAACAAAGACACATGATTTTATTTTGTAAAATAGTCATTTGATGTGTTTCATCAATGACAAATGTATTATACATATGCATTGTATTGTGTTGCAGGAGTCGGTGAGGACTCGGGTTCAAATGCATGAGTGAGTCTCATCTTATTCCATGACATGACATGGTAGGATTCCAACATTAAATGACATATTCTTGTTTGGAATGAAAAATAATTGTTGATTGTTGCATGTGCACATTTCATATGCATCTAGGGGGGAAGTAGCCTCTGTAGGAGATACTCTATTGAGCGTAGTTCACCCTATACCGGAAAATATTTTAGGTGGGGGATACACACTGGTGGACGACTCTCATTTAGGGTCCTAGTGATGAAGAAAGACCGACTTGTAGCCTTGAATTCATTTTTTTTGTAAAAATGTTATGAAAACTTAGTTTTGGTATGTAAATTCATGTAATAAAACTAGTATGGATCATGTGTAATGTGGAAAACTTCATTAAACATGTATGTGATAGATTGAAGTGGATTGAAAATGAAAAATAGGTGGAATAGGCAAAATTCGGCAAAGCATACCGGTATGGCGTACCGGTATGACAAGGTCCAGTGGGTTACCTGTACCAGTATGGCTTTTTCAGTGGGCAACTTGTACCGGTATGACTTTTCCAGCGGGCAACTCGTACCAGTATGGCCTACCGGTACACTTTTTAAAAATCTGAAATTTTAAAATTATTTTGCCAAGCCTTTGGGCTATAGGTTCTTTGATTTCAAGGATATAAATGAACATAAAATAAGTATAAATTGTGGTATATTGGACCCGGTTGGGTCAAGTGGAATAATTCATTTATACATCATTAAGAGTATTGCTAGCATAATAGATCACATAAGACTTTTTATCTTTTCTCTAACATGACACTGCTCCTACTGTATAGTTGCTGGCATCACACATCAACTCAAAGGGTAAGGACCAATCAAGGGGTTGGGTAATAGGAGCATAAATCATCAAACCTTTAAGCTTGTCAAAAGCTTTCTGGCATGCTTCATCCCACACGAAAAGTCTCTAAAGAATTTCCTATAAATTCCCACATGCCCTAATAATAAACGGACATCTTTAACTGTTTTGGGAGTAGGTAAATTGCCTATGAGATCTATTTTTGCTTTGTCTACTTTTATCCCTTCAATTGAAACAATGTGACCGAAGACTGTTCCTTGTCTTACCATAAAGTGAGACTTCTCCCAATTAAGAACTAGACTAGTCTCCTTTAGCCAAATCTTCTTTAATTTGTGCATGAATCTTTTGAGACTTCCTTTCTTGCTTACCGACTCTCTAGATCACATGTTTATAATGTGCACCTTTGATTTAAGTGATTTTCTTATTGGTTGCCTAGCATCACCTTTGATTTTTGAAATAACCAATCCATCTTTCCATTTAACACCTAGGCTTCATCCCATCAACTATCTCAGACTTCCAAGAATAACCTAGCTATCTACTTTTGTTCTGATAAGGCTTAATCTTTGGAGGATAGAGTCGAACTTTATTCAAATTTTAGCAAAAGACTTCGTTTTGAACCTGCTCACACTTCCCTGCTTGGGAATGTTTTCCACTGAGCAGATCATTTTCAATTGAGTCACTTTATGTTTGGGTTTTTATCTAATACTTTTTAGCATGCGACTCTGCTACGTGTATTAATCCAACTATCATATCATGATTCAAAGATTTTGACTCCCTTTAAATCATATTCTTTCAATTTAGTAGATTCAGTGACCGTATGCTTAATACAGAAATAAGATGAAACAAATTTATGATTAAAATGTGGGTTAATTGTACTGGAGGTTTTCAAAGTATAGAATTTGTCATAATTTGGTCCCTAAAGTTTCAATTACATTATTTTGATCTCTGAAATATTGAATATGTTTCTATATGGTCTTTCAAGTAGACAATGTCCATATTACTAACGATTTTTTATCCTAAACTTGTCACATAATACCTAAATATGGACAAAAAATATTTTTGATAACTTTTAAACAAAGTTTGGATAGCTTTTAACAAACAAATGCAACGTAAGGTGACCCTGCTTTTTTAGGGTAAGAAGGGGTAGAGAAATGCCTCGAGCCAATGTTCGAGTACCAGGCGCTACGGTGCTGAAGTAACCCATGTCAGACTTCTANAAAGTCTCTAAAGAATTTCCTATAAATTCCCACATGCCCTAATAATAAACGGACATCTTTAACTGTTTTGGGAGTAGGTAAATTGCCTATGAGATCTATTTTTGCTTTGTCTACTTTTATCCCTTCAATTGAAACAATGTGACCGAAGACTGTTCCTTGTCTTACCATAAAGTGAGACTTCTCCCAATTAAGAACTAGACTAGTCTCCTTTAGCCAAATCTTCTTTAATTTGTGCATGAATCTTTTGAGACTTCCTTTCTTGCTTACCGACTCTCTAGATCACATGTTTATAATGTGCACCTTTGATTTAAGTGATTTTCTTATTGGTTGCCTAGCATCACCTTTGATTTTTGAAATAACCAATCCATCTTTCCATTTAACACCTAGGCTTCATCCCATCAACTATCTCAGACTTCCAAGAATAACCTAGCTATCTACTTTTGTTCTGATAAGGCTTAATCTTTGGAGGATAGAGTCGAACTTTATTCAAATTTTAGCAAAAGACTTCGTTTTGAACCTGCTCACACTTCCCTGCTTGGGAATGTTTTCCACTGAGCAGATCATTTTCAATTGAGTCACTTTATGTTTGGGTTTTTATCTAATACTTTTTAGCATGCGACTCTGCTACGTGTATTAATCCAACTATCATATCATGATTCAAAGATTTTGACTCCCTTTAAATCATATTCTTTCAATTTAGTAGATTCAGTGACCGTATGCTTAATACAGAAATAAGATGAAACAAATTTATGATTAAAATGTGGGTTAATTGTACTGGAGGTTTTCAAAGTATAGAATTTGTCATAATTTGGTCCCTAAAGTTTCAATTACATTATTTTGATCTCTGAAATATTGAATATGTTTCTATATGGTCTTTCAAGTAGACAATGTCCATATTACTAACGATTTTTTATCCTAAACTTGTCACATAATACCTAAATATGGACAAAAAATATTTTTGATAACTTTTAAACAAAGTTTGGATAGCTTTTAACAAACAAATGCAACGTAAGGTGACCCTGCTTTTTTAGGGTAAGAAGGGGTAGAGAAATGCCTCGAGCCAATGTTCGAGTACCAGGCGCTACGGTGCTGAAGTAACCCATGTCAGACTTCTAGGAAAAGCTCGAACGACCTTCAACAAAAGGGTACCTGTACCCGAAACCGACACAGGTGGGTAGGTAGAGAATATCTAGGGCCGCGAGACAACTCTCTTTAAGGAACTCGACAAAATATGAATAACTTTTAACCAAAATTTAGATAACTCATAATCAAAATTGTATAATTTAGGTAGCTATGTAACTAAAATTTGAGTAAAAAATTGGTCAAGAATTATCCAACTAATTTTTTTATCTATATTTAAGTATCACATGATAAATTTATGATAAAAAATCATTAGCAATCTGGGTAGAACCTATAAAAACATATTTAATATTTTAAAAATTAAAATAATGTAATTAAAATATTAAAAATTAAAATAAGACAAATCCTATACTTTTGAGCCTTGAAGTACCATTAATCTTCTAATGTTTGAGACGGTCGAGCTATATATAGAATGACATGAAGTCAATGTAACTATGCATATGAGGGGAGCCAAAAATTGAGGCAGGAGAAAATATTTGCCGGCAGGAATAATACTCACCTTTTTCTGATTGAGTTGTCCCAAAAACATTCCCTCCCGCGGTATATATTTTTTCTTTATCAGCCTCCTGCTTTATCTTAAGCTTTGTGTCTCGGTACGAGTTGCAGAGGTGCGTAGAAAGAACTAAAGATTCAGAGTGTGGCCACAAGCCCATTAAAGGGAAAGAGGGACATGACAACTCCAGTAGCATCGACGTCAAGAAAAAAGAAACAAAAGAAAGATTGGCCACAAAGCCCTAATGTCGCTGAAGCCACTCGGATTCGAATATCCCAAACACTTCAACTGTTCCGTGCATCCAAAGATGAAGGTAACAAAACAAACAATGGAATCCCATGCGCTGAATAAATTAAGTTCTAATTTTTTCCGCTGTTCCAAATTGTGTCTGTTGTCGGCTTGTGATTAAGATGGACACATATCTTTCTATTGGCCATTTTGGGTTTGGGTAAAGCTCAGGCTTTTGTTTTTTCTTCAAAATGTTATTGAGAGTTTATTTATGGCGGCGATAACTTCAGCTTTATGGGGTGTATATCTTAGTTTTCACATTGTATGTTATGTTGGGCACTTTGTTTTGGTGGTGGGTATAGCCTAAAACAAAAGAAATACTGAATTAGTTTTTCTTAGTTATACTTTTAAGAACTGAGTTACTTTCTTATTCATTGGGTATTGAGCAAAGATAAAATATGAGTTGGATTTTAATTACTACCTTGTTTGTTTTAGGTTCTAGTTACTTCCGTTGATAAACACCTATGCTTGGTTGGTTGTGAAGGTGTAATATTTCTGAGTTCCAGGTTACGCCCTAAGGTTCAGTCTGTGGGCATTGATTGAGATGATAAGTGATGGATATTTGAAGGTTTCTTGTATTGACATTTGAATTTTGTTGTTCTATTTCTTTGTTTTTGGTCTCTATTAATTTTCGTTTGCATCTTACACTTATTATTCTTCCGTTTAAGTTAGTACTTTATGGTATGGTTTGCACTATGTTTTGCCACACGGAGAAGATCGCATGGAAGGACTTTTGTTACAATAGGTATATCATTGGGAGATGACACCCCGGTAGAAAATAAAAGCATGACAGGAAGAATGCATTCAGTTGCTTAATGCGTTTAAATTCAAAGGATGATAGTTACATGCTGGAAGGTTACCAAGTGAATGGTAATCCTTGAAGGGTCTGTAACCATTAAATGGTAGTTAAGTCCCGAATGTGAAGACAACATGAACAAACCCTAACTCCTGATTGTCGGACATCATTTACGAGCAGTTTTTAGATTAGTTTAAGTTAAATTATTGCAATGATTAAGGCTGTTTTGTAGTCTTCTTTCTACTGACATTTCAAAGGATTATTTAAGTCTTTTATTTTGTCACATCTTTTTTTTATCACCCTATATTGTTAATCATTCTTCATATCTTTTTGCTTATTTCTATTCATCAATTTTGTTGTGTCCAAGGGAATCTTGACACAAGGTATTGAACCACACTTGCACAGTCTCTTGAAACCTCATTTCGGAGAGTTTTCAACTGTTAAAACTTGGTTTTGGCAGATAATTTTTTGCATGTCTGGTGAGATAACATACTAATTGGATTCAGGATGGTGCAAATAAGAAAGCACGAAGAGATTACATTGGCATGGAAAGCAGTGAACTTGTGGAGATTACATCAAGCAAAAGCAATGTCTTCTCCACTAGTTCACTGCCTGTCATATGCATCCATTAGAGGATTTGAATCCTAGATTGGGGGATGGATTTGAGAACTTTGATGGCCTGAATAACATAGTTATGAGTAAGAATCACTTAATAGAATGATTCAAGATTTGTATGGTCTTGGTCTTTGAAGGACATAAATGTTAGTTTTTAGGAAGGCATACCTGGCATTGGTAGCCTTCAAAGAATTTCTAAGAGGATACAAAGTCCTTGAATTCAGTTTATTATCTGTTGAAGAGAATCAGTCAACCATCAAACATATTGGTAGGTTTTGTCTTCCAATGTGAAGAGGTTAGAAAGATTGGAAATTTGAAAATGAAGTTTTCACAATCTTTGACCAAAACTGAATTTTCGTAGTGTATCGACTTGCTAGCAAATTTGATTCAAACACGACAAGAGATGAAAGAACAGTTTCGCACTCAATTCTCTAGAAATGAGCCTAAGGTGTTCGTTAGACTTCTCAAAACTTAACCAAAGTCATTCAAGCCAGCAAAATATTAGATTGGCAAGTTTCAAAAGGTAAGAAACAAATGTCATGTGTATATACATGAAATTGAACCGGTCAAATTAGCACAAAATGACTTAGACTTCGAATTATAAAAGGAATTTGAAAGTGCAGATTTCAGAGATCTCTTCAAACTTTTAGCCAAGGTCATGAGATATGAGTTGTTGCACAATAAAGAATAAAGAAAAAGAAAGACATTAGTTGGGTACTTATTGTAAACTTTGATCAAAGAAAAAACAGAGATGAGGGAGAAAAAATAGCATTATGGCACAACTAGTTTGTGCAACAAAATAATGAAAACGATATAAAATGAATGCCTTATATAGTTGTACAACACAAAATAAAGTAAACGATTAAACTACCCCTAATTCTAAATTTACTAGAATAGTCTAACTCCCCTTCCCTTAAACTCATGATGTGATAGCAGAGAATATCAAAAGTTTGTCAAGAAGAAATGAATGCATGCTATTGTGTGAGAGCTTATAAAGAAATCTGCCAACTGTACAGAAGAAGGAAGAAAAGGAAAAGATATAGTGCTCAATTGAAGATGATAATACACAAAGTGCTAGTCTATCTCAATATATTTTGTTCACGTATGGAACGCCAAGTTGTGGACAATCTGGATAGCACTTGTGTTGTCACAATACATAGAAATGCAAGAATCAGCAAGTAACCAATGTAACCAGACTATCATAGATTTGTGAGATGCTATAGTATGATACTCAACTTTAGCAAAGGAGGAGATAGAAACTAGTTGCGGATTTGCAATCCATAAAGTCACCAACCGAGTCAGTATCTAAGTAAGTTTTGAGTTCCATAAAAGAGGAGGAAGAAAATAAGAGACATTGATATAGAGTATCCCAAAGATATTGAAGAATGTGTAGGACAACATCTTAGTGAACATGGTAAGTGAAATAACAAACTGACTGACAACATGAACAATATAAGAGATATCTAGGCAAATAGCTATACAATATACCAGATTACCAACAATAGTAACAAACTTTGAGCTCTAATGATGTCTCAGTTGTTTGGTTACCTAATATGCGAGCTTCCAGAATGACATTCGATGTATATTTGGATTAAGAGTGGACATAACCTTTGGGAGAGGAAGTAATATCAATCTAAAAAAAAAATCAAAACTGACCTAAATCTTTCATCTCAAGATGATCCTATGACTGATTTTTCCATAACAATATTGTATTGGTGTCATTAACCTTATTAATCATATTATCATTACAGGGTAAGAGAAAATAGAACCTGTGGAAGAGAAAGTGGATCGCAAAGAGCAGAAACATGATTATTGACACGAAAATCTAAGTCATATATTACTAAAGAAAACTTAGCAAGCTATACCTTGGTAGACTATTTAAGGCCATATAAAATTTTGTGAAGTTTGCATATTTGACTAGAACTATGACACAACCTAGGAGCAATTATAAAAATCTCTTCAGATAATCCCGATGGTGAAAAACATTTTTTTCCATCAATTTGAGACAAACTCAATCAACAAATAGAAGCCATTGGAATTATAGTGCAAATAGTGGGCATTTCGGCAACAAGTGCAAAGGTCTCGTCATAGTGTAGGCTATGCGCATGAGTGAATTCCTTGGCTACTAAGTGAGCGTCGTACCTTTTCATAAACTACATGATTCCTTTTTGATTTTATTAACCCAATTAGGACTGAGGTTCTATTCAAATGGTAAGCCTTCCCATTGTGGAGTGGCAGATTAGTGGTTTGAGCCCCCCGTCCACTGTATAGTTGCAATCAAAAATTCTATAAACCCACTTGCAACCAATAATGGGTTTGCTAGGGGTAAAGAAACTAACTCCCATGTTTGAGCCTTATGTAAGGCAAAAAACTTCTTCTCCATAACTTGTTGTCAAAGAGGATTAAATATAGCTTCCTTATAGGAAAAAGGTTTATACAAAGACCTATGGTGTTTGACCCTTACAGAGGACACAAGTCATATCACAAACATATGTATTAGGGGGAGCAACAAGGATCTATCAAGGAAAGAAATTACTTTGATAAAATAACTCAAGAAAGATAAAAAGTTTGACTGGAATGAAAAAGATAAAGAAAAATATTCTTAAGGTTATTTTCCTAACTAAGGAGATAAATCAATTTTAGAAACTGATGCATCTAAGTTATGTTGGGGATGCGTTCTCAAAGTTATACTAGTAAAGGACTGGGCAGAAAAAGATTCTCCCTTCTCATTTGATATCAGAGCTAGAAAAAATCAGATATGTAAAAAACATAAAAAAGAAGAATTAATTTGTGGCTATAATTCTGGAAATTTAAGCCAATTGAAATAAATTATATTATTTTTGAAAAAGAACTTTTAGCAATTAAACTCGCTATAAAAAAGTTTCATATTTATCTTGTACCTGAAAGCTTTATTGTTAAAACATTATTTTTTAACTAATAAAAGAAATAATCTCGAAGGTTGTAGATTAAAATGACATAATTAGCTTATGGCATATTCTTTTGAAGTTGATCATGTTAAAGGAACTAACAATTTTATTGGTGATTATCTTAGTAGGGATAGTATTGAAGGCTATTAAACAAATGGTATAATTGATTAGCACCAGCTGACAACTAATCATTATTTCTAACGAAAATGTATATTTTTACCAATCACGGATAAAGGGAAAAACCCTTGGGTTACGATTAAGAAAAAACCTGGGATTCAAGATAGCGAAAATAACAATTTTGGTTCTAGGCAAAAACAGAAAAGTTATCATTCCATTTGAAGTTCCAGATTTTTATAACCCAAATTTACCCAATTCTATTTATGAAAACCTCAATGGAGTAGGAAAAAACATTTTTGAAAATACATGGGTAAATTGGAAAATGAGATAGCTGAGCAAACAACTAACTTCAATAAATCCAAGAATCAACTTGATGACTTACACTAACCACATATACAATACTAGACAAAATAGTAATCAGGTAGGTCAACTTTTTGACCAACCTACAATATCTAGTGAGATCTCCAAATATTTCACAATATTCTACCGAAGGTTTGTGATTCAAATGCATAGGAAGATCAAACTGGTCGGTTGCCTTATAGGTTAAGTGCATATTTTGTTGAAGGTAAGTTGATACCCTTTCTGGACCTATCCACTTTGATACTCTTGTAACATCTAAGTTTTCCCAAGTCATTGGTATGGAATCGATGTTACTGAAAAATCCTTTAGCTTAGTAATTCCCTCGAAATCATCTTGACTGATAAAATATCATTTTCTTAAACTAAAAGCATGATGTAACATGCATTAGTGTGATGGTGGTATGCAAGATGTTCACTCTAACTCCAACAAAGACTGTACTCCAAATTTGCCTTGGAAAATTTTTGAACCACGCTCTCAGAGACTATTTTTTGCCGAATAAGACATTATTTGACTGACAGACTTTCACGATCAATGTTACATGAATTCACTTAATACCCTCCCAACCCCGATCTGGGTTGCAGGACCCCAAACAGGGTACATTTGCAACCCGAATCGCCAAAAATCATGACGTAAACAAGACCCTACCTCTCCAAAATCAAAACCCTAGCCCCAACTCCAACTCCAACTCTAACCTCAAATTGTTCCACAATAACAGAGAATAGACAAAGAAGGGGGAAGAAGGAAAAATAAACACATGTAATTTTTATAAGAGCTACAAATCTAGATCGAAGAGCGTCGAACAGACAGGGCTTCTTTCTCCCTCGATTGACGGTTATCTCATCTCAGTTTCGAACT
>CAUOFW020000001.1:3083390-3184438 GCA_963454935.2 Ilex paraguariensis
ATTTTTATAACCCAAATTTACCCAATTCTATTTATGAAAACCTCAATGGAGTAGGAAAAAACATTTTTGAAAATACATGGGTAAATTGGAAAATGAGATAGCTGAGCAAACAACTAACTTCAATAAATCCAAGAATCAACTTGATGACTTACACTAACCACATATACAATACTAGACAAAATAGTAATCAGGTAGGTCAACTTTTTGACCAACCTACAATATCTAGTGAGATCTCCAAATATTTCACAATATTCTACCGAAGGTTTGTGATTCAAATGCATAGGAAGATCAAACTGGTCGGTTGCCTTATAGGTTAAGTGCATATTTTGTTGAAGGTAAGTTGATACCCTTTCTGGACCTATCCACTTTGATACTCTTGTAACATCTAAGTTTTCCCAAGTCATTGGTATGGAATCGATGTTACTGAAAAATCCTTTAGCTTAGTAATTCCCTCGAAATCATCTTGACTGATAAAATATCATTTTCTTAAACTAAAAGCATGATGTAACATGCATTAGTGTGATGGTGGTATGCAAGATGTTCACTCTAACTCCAACAAAGACTGTACTCCAAATTTGCCTTGGAAAATTTTTGAACCACGCTCTCAGAGACTATTTTTTGCCGAATAAGACATTATTTGACTGACAGACTTTCACGATCAATGTTACATGAATTCACTTAATACCCTCCCAACCCCGATCTGGGTTGCAGGACCCCAAACAGGGTACATTTGCAACCCGAATCGCCAAAAATCATGACGTAAACAAGACCCTACCTCTCCAAAATCAAAACCCTAGCCCCAACTCCAACTCCAACTCTAACCTCAAATTGTTCCACAATAACAGAGAATAGACAAAGAAGGGGGAAGAAGGAAAAATAAACACATGTAATTTTTATAAGAGCTACAAATCTAGATCGAAGAGCGTCGAACAGACAGGGCTTCTTTCTCCCTCGATTGACGGTTATCTCATCTCAGTTTCGAACTTCCTGGCATGAGTCTCCAAATCAGATCTTCAGTAGTTAATGGTACTTGGTAAAGAGAGAAGGCGGGCTGTAGTTTGCATGTATCTCTCAATTTGATTCCGAAATGTGAAGTAATTGGTGCGGGCATATAGTTTGTTTGTGCTTATCACAGAAAGTATTTGGTGAGAAGTCAAAAATATCCCCTTAGTTTATATTTACCTAGGCAGAAGGGCAGTTTATGAATTGGATACAAAAGTCAAAAATACCCTAGGTTATATTAAACAGTCCTACAGTCTCCTTGTTCCTATAATCTAAAGAAAGTGTTTTGTTGAAAGTCAAAACTATACCCTAGGTTATATTAGTTTAGAAAATGGGCAGCTATTAGCTGCATGAAAAAGTCAAAATACCCCAGGATAGACTCAAGCAGCAACACAGCCCCATGCATGGAACCTTATACATTCAGCTATGTTGAACTCTATATAACTAATATATTAGTGTAAATTATCAAAAACATAAAATAATCATTAATGCCTATAAAGATATATGATGATATATAATTTATCATAACAATGAAAATACCCAGATAAGGATACTAAAATGAATCACAACCCGTAGTAGCGTACCAGCTAAGCTTACCCCCACCGCTCCACATACCGGAAGAATTATTGTACCGCGTACCCGTAGAGGCAAACTATGATCACTACACTCCCTGATCAACAAACCCAGGGGTTACTCCATGTAAACTTTTATAGCCAAGTCATCGTGTAAGAAGGTATTTTATAAAATCCAACTAAAATAAAGACAAATTAATATTAGCTGCAAGAGAAATAAGATCACTTTTCTTTTTCTGTGAATAAGTCCGCCACAACTGCTTATGTCAATTAAAATACATATATAACATTTATAATCCTGTGCTGCAAAATGCTAGATGACTAGCACGTACTAGTTGTCCCAAATTTATTTAGGAAGTAGATGTTTGTAGCACTCTCTAAATCGTACTGTGGCTTCATTTATTACATAAGGTAGTTATTAGAAGAGGGAATAAATACTCTGTATATACATCTGCCCTGATATTTTGTAATTTTGCTGCAGTGTACACATTTGAAGCCAATCTGACAAATAGTGATCGTGCTGTGGTACATGAATTGTGTAAGAAAATGGGTATGAGATCCAAAAGTTCTGGGTAAGGGTAATTATGTCTCTGATTATCTCATCTATTAGCCACCAAGAGCATCTGAAAATTTGAATCAATACAGTTGATATGCAATTAGTTTTTTTTCCTGTACATAGTTGGTGCTAGTTTGTTTAGTCTTTTCTTTCTTAGTTATAGTCTTGTTAGTCAGGCAAGAGTTTGACTTTTAAAAAGTTTCTTATGAACCTGAGCTTGTGTAGGCGTGCGGATCAACGTTGTGTTTCTGTGTACAAAAATAAGAGGAAGGTGGACTTGAGGAATGGGAAGGGAAACCTCACTTCTTTTACATTTTCAGAAGAGGCGAAAATGGTTTTATGCGACTTATTTACTCGGTATCCACCTGATGATCGAGAGGTGGGTGATGAAATGGTTAAAAAAGGTGGTGGAAAAATTCAAAAACCACACAGAAAGAAAGAAGATATATTTTGCAAACCTTCACTGAACATGGCTGAAACAGCAAAGAAGTTGGAATCACTTGCTTCTAGAATAGAGAAGACCCCGAACTTGAGACAGGTTCTGTTGTGCTACCGCACTACGTTCTGTGTTTTAGATTCCCCTGGTTGGATTTTTGACTTTAGTAGCGTTTCCTCTGTCAGATCTAATTTTGGTGGAATACTAATTCAAATATTGTTAGAGTGAAGCTTTATTGTGAGTTTGCGCATTGCAGATTAGTGAACAGAGGTCTGGGCTCCCAATTTCGTCCTTCAGGGATGTCATTACATCAACAATAGAATGCCATCAGGTTTTTCTTTTGTCTCTCGCAATTTGACAATATATATTCTCTGGCACCTAGACTACAAATTGCATCATTAAGGAGCTATGAAGCACGGATACGGATACGGGATATGGGTACGATACGATACAGATACGGCAATACGACAAAGTTTAAAAAAGTAGGATACGGGTATGACCAGGATACGGTTATAATAAAATATATTTAATATTTTTATTATTTTTAACCAACTTAACACTTATATATTTTGGTTGTTTTTTAACGTATAATCAGGAAAATTAGTAATTGCTTTTAGTTTCAAGAATATATATATCGTGTCGCTATGGTATATTCACAAAGTGAAGTGACTAATTAAAAGAATCAAAGCTAATATTTACCTAGTATTTAGAAGTAATTTTTACTAAGATTATAGTGTAATAGCTTTACTCTATGGTCTTTTGACATATAATTGTAAATAATACTTAAAAAACACTCATGTGCTTTTGAAGTAATATGAAATTTTTGTTAATGTATTGTATAATATGTGAATTTGAAAAGAGATGTTAAAAGTTCAATTAAAAAATTATACATGTTGCTCTACTACAAAAGTATCCGTGAGTATTCTAATATTTAATTATTATTGGATACGTAGAAGGTGTATCACTTGGAATAGACGTGAGTGAAAAGGGATACAAATTAAGTGTAGAACCTCATATATATAACCAATGAAAGTTACAATAAGGATAAAAAGGTAAAAATAGAAAACTTAATAAGCTCTAATAAATTAGGCTGCTGCTATATCTCCAACACTCCCCCTCAAGTTAGACACAAAAATGTCAACTGAGCCAATCTTGTCAACAGAGTCTCGAAAAATGGATAGAGTGACAGGTTTGGTAAAAACATCCGTAACCTGATCACTGGTCCTCACAAATGATGAAGTGACAATACTACTACTAACCTTCTCCCGAAGAAAGTGAACATCGATTTTTATATGCTTCGTCCTCTCATGTAATACAGAGTCAGAAGTAAGCTGAATAGCAGATCGATTATCACAATATAATGTAGATGAAGAAGTCACTGAAAAATTCAACTCGCCAAGAATCGATCGTAGGTAGATAATCTCACATGTGCCAAGTGCTAGTGTCTGATACTCTTACCTCTGCTGGCGAGCGAGAGACAACTGACTATTTTTTGCTCTTCCAAAAGATAAGTTGAGTCCCTTAAAAAGCACAGAAGTCTGTAGTAGATCGACCGTCACATGTTCTCTCATAATCCGAATCTGAATAACAGGCTAGAGAACCAGTCTGAGATCCTGATGCATAGAACAATCCAAGTTCAGGACAAGACTTGAGGTATCGTAGAATATGATAAACTGTATCAAGATGAGGCTGATATAGTCTGTGCATGAACTGACTAATTCGGCTGACAGCGAATGAAATGTCTGGCCTAGTGTTGGCTAGGTAGATAAGTCTACCTACCAACCTCTGATAGACAGATGGATCTCTTAACTCCTCACCTTCAGCAGTAAGTTTCAGGTTTGGAATCATATGTGATGATGTCGGTTTGCACCCCAACATCCCAGTGTCTGAGAGAAGATCCAAAACATACTTTCTCTGAGAAAGAATAATACCTCTGTTGCTACGAGTAACCTCAATCTTAAGAAAGTATCGCAAAAATCCAAGGTCCTTCATATCGAAGGCCTGTCCAAGGTCTACATTGACTTGTGCAGTCCCAAAAATATCATCTCCATTAATAATAATATCATCAATATATATCAAAAAGATGACACACTGTCCATAAATATTCTGTCGAATGAAGCAAGTATGATCAGAATGACATCTGGTGAACCCTAAATATACAACTACATTATTAAAGCGAGAGAACCAGGCTCGTGGTGTCTGTTTCAGTCCATAAAAAGACTTACGTAGTCGACATACCTTTCCAGCATACTCCCCCTCACCACGAAAGCCCGGTGGTGCATCCATATAAATAATCTCGTCTAAATCACCGTGAAGAAATGCATTCTTCACATCCAACTGATGAAGAGGCCAAGAGTACTCCGCAGCCAGAAAAATAATTAGTCAAACAGTAGTCAATTTTGTCACGGGGGCAAAGGTATCATCAAAATCACGACCTGGTACCTGAGTAAAGCCCTTCGCCACAAGGCTAGCCTTGTGACGATCAATAGTACCATCCGCAAGAAACTTTAGGGTGTAAACCCAGCGACAGCCAATAGGCTTCACCTCTGAAGGTAAAGAGACAAGATCCCACGTATGATTACGCTAAAGAGCGTCCATCTCTGTCTGCATGACAAGAATCCACTAGGGCTCCTACATAGCCTCTGAAACAGAGCGAGGAATCGGTGTATCTGATAAGACCATACTATAAGTCCGAAATGTAGGAGATAGATCACCATAAGAAAAATAAGCAGAGATCGGGTATAAAATCTTGGCAGTCCAACCATAACGAACAACTGGATGACGATCACGCTGTGGATAACGACGCTCTAAATCATCATCCTCCATTGACAATGTCTCATCAGGTAAAACAACTGGCTTAGTATCTCCAATCTCATCAGTACTAATAACAGGTGCATTAATATGCTCAACAAACTGAGAAGTATTACTTGCATCGCTTGAGGTAGAGGGGACATCAGCGGGGGGATGAGAGCGAGGGCGACAAACATAAACTTGCAAAGGAAGAGAGGCCGGTGACTCTGTACCAGGGATGAATGGCTCAGGAGGAGGAGAGACCGATGATTTTGTAGTGATAGTGACCAATGGTTCTGGTTCTGGGGGTAATGAAAAATCAAAGGAAGTATCAGCAACTGGAGGGGCAGACACAGGACTGGAAGAAAAATAAGGAATATGCTCAAGAAAGGTAACATCTAGACTGATACATACGATGCCTAACAGGATCATAACACCGATACCCTTTAAATTGATTACAATAGTCCACAAAGACACAACGAATTACTTTATCATCAAGTTTATGGCCAGTAGGAGACCGATCCTGAACAAAATATGTGCATCCAAAAACACGAGGGGGGATTAAAAAAAGTGTTCGCTCAGGAAATAAAACCTATAAGGGAGCCCTATGCTGAAGAACACAACTCGGCATACGATTACACAGAAAGGTAGAAGTCAAAACAGCAAAATGCCAATAAGATTTTAACACCCCCATGTCTCTAAGCATACAACGTATTATCCTTATCAGATTCTTATTTTTCCTTTCAACAACGCCATTTTGCTTAGGAGTATATGAACAGGTGAGTTGCTGAAGGATACCTTGAGAAGAAAGGTGAGACACTAAGGCATCAGACACATATTCCTTAGCATTGTCTGAACGAAGAGCACGAACAATGACATCGAATTGTGTCTTAATCATCTATAGAAACTGAGTGATTATAGGGAGTACATCAGACTTCTTTTGCAAAAAGTAGACCCAAGTACAACGGGTATGGTCATCTATAAATGTCACATAATATCAGACACCTGATAGAGCAGTAATAGGAGAGGGTCCCTAAATATCAAAGTGTATTAGGTCAAATGGTTTGAGTGACTGGTTCATGCGAGGAATATTACTGGTCATAACATGTTTTGATAGAGAACATATAACACAGTCAAGGTTACTACCAACACAAGCATTGCTCAAAATAGGAAACAACATACATAAATATTTAAAATTTGTATGTCCAAAACGGTCATGCCACAACTAAACAGTCTATATGACGAAAAATTATAACCGCAATTACTAGGTAAAATATTAGCATGCAAGATAGGAACAGATAAAGATAAAGCAGGTGCAGGTGATGTAGGTGGAGGAACTAGTGAAACTGGAGGCGAATCGCCTAGAAAATACAGTCCATCTCTCTTATATCCCCTGATAATAATTCTCCTAGTACTCAGGTCCCGCAAATAACACGAATTAGATAAGAACACAGCCGCACAATGAAAATCTCTGGCTAACTGATGTACAGATAATAGATTCATGGCCAACTTTGGCGCATGAAAAATGGAACTTAATGTAAAGCCATCTGGGAGGCGAACTGTACCCCCACTAATAATAGGGGTATGTATCCTATCTGCTAACTGAACCTGTGTATGTAATTGCTCGTCAAAAATGGTGAAGTGATGGGCCTCACCTGTCATGTGACCATTCGCACCCGAGTCTAACATCCAAAGGGGAGACAGACTGACACAAGTATTAAAGGCACGAGGCATACCTGCAGTGGTGGCAGTAGTAGTAGTCGGACTCTGAGATGTCAGAGCAGACATAAGTATATCTAATCGAGAAGTGATAGCCTCTATATCACTCTGCCAAGGAGGAGTTGCGGTAGTAGATAGTGGTACCTCAGCAATAGTAGCAGTACGACCACGAGGAGACGGTTTAAGCTCTGGATGGAGCTTCCAGCAAGTAGCTCTGAGATGTCCTGGTCGGCCACAATAATCACACTGACGAGAATCCCCCTGTCTGTGCTGATTTGGGGCACCCTGACGGCGTTGGTCCGAGCGCTACCCACCCCTGACTGAGGATCCTGAACGAGACCCTACAGCTGTTGCAAGGGTCATATGATCAGCTGGAGGAGTCAAGGCAGCAACTGGAAGTGATGCAATACGGATGCGGCGCTCATACTGCTCAATCATCGCATACACCTCATAAAGACAAGGAAGCGTCAACATCGATAAGATCTGGGAACGAGGTCCTTCAAATTCATCACGAAGCCCCATAAGGAACTTGTGAATCCTATCTTCCTGTTCTCGAGTATGCAAGAATGCTGCTCCCTCAGGCTCTATCCTCGGAATAGTAGCAGGAGGACACAGAGTCTCATACTCAAGCCAGCACTAGGTCAAATAGCCATAATAATCTTGAATAGTCATATCTTCCTACCGAGCATCTGAGAGCTCCTGAGAAGGCTCATAAACACGAACTCCTCGTCCTGACTGGGAATATATCTTTGATAATGCGCTTCATAATTTCAGAATAGAGCTATGAAATTGGTGTATCTAGCGAGCAGATTCAAATAATCATCCAAGAATAGCGCAGTTCTCAGAGAACCACGCAGAATATCTAGGGTCGGCATCAGCTGGCTTTGGGTGAGATCCCGTCAGCCAACCAAGCTTCCCGACATGGCCCAAGAAAAGCTAGAATGAACGTGACCACTCAGCAAAGTTACGACTATTCAACAACTGTGTTGTAACCTTCTAAGAGATCATTCTTGACATTATCGGTAAAGTAACTGTGCAAGTAGGTACTGTGTACTAGTCAAACATAAAAGTAGGAGAAACAGACGGTACATGCCCGGTGGAAGTACTAATAGAAGCCTCAACAGTAGAGGTCTTTACGGTAGGAGTCTCTAGTCCCTCAATAGTAGCCATGACAACAATAATACGTGGGCACTCGTGACAGAAAAAACAACTTTTAAAAAATAGAGGGATAAAATAAGGGAGAATAATATATCTCCAGTCGAACAGTAGCGACAGATAAAGAAGATCCAGAAAGCTCCCACATAATCAGGTCATGGTACCCAAAAATCCAATAAATATAAATGATCTACTGCATCAAGAGCAGATCAACGGAGACGAGGATTCAACCCATCTTAAAAAGTCCTAGATGCTACAACCCAGGAAAATAAAGGCAGTAGTGCGTAGAGATGGCGACACTACGACGAAGAGCGGGAAGCATGAAGGCCGGACAGCTGGGTTAATGGGTTAGGGGCTGGTTTGTGCAGTGGGTTGGTGGGTCTTTATTTTATGGACTGGGGCTGGTCTAGTTTATTGGGTTGGTGGGTTTATTGGGTTTGTGGACTTTGATTGTGTATTGGGTTGATTAGGTTTAGGTTCGGTGGGTGTATTTTTTTTTATTTTGTGTGTTGATTTTGCTTGGGTTTTGGAAGGCAGTCGGTGGGTGGCTGATTGGGAAGGCAATCGGTGGGTGGCTGGGTATGTTTTTTTCTTGGTATATGACATGTTTTGGAGTTTCGGTGGGTATGTTACTGGTTTGGAGTTTTGGTGATGTACCAGTGGGTTCTTGGGTGATTAAGCAGTCGGAGGTTTGTAGACGGAGGTTTGGTGGCTTTGGGATTGGTTCTTGGTGGGATTGAGGCAGTTGGGTCGCTGGAAAGTTGGGTTGCTGTTTATGATGTCGGCGGGAATGACTGTGTGTCGTTGGGTAGAGTGGGTTCACTGCTTATGATGTCGGTGGGTTTTGCCAGAGTATGTTCTATCGGTTAGGTGGTTTATTGCTGGTGAGGTGGTTTATTGGTGGTGATTAGTGGTTGCAACGTGGTGGAGGAGGGGTTAGGGTTAGGGTTATGGTTATGGCTTTGATACCAACTTGGAATAGACGTGAGTGAAAAGGGATATAAATTAAGTGTAGAGTCCCATATATATAGCCAATAAAAGTTACAATAAGGATAAAAAGGTAAAAATAGAAAACTTAATAAACCCTAATAAATTAGGCTACTGCTATATCTCCAACAGTATCCGATACGTATCCTTAAGTATTCGATGAGTATCGTATCCAATACGGTATCCGATACGGGTACATCAACCTCAACGAAGTATCCGTGCTTCATAGTTAAGGAACCACTTAAACTGTAGCACACTGATTTAAATGCCAAAATGTAAAAAGAACCTTTATGTACTAAACTCCACAATTTTGGAGAAAGGCTTGTTCTGGGAGCCACGAGCAGGGGTTGTGATGCTGCCTCTTCTACTTCTCATTTGAAAAAAGACATTGTGTTGTTTAAATATTACATGTTGGATGTTTTGCTTCTTATGTTGATGCATTTAATCAGCAACTTGGATATAACAGACTGCTGTCATTTCCTAAAAGCAAACTTGTTTGTTCCATGTTTTGTAGCAGGTAGTGCTCATATCTGGTGAAACTGGTTGTGGGAAAACAACACAGGTCGATACTTCTTCTCCTTGTGTTTTGTTTCAGCTATATTCAACCTGATTTGACTAACAAATACTACTTCAGAATACATAATCATGTGGTTTTATCTAGTTTCTATACACACTGATATTTGTAGTATGTAGTTTAAAATTTTAAATTATCATTTGGGAACACTTCTTTAAGTTATTTTTTTTAAATTATCATTTGGGAACACTTCTTTAAGTTGGTTTTTTTTTACTCTTTGTTTTTTCTTTTTGACACACACTTAACACAACCTCTTAAAAGTGGAAGTGCCAAGTGGGACATTTAAACTCAACTCACACACCAAAAGCTATCCAATGTGGGATAGCTCAGTCCCCCAACACCCTGGCATGATTACCATAACCGCAGGGCCTCTGGCCCAAAGAGTGGGATTCCAACCCAACACCGAACGCCCCGTAGATAAGACCCCGAAGGGCTTTTTTTGACACACACTTAACACAACCTCTTAAAAGAGGAAGTGCCAAGTGGGACATTTAAACTCAACTCACACACCCAAAGCTATCTGATGTGGGATAGCCCACCCTTTGTTGAAGTAAAAGAACAAAAGTAAAAAAGTTCCAAGAACTATTTGGTAATATTTTTTTTAAATAACTTTTTAAGCAAAAAAGCAATTTCGTCAAAAAAGTAAAAGCGTGTTTAATTACTATTGTTGCAAAAATGATCTAGATCTATGTTAGTACACGAGTTACACTCTTTACATACGTGTATAGTATATTATTATGTCTATGATTATGATTAGAAGAAGTGGGTATACCCCGACAAGGAATATACAAGAAAAGCACAAATGCCAAGACAAACCTTACTTCACAAAAGTCGTTAAAAAGGCAAAAAAAAAAATAAAAATAAAAGTACTTTCAAAAAGTGTTCTCTAAAGGCCAAGACAAACGTTACTTAACAGAAGTCCTTAAAAAGCAAAAAAAATAAAAGTACTTTCAAAAGTGTTCTCTAAAAGCAATTTTTTTTTGCTTTTTAAATGTGTGTATTACTCACATATCACATCAAATATGCTTTTACCTTGTCCTTATTTGAAACAAAAAACCAAAAATATGTTAGGATTGGAATCCACATTCATTTATTCTATTTTTTGAAAGTGAAAAATGTATAAGTTCAATTTTTTTTTTATGCAAGTGGAAAAAAAGACTATAAGATGGAGGGAGAGGTGGATTGAATGTAAGTCTAACTAGTGTAGACTGAGAAGAGAATTAGGGGATGATAACAAAAGAGAAGAAGATTAGGGCAAGAGAAATACTCTTTAAGTCTTAATAAATCAATAATCAAAGTCTCCAAAAATAATTACATCAATATGAAGCCGAAGAGAGTATTTTACAGTTTGCAATGTCATATGACTTTGTAGTGGCAAACACCTTGTTTAGAAAACGAGAAGAACATCTAATAACCTTTAAGAGCAGACCAAACAAAAGCCAAGTAACTACTTCTTAAGTAGAAGAACGGACCGATTAGCATGTAAAGATTATAAGGTTATTTCGGGAGAAAACCTAACATCTCAACATAGGTTAACAATTCTAGATTTGTATATTAAAGGGCAACATAAAGTAAGGAGAAGTATTAGAAAAACAAGAATGAGATGGTGGAATCTAAAAGATGAGAAACTAATACTATTTAGAGTAGAATGCTTAAAGAAGCCGTTATGTGGAGTAGGATGACGGAAGACATTAAGAAAATTTCAAGAGAGATTTTTGGTGAGTCAAAGGGTAGAGGGCTTGTGGGAAAAGAAACTTGGTGGTGGAATAACGACGTACAAAAGATAGTTAAAGTAAAGAATAAATCCTTTAAAAGATGGCAAAATGATAGAAATAGAGAAAATTTTCAAATATATAAATTAGTTAACAAAGAGGTTAAAAAGATAGTTAGAGACGCTAAGTTAAAAGCCTACGATGAGTTATACAAAAAAATAGATAGTAAAGAGGGAGAAAAAGACATCTACAAATTAGCTAAAATTAGAGAAACGAAAACAAGAGACTTTAACTAAGTTAAGTGCATTAAGGGCGAGGACTCAAAGATTTTAGTTAAAGATGAGGAAATAAATGATCAGTGGAAAAGCTATTTTGAGAAACTATTAAACGAAAATCACTTAGGAAACCTAGAAGAGAGAAAATGATAGGATCCATGAAACTTTCTTCCGTAGAATAAAGAATTCGGAGGTAGAGTTTGCATTTAAGAAAATGAAATTAGACAAAATTTAGGATTGGATGAGATTTCTTAACCTTGGGTTACGGTTAAAAAAAAACCTTGGATTCAAGATAGCAAAAGTAACAATTTTGGTTCTAGACAAAAACGGAAAAGTTATCATTTCGTTTGAAGTTCCAAATTTTTATAACCCAAATTTACCCAATTCTATTTATGAAAACCTCAATGGAGTAGGAAAAAACATTTTTGAAAATACATGGGTAAATTGGAAAATGAGATAGCTGAGCAAACAACTAACTTCAATAAATCCAAGAATCAACTTGATGACTTACACTAACCACATATACAATACTAGACACAATAGTAATCAGGTAGGTCAACTTTTTGACCAACCTACAATATCTAGTGAGATCTCCAAATATTTCACAATATTCTACCGAAGGTTTGTGATTCAAATGCATAGGAAGATCAAACTGGTTATTTGCCTTATAGGTTAAGTGCATGGTTAAATGCATATTTTGTCGAGGGTAAGTTGATACCCTTTCTGGACCTATCCACTTCGATACATAAATCTTAAAAAAATAACTTCATAATATTTATCCAACTCCAACATAATCCCCATCACTACTCTATAGCATATTTTTGCGCAAAGTGTCTGCACTCACTCGGATGACACATTCATGCTTGGCCACTTGCACTTGCACTTCAATCTTGAAGGCCCTCCAAAAGAGCCAAGGTCTTAGCCGTTTTAGCAAATCCTTCACAAAGAAGCATTGAAAATATCCTTTTTTTACATTTTTGACTTCATTCTCATCCTTTCATCTAAGATTTTTTTGTTGTTGCACTTTTTGAAGCACTTTGTAATAATCTATAATTGGTTAATCTGTTAGTTTAATACCAATCTGAAGACCATATTAAATTTCCTTGAATAAATCATTTTTTGATCTCTCTCCATTGTCAACCAAATGGTTCTGCTTTTCTTTTGAATGACTTTACATTGAGAAGAACTTTGTTTAGCAAAGCCTAAAGAGCCCCTCTGATAGAAGTCCCACACCTCTTTAATGTCCTTATCGTAGTTGATTTTTGTACCTCTATATATGTGCTTGTCTACGAGAAATAGGATGTCATTCTAACATTCAGTTCGTTGTACTGATCTGAGAGGTTAAAAAATAGAAACTTTAGTGCAAGTTGATTGAGATGTTAGACAAAAAAAAAAGAAAGAAAATGAAATCAATCTCATGACGATCCCAATTCCCAATTCAAATTTTGCACACCATGGTTGAATATATTTCAATCAATCAAATTAATAAACACATAGTGCACTTGTGTGCTCACAATCACAAGTGTGTATAATAAAAATAAAGAACACAAGTGATTTGTTGACACGGAAACTATCATCAGAAAAAATTGCAGAGAACCTTCTTGGTTCACTACTCACTAAGTTAACATACAAGTGCTCAAGTCTTATATTTTAATCAATACCATAGATGTTCATTTCCTTGTTGTCTCTTAGTCGAATGCCCTATTTCAACGTCTAGTGTAGCTTCACTTGGACCTCTCAACCACACGATTTGTCTAGGCCTCGAGCAATCATGGGCACGCTAACGATTATCGGTATGCTCACACCAATGGGTTTGGTTTACACCATTAAGATTTTCAACACTAAGTTATGAGGCTGGGTAGAATCTCTAGTGGTAACCTTTTGATTTAGGGATCTAGGTTAGTAGTGGAAGCTCTCAAAGTAGAAGATATATAGCTCGGTCCTATTGATTTTTGAAGCACAAAATCAAGAAAAAACTAGTTCTCTTGACCGCTAAAGAGTGTTGTTGTGTTGCTCAAAAGGGGGCTTGATAATGACTTAATCTATGTTTTCAAAACATAAATTTGTTTAGAAAATCTTTTCTTTTGAAATTACTTGGGAGCCATACACAGATTACTTCCTGAAGGATGGTTGGAAGCTCATCAGCCAAATGTGTTAGTGCCTGGTGGTCTTCTTCAATAATAAAAGGGAGGCGGTCAGCAACCTAATTGATTGAAGTTGCCCTTCAAGAAGATGCACTTCATCTATCATAATGGTGGGGTGGCCAGTGATGAACAACAATGTCGTCTTGTAATGACTCTCAAAGTCACGATTCAAGATTATCCTTGAATTTTAGAAGGAGAC
The DNA here is from genome assembly GCA_963454935.2 of Ilex paraguariensis. Classification (NCBI taxonomy): domain Eukaryota; kingdom Viridiplantae; phylum Streptophyta; class Magnoliopsida; order Aquifoliales; family Aquifoliaceae; genus Ilex; species Ilex paraguariensis. The sequence continues at coordinate 3,097,512 of CAUOFW020000001.1, forward strand.
AGGTCCAAAGGAAAGACGAGCTTTTAGAGAGGCCAGATTTGAAGACAACTCGGCCCCAAATGGAGGAAGGTTGTGGAGTGTAGATATATCGTAGATCGTGGGGCCATCATGCCAAAACAAAAATGAAAGGAATTGTTCACCACAGACCAAAATATAAGAGCAGTGCTAAGTAGTGATTTGTTGATAGGTATTATGATAATGCCAAGTTCTATAGCATCATAAATGCCAAGACAACGCCACAAAGTATCTTTTGCCGTTTTAACACAAGCAATCTATGATATCCAATCCGGGGAAGACCCTTCCGTGAATGGATGAGATTGCTACTAAGCCAGTTCACCATTGAAGGGGCTCTTGGAACGTAAAAGGGAGAGACATATGAGAGTCAGGGTAGATACATTGAATTTCATCTGGAGGAATCTCTTTGAAAGTAGGCGCAAGGGCCATCTATGTCGGAGAAGACTCAGAGGGCAAGTAAAAAGTACGAAAAATAACATGAGCAGCTGGTACTTGTGAAAGAGCTGCTGCAAGAGTAACGGTATGAGAAGGCTCATTCGAAGAAAAAGAAGAAGAGAAGGTTAGAATAATGACAAAAAAACAAGCTTGAGGATGGATTATATAGGTGTGAAGAACGAGTCGTTGTAATGATAAAAAGATATGAAGGGATCGCGTCCTAGCTGTTTTTAATAGATTTGAAAAGACGAGCTAGACTGAAAGCCTACATGTGGAAGCTTAGCTTCAACTCTTGACCTTCACGGTTAATAGCTGGATGACAGCTAAGCAGGGCAAACGTAGTATCAAAAGCTTAAATTCAAATAGTCAAAATGATGCTCCGAATATGAAGTGTTCAGTCACATTATTTTGGGGGCCAATGTTTGCACCTAGAAATAGCAAAATCTAAGGGTGACGCGTGGAAGCAATCCGATGGTAAAAAAAGAGTCTATGAGAGTCCATGCTTGATAGGACGGTTAAAGAAGTGGGACTCTAAGGATCATGAGAAGCGGAGAAATGTGATATCATGAGCTGTCAGTTGGAGACGTTTTAGTGCACGTCTGCACATCTCGAGGGAAAAGGTCATGATTACAGTCATGGCCAGAAATGATAGTTTCGATGGTTGAAGGCCATCCCTATAAATAACAAGGGTAAGGTTATTGAGAAAAGATCCACGATTAAACACAACAAACTCTATATAGAACCAGCTTCTCTCCTACTTATTTTTACTTTTGAGCAACTTTACATTTTTAAGTAATCCATCACTCTGGTTATCTTTACCTCTTATATTTAATGCTAAGTACAGTACTTGTTCCATCTTCCCCACTTAGTGTATCTGCTACTTTATATTCTAGTTCATTACATTGCTAGTTGGGAAATTATTTGAAGTCCTTGATCCTTAGGCATAGAAAAGAACTCAAAGGTAACCTTACGCCCTGCTACAATTTCCTGAACAGTCACGATTTTAGAAGTTCAAATTAGTTCGAATAGGTAAGGTCGTACGTGTTTGGATCTCAAGTCCAATCGGACTTTGGCACGCCCGCAATTCGAAAATAAGCCAAACAGATACCCTAGATATAATTTTTTTGTTACAGATTGTGTCGTTTGTAATTAGATGAAATCTATGTCTGAATACCCTAGCATAGTGGGCTCTCTGCCCTTTCCCTTATAAGGAACATTAGTAGTACATTTGATGCCCTTATGAAGTTTAGGTTTATTTGACTATATGGTTCTTTGTTGTGTTCATGTTTGGCCAATTGGTCACGGTATGATTTTTCTTAGGTACCATTTGGTTTACTTGTTTAAGCACTCCCTATACTAGAAAATAACTACAATTTTTTTTCCCTTTTGGGCCAATACTTGCACCCTGCCAATTGTCACCATCCCAAGCAATTGTCTTGTTTAACTATATCGCATTATGATGGAAAGAGCAACTGGATAGAGTGGTTAAAGCTACGACTTAAAGAGCCCATTGCATGTTGTTGTGAGTGTGATATGGCCTATTTAAGTTACAACCTTATCTTCTCAGTCATGATACGGTTTTGGGAAGCAAGGACAAGACTTGACCCATAGAATTGTCTTCTTATTCAAATTTTTAGAGTTGACTATTTTGGTTGTGTAGAAGCCTAAATTCGAGGTTCGAGTTAATTTGTAAAATCAATAGTGTTGAGTATTGAAATTTGTGAGGAGCTTTGAAGCATTATGTGATGCTTCATGCCACCTATGCTTAAAGTTAACCATAATGAAATCTAGTTGAGATTCTTAGTAGAATAGATGTGCTGTGGTTCAGTGAGAAAATTAATGACCGCCTAAGTTAGCTATTAAAGTCTCATAGTATTATTTATTTATTTATTTTTGGAATAAGCTTGCTTTATTATGACTTTTTAAACAGATTTGTCATTTGAGTGTCTACGAATGGGTTTGAAGGCCTCATATTGTTATATTGACTTGGGGAGTTATTTTTGTGACTTTGACATGTTTTTATGGGCTTGAAGATTCTATCAGTAAGACTCAAAGTCATCACTCAAAAAATGCTTCATAGATATGAGATTTCAGTGTGTTTCAAGGAGCATGTGATTTCTATCTTTCCTTATGCCTTTCCCATCTCCTTTCTCCTTTCTCCTTTCTTGTCTCTGTATATTCTTTTATGTTCTCTTTATTAGAACTCTTTTTCCTTCCCCCTCGCTCTTCCTTATGGATTCAAGGCCTTCTCCCCTTTCTTTTCCCTCTTTACTCTTTGCTTTTGGGTTCATGGCCCTAGGCGGACTCTATGATTTTTCCATATTTATTTCTTCTTGCGAAATTTTTGGACCCATCCTTCTTCTCTCTTGTCTTGTACTTTGTATATTTTCTTTTTTCATTATGTCACTGAGTAGAAAAGGAAGGAAAAAGCAACAGTGTTTGATACAAACTCCTGAGAAGGAGCAGATCACTAAGCGTTTGAAGTAATACCGTCTATCAGATGTGTGACCAACATTTTGTGAGACGTTTGTGTTTCATAGCATTTCTTTCGAGTATATTGTCAAAAGACATTACACCAATAATATTCGTCATCTTCTTCAGTTGGCACCTAATTTTGTTCATTGTTGATCCGAAAAGTTCAATTACTTTGCCCAAGCCTTTTTGCTATCCTTTTGGCTAGTTAGACATAAAATCGTAACTAAGGATGAAAATTTCGTTTTGAAATGGTTGAAATGTCTGAAATGTTTCCGTTTTCAAAGAGATCAAAACAAATTAGTGGTAGAATCAAAATTCTAATACTTTAAGGTATTTTATAATGTTTCAGGGTATTTTGTAATATTTCAATGTATTTGTACAATTATTTTGGAATATTTCAAGAAATTTAAAGATACTTTGGTATATTTAGACCAATGTTTTGGAGAAATAATTCTTAAATTTTTTATTTTTTTCATTATATTTTTGAAACGGGTCGAAACATTTCTGAAATACGTCAAAACGTATCCATTTCTTAGGTAACCAAAACCATGCCCTGAAACAAAATTTTGATCCTTGACCGTAACCTTGTTTCTATATTGAAATTTCCAGTAACTATGTCTCTTCAACTTTTCCTGCCTATGATCAATGGTTGGAAGCAAAAGTTAGTGCTACCCTCCATCCCCATGCCTAGCATGAAATAAAAATCCAAGCCCATCTCCAGTCAATTATCAATGTTGTTTCATTTTGGCTAAAATGGCTGAATGTTGTGTTTGTCCTAGAAATGGCGCACACAACTGCTAACTTAGTCCAATCCATACATAAAAATGTATTTTGTACAAATACTTCCTAATCTCATTATTTTAACCCGCCAAATAGGTGGATTTATTTAAGACGTTGTTCATGGGTATAAATGCATTATTCATCCGGGCCTGGATTATTTATAGGTGATAATACCGTGCTCAAAATGTCTAACCAAACATGGGAATAAATGGGATCAAGTGTGCCCAAGCACTATTTTTTCCAATCCTCTTTCCTAATGCTTAAAGCAAACACACCCTTATTGTGTTATGCTTCATCATTCAATGAGATAGGTTATGTTAAATTAGTATTTTATTCTATGTGCCAGAGATTGATAAATTTCTAGTTCTAATAGTTTTCGTTTTAATTTCTGTATATGGTGAATTCTTCTGAAAATTTTGTAGAAACAATTTCAATGGAGTCAAGGGCATCCCGGTGTGGAAAGCATGCCCAGCTCCCCAAGGAATAGATGTTCCTCATTGGGATTATGTTCACAGTGCAAAGTACCATAGCAAACCTCCTATGAAATTCTCATCACTGTCTTAGTGGCCGATGGATATGGTTTCCATTGGGTGCCCATACATGCATAAATACTCATGGTTGAACATCGTTGCTCGTCTTGCCCACAACATTTGGAAATGGTGTCTTGCCTAGTTTGCCGAAGTGTGACCAACCTAGGAAGGGATTGAAACACTAACTCACAGAGTTTAAGCATCATTGTTAATCTCCTAAGCAGAGCTTTGAAGGATTAGTCTATTTAAGGAGGACTCTAAATGAATGGCTTACTGCCCACCAAAGTGTGCCTAACTCGGGATCCAAGGAGGCTTCTATAAGGAGTGCGAGATTTGGATCACTTCATGTGATCTTTGAGAAATGTGGTTCAGAGGCTAAGAAGCTAGCATTTTGGAATAAACCCTTGAGTGAGCACACTCACAGGTCCCTTGCTAGGTTTTGCAATAGGGGTCCGTCGCGGAATGCACAAACTGAGTCCTTTGCTGGCTATAAAACATAGATACTTCATTTAGGTCAAAGTATCTGTATCGGACATTTGGTTAGGTATAATACTTGTTGGATGCTTGAGAATATGTATCGGATATGCATCATACGTATCTGATAGTAAAAAAATATGAGGATACTCTGCAGATACATGTCCACAATGTATATAATTCGGATAGAAAAGTGCTTACTCTGGGCAATATATATAATTTTTTTATTTTAATTTTCACTCTTTCCTCTCGGATTCAGAGAAGTCCATACAACTTTGATGACACATTGGTAACTTTTTCCTAAATATTATCTATTATTACATTTTAAAAGAGCTTTAGATGAATTAATTAAATCATATCTCTTGCCAACAAGAATTTGTAAGCAAACCAATTAGTAAAATCTTGGTTCTAAGTTGTTTAATTAGTTTTATTATATATTTTTTTTGGGGGAGGGGAATTGAGACTTGAACCCTTGACCTCAAGAAGGCAAATGATTCACAAGTCAAAGAGTACCATTGGACCAAAGGCCATTGGTAATTTATTTAATTAGTCATGTTCACTTTATGTATATAACATAACGAGGCCATAAATACTTTCTTGAAAGTAAAAGTTATTAACTTCCTTATTTTTGTTCAAGAATTTATTAGAAATTATAATTATCAAGTTATTAAATAGTAATTAAAATATAAAGTAGATTTTATCACAAACATATCCTGGTTGTAATAGTATCCTAATTTTGTAGATTTGGTTGTATTGCTATATCTGTATCGTAACATATCCATATTCCATATCTGTATCCATATCTGTGCATCTTAGCTCGTGGGTCCTTTGCTCTTTTGAAGCCCAGGTAGCTCATGTGTCCTAATCCGTAACCCACCTCAAGATTGAGCCCCCTTCTAAAATACCAAATTCAGGATGTAGCGGAGAAATGTTCCACCTACATAATTAATGCTGGAGATACACAGTGCGCATAGCACGATCAGTTGTACAGATATGGTTGCAGGTGTAGACGCTGCATATAGCATGAACCTCCTTACAAAGGTAGTTGAGGGTAGCCTGTATGGGCATACAACTCGACCCGTGTGAGTACTTGTACTGTAAATAACCTCATAACTCACCTGCAACAACTCTCAAGTCTGGATTACATTAGTCTGTCTGGCTAGGAGGATTTCACTGTGCACTTGTGTCCCTTAATTAAACCTAGCTTGGTGTCTCTCTCCTGAACCCCCTTTTCCACACATCCTTGGTGTTGATTACGTTTGCTTACCTCAACTAACTCCTTACCTACACATAGAAATAGATTATTATGTCTTATTTGTTTGTGAATGACCCCATTCAATGAAATTCTAGGCTTCTTTCTTGATCAGATAAAACCTGAACCAGTATATTTCATATGAAATAGATATATCAAATGCCCAATGACAAAGTTTAATAAGTGTGACCTTCATTGTTCTTATGGTTCATTGTTGATGGGTTTCAAGCATAAATATGTACCACCAAAAAAGGAGAGTATTCTAGAAAACACCATTAATATTTCTGACATGTGTGCGTAAAGGTAGGGAAAAATAGACTGGAAGGATGCAAATGTTATTTTGTTACAAGTACTTTCGAACAAAACTTGAACAGCGTTGATGATTTGCTGTTAATGCTTGACAGTGAGCTTCCATTATGGTTTGTGGGTGTTTCCTTTTTGTTGCAGAAATTCCTTCAAAATTATATGATGTTCTATTCTTGTTATATGTCTCGAGTGTTTGCTTATGTACTTCCTTTTACTTCAGGTCCCACAATTTCTTTTGGATTATATGTGGGGTAAGGGTGAGTCATGTAAAATAGTCTGTACTCAGCCACGGCGAATCTCTGCAACATCAGGTGCATACCCAATTGCTGATGCTGAGGAATTTCTTTTTTCTATCTTTCTCTACTTATTTTTAGTTTTTTTTTTTTAACCACTTGAGTCCAGCCCAGTTTGTTAAAATTCTGCCAACCAAGAGGTGAATGTGTCAATCATTGCCTATACATATTATTTTTAGTTCATTTTCCTTCTCACTTTTAGCTGTGTCTGAATGCTTGTTCTCTTTGTGTTCTCATGTGTAGTTGCCGAGAGAATCTCATCTGAAAGAGGAGAAAACGTTGGAGATAGTGTTGGATACAAGGTAAGCATAGCCTTTCTTAGTATAAGACTTAAAATAGAGAAGGAAAGAAAATTTTTTGCACAACTCATCTTGCTGCAATTGAAAATTGCAGATAAGTTTCTACTGATTTTTTGAACATGATGTTTCTTCATCTGGTGTGTTTCCCTTGCCCTGGAAAAAGTTGGGGACAGTATTGCTTATAGACGCTATGGAAATAAAGAGTTGAGTGGAAATAGAGAGCCTATTGGAGATGCTCTTACAATGCGTGAGAATTCATTACAAATGACTCGGTGGCGATTTGAAATAATGAACCACAGTTTGGATTGGTTCTCGGATTCATAATAATTTATTTTCTCATTTGAATGCATTCTTCCTTTTTGCCAAACATATGTTCTTGTTTACACCATTTAAATGCCATTTTTGGATTACATGGTTTGCAAGCTAAGTAAGTAACCTAAACCTCCCCATGAAACTTTCCGACTTCAAAACTAGGTGTTTCAAGTAACCACACAAATAGTTTACTATGGCCAGCTTTATAGTCTTTATTAACATATTTTATACACAACTCATACAGAAAAATGCCTATAGAATGTATTCGCCAAGCCCATACAACGAAACTTCCATTTGATCACTTCTTCTAGGGTTATAACTAGTGTGACATGAATTTGCTCAAGACTCTACGAACCCGGATCTGGGCGTCACTCAGATTGCCAAAAATATGACCTGAACAAAACTCTACGTCCAAAATTAAAACCCTAGCCCTAACTCCAACTCTAACCACAAAGTGTTCCACAATAACAGAGCATAGACAAAGAAGGGGGAAGAAGGAAAATTAAAGAAACACACATGTAATTTTCATTAGAGTGAAAACGAGTGAAGCAACAAATTTAGATTGATTGAACGGAGAACTTCAAAAAGGCAGTGCTTCCTTCTCCCTCGATTCACGGTCATCTTATCTCTGTTTCAAACCTAGTGGCATGGGTCTCCAAATTAGACCTTCAGTCATTAATAGTGTTTGTTAAATAGAGAAGGCAAGCTGTAGTTTGCACTTCTCTGTTGGTTTGATTCTGATGCGTGAATTAATTGGTATAGGCATACAGTTTGTTCGTGCTTATCAAAGAAAGTATTTGGTGAAAAGTCAAAAATGTTCCCCTAGTTTATATTACTTAAACAGAAGGGCAGTTTATGAGTTGGATAAAAAAGTCAAAAAAATACCCTAGGTTATATTAAGCAGTCCTACAGTCTCCTTGTTCCTATAATCTAGAGAAAGTGTTTTGTTGAAAAGTCAAAACTATACCCTAGGTTTTATTAGTTAGAAAATGGGCAGTCATTAGCTGGATGAAAAAGTAAAAAAATACCCCAGGATAGGCTAAGCAGCGACGCAGCCCCATGCATGGAACCCTATAAATTCTGCTGTGTTAAACTCTATATAACTAATATATTAAAATAATCAAAAACATAAAATAAACATTAATCACCTATAAAGAAATATGATGATATATAATATATCATAACAATGAAAATGACCCAAATAAGGATACTAAAACAAATCATGACCCGTAACAGCATACTAGCTAAAGCCTATTTCCACTACATCACGTATTACGAAAATTATCTTACTGTGTGTACTTGCACTCGTACCAAGTACCGAATCAATCCACGATCCGGGCAACCATAACTTTAACCAATGAACAAGCTTGACCTTCATGTGTTCATTTAGTCCGTTCTTGCTCTACACTAAAATTTTCGCCATGAGACTAACGTATGTCCAATAAGGTTTTGGTACATGCATGTTAAACATGAGAGTAATAAGATAAACTGCAATCCGAGAGGAAAGAGTACTTTCATCCAAGTAATAAGATACATGAAATTTTTTTACTTAACTTGGAGGAGGACATCCAAGTAATAAGATAAACTGCAATGAGAATGTCTGTCCAATAAGGTTTTGGCACATGCATGTTAAACATGAGAGTATGAGTAAAATCCAATAAATGACGATGTTTTTTATTCTGCAATACTATTTTGTCCAGATGTATGGGACATGTGATGAATGATATCATTATTAATACAAAATATATGCATTAATGATTGTACATACTCAAGGACATTATCATAACAAAATGTCTTAATAAATTTATCAAATTTTACTATAATTTTATTATAGAAGTTGAGAAAAATTTTAGGCAATTCAGAACGACCCTTTATAATAAATAACCAAGTCATATGAAGATAGTCATCAGCAAAGATCACAAAATGAAATTCATAAATACTTTTTCTTCTTTAGAGATTAAACTTGAATATAATTTTTAGTGTAAGGTGATTGGAGCTTCGATAATTCATGTTAAAATTTGGCTACATTCAGTATGGAGGAGAAATCCTTGAAAAATTCTTGGAGGAATCCTTTGAAACTGTAAGATGAATAAGTTGAAACATCTTGTTTGATAGATTAGGCTTGAACATCATTTTTTGTTGTTGGGGGTGGATGCGGACTCTTGGGGAATGCTATCATGTTTGCCAAGCTTTTCAATCTCAATTGGGTTCTTANCAGCATACTAGCTAAAGCCTATTTCCACTACATCACGTATTACGAAAATTATCTTACTGTGTGTACTTGCACTCGTACCAAGTACCGAATCAATCCACGATCCGGGCAACCATAACTTTAACCAATGAACAAGCTTGACCTTCATGTGTTCATTTAGTCCGTTCTTGCTCTACACTAAAATTTTCGCCATGAGACTAACGTATGTCCAATAAGGTTTTGGTACATGCATGTTAAACATGAGAGTAATAAGATAAACTGCAATCCGAGAGGAAAGAGTACTTTCATCCAAGTAATAAGATACATGAAATTTTTTTACTTAACTTGGAGGAGGACATCCAAGTAATAAGATAAACTGCAATGAGAATGTCTGTCCAATAAGGTTTTGGCACATGCATGTTAAACATGAGAGTATGAGTAAAATCCAATAAATGACGATGTTTTTTATTCTGCAATACTATTTTGTCCAGATGTATGGGACATGTGATGAATGATATCATTATTAATACAAAATATATGCATTAATGATTGTACATACTCAAGGACATTATCATAACAAAATGTCTTAATAAATTTATCAAATTTTACTATAATTTTATTATAGAAGTTGAGAAAAATTTTAGGCAATTCAGAACGACCCTTTATAATAAATAACCAAGTCATATGAAGATAGTCATCAGCAAAGATCACAAAATGAAATTCATAAATACTTTTTCTTCTTTAGAGATTAAACTTGAATATAATTTTTAGTGTAAGGTGATTGGAGCTTCGATAATTCATGTTAAAATTTGGCTACATTCAGTATGGAGGAGAAATCCTTGAAAAATTCTTGGAGGAATCCTTTGAAACTGTAAGATGAATAAGTTGAAACATCTTGTTTGATAGATTAGGCTTGAACATCATTTTTTGTTGTTGGGGGTGGATGCGGACTCTTGGGGAATGCTATCATGTTTGCCAAGCTTTTCAATCTCAATTGGGTTCTTATGGAAAAGGATAAGGTAATGGAATTGATAGAGAAATTCATAGACCTAGGTGGGATAGGAGAATTGATAAAGGGAAGAGAGAGGATGATAGAGATTATATTGAGAAACAGAAGAATTCCGTATAGGTACAACTCTTATTTGAATGAAATGAAAAAAATGCGATATCGGTTTTGTTAGGAGATGATACGTTCAAGTTGTGTGAAACTTGGGGTTTATGCATAATGTGTAACGCTATCAACTCGGATATGACTCGATCGATGCCGTCACCAGTACTACCATGCCGTGGTTTGCTTAAGACGTGTAATGCTGATGGAGGTTTTGAGAAGAGTGATGGTGTTGGATGCTGTGGCTTGCAGGAGTAGACTAGGGAGGATTTTAAAGATGGAATTTGGGGATTTTGAACTAGGTGAGTTTCATTTTTGATACATGAAGTACAGAATTAATTTACACTTATGCGCACACACATTTAAGTTCCTTGCATTTTGTTTGTTAACCTTTTACTTGTGATTTTGCATAGTAGCTATTACTTGCTCTTGTTTTGGATTCCAATTTCCTATCTTTTCGCCATATTTTATGTTTGTTGTTGTGGACTTTGACATAAGTTTTCCACATGTATTATTATTGTTTCTTCTCCCATTCTTTGATCACAAGCTATACATTTTACTACGAGTTACAATCAATAAAAAGGAGTTTACTATTGCTGACATGTCTTTTGTGGCAAATTCTAGATTCGGTTGGAGAGCAAAGGTGGGAGCCATTCATCTATAGTGTTTTGCACCAATGGGGTTCTTCTAAGGGTTCTAGTTACTACAGGCGGTGGTAGATTGAATGCGGAAGCTTCCAGGAAAAAGATAAAGAATGATGTTTCAGACATCACCCACATTATTGTGGTATTTATCTTGTTCAAACTTGACTTGTGGTGGTTGCAATTTTGTACCCCTGACAACTATGATGCTCTCTGCGCTTTTTTAATGCATATGTTTCTATTGTATTCATGAGATTGGTGTGCTGGCATTTACCCTTCGCATTTATTATTGGAAGGTAATTGCGGTTCCTTGTGGCAGTGTGCACGGTCTGTTTGTAGTAGCTGGCCATTTTGGTTGAATGCCTAAAGCATGGCATGACATCCTGCTTCGTTTAGTATCATTGCAACGCATGGATCTAGATAGAAACTAAAAAAGTAGTTCTGTCGAAGAGCATCTAAAGCGGGAAAAGTTAAATTCTTAAAGACAATGGTGAAAGGTATTCGTTTATGGCTATGCACACTTTTTCATCAAATTGGTGGAATGAAATAAAGGATGTTGAGATGGGCTGGAAGAAAATTATGAGAGACTGAAAAAATAACTCGGATAAAATTCTTGAGCATTCTTTACTTGCAATAAAGTTGTGAATATGATTGGGTTGGTTGGGACATTCACATCACAGAGATGGTTTACGAGGAACGTTAAAGTGCAGGTTGATGATACAAAAGTGGGTGAAGATTGTTCTAAACAGTTGCGGTAAAAGTTGCTTATAGTGGGAAATTGAAGTAATGGTGGTTAGTTAAATATATTGATGGAATATGATTTTTGTTTTGTGATCCCTGTTTGAAGTCAGCATTTAATATTGGGGGAAGCTTAGAACTTATAGAGGAACTAGTCTTCAGCATCATTTGCTTCTTGAAAATTTCTTATGAAAACTTCTTGAAGTGTATAAGTGGTAGTATTAGGAACTTATTGTGGGTTGATAAGTTGGGTCTATGTAGGTTGAGGAAAGGCTTAGTTTGGGTTTACAAGTTAGATGTATCAAGTTTGCTGAAAGATTGAGTAAGATACGAAGTCTATGCTCATCCGTCGATTATTGGTTGCTTTTGATTTGTTGATAGGTTCCCTACCAGTGTTATTTAAGGCATAAAGCGAATCAGTCTCCTTAGGCCTAGGTGAGGAGCGAGTGGTGAAGTTAGCACTTGACTTATTTAATTGAGCAATGACCCTTTCTTTCTATGAAATGGAATTTGAACTCATCCTCTTGACTACCTCATTGTGAATACCTGGAACTTTTCCGGTCTATTCTCCAATGATGGCTGAAATAGGAAAATGGAGATAAAATGTTAGAATGCTCGAGAGTGTTTTTAATCAACATAAAAACACTCTGAAACCATAGCTACAAGTTTGAATTCATTTGAGGAGTCCAATGGTGATTATTGCAGATTTTTTTGGCATCGTTTGATAGCCTTTTTAATTTTTCATCGTATTTTTTGGAAAAGGGCTTGTGGTTTTGCTCTTTTGGGATTTTGTCCTATTTGGATACTTCTAGTCTGTATAGAGGACTCTGACTAGGCTTGAGGAAGATGATTTTATTCAGCCCATGACCAATCAAATGGTTTTATTGGTGCTTTTTGGTCTCTAGTGCACCGGTGGTACTGTTTGGAGGCTAAAGTAAGGGCTCCTGTTCTTCTACTTTGTTGGTTGCATTCTTCTTATATAAGCCCCTGAATGCTAAGTCAGACCCATTATGAGAATGTATGAGGTTAGTTAAAGTTCTAGTTGTTCTAATAGCGGTGCAATGTGTCAGTTTAACACCCAAAATGAAAACCCTACGTAACAAATCACAAGAGCTAAGCTCAACAATACTAATTATCTTGCTAGGTCTTGGTCCACCGTATTATTTATTAAAAGCAAAGGAAATATATGTTACCTTGATGGCACTGCTAGTGAACACAAAAATACAGATCCGTCCTTTACTAAATGGGACGTGGAGAATTCTATTGTAATATCATGGTTCTTCATTCCATCCAACCCAAGATCAACAATGAATATTTATTTATGAGGACAACAAAGGAGACATAGGAGGTTGTTGCTCAGATCTATTCTTAGAGCATCTCCAACAGATGCTTCAAATGAGTAAAATAGCTAAAATTTAGTTAACCAAAGCCAAAAATCATGCTCCAACAGATTATGTTCACATACTGTAAAATAGATTTTTGCTACAGTGATACTCTAAATATAGAGTATCACTGTAGCAACTTGTAAAGATAATTTATATTATTTTCTCTCTTTTCCTCTCCTTTTTTCGATTCTCTCTCTTTCTCTCTTTCACTATTCCCCAAAAAAAAATAATACACAAAAGGAATAAGAAATAATATTTAAAAGGAGTAGTTAAAAATATAGAAAATTTATTAGAGTGTGTATTGAAAAAGTGAGTGGTTAAAATAGAAAATATTTTTTGAGTAGGTAAAATGTATTTTGTTGTTGGAGATGCTCTTAGATGGGTAATGGTGCTCCTGAAATGTAAAATCCATGATCTCAAACAGAGAGAGATGACTCTAGCTACTTATTATACAGTTTTGCTAGGACTTTGCCAAAAGCTAGATCAGTATGAGGTGTTCCAGGCTAATTGTCTTTGGGATGCCCATAAACTAAAAAGATGGTGGAAAAGGAGTGCATTTTTGAATTCTTAGTTGTTCTAAATATGGAGTTTGATCTGATTTGCATTCTGCTTTTGAGGCGTGACCCATTGTCTTCTCTCAATTAGGTGTTTGCTTATGTTTAAGGTGAGGAAACAAGAGGAATGCTATGCTTTAGTCATTTGTCCTAGAGAGATCTACCCTTGCCTCTACCTCTCAAGGGGGATGAAAAATGATTAATAGAGGCCATGATAGTGATCGTTTTGTTGCTCTCATTTTTGATGAAAAGATAAGCTTGTGTATGATTATTGTGGCAAATCAAGACACATTAAAGAGAGTTGTTGGAAACTACAAGGCCAACCTATATGAGGTAGAGGGGATCACACTAGGGGAATGACTAGGTCTCACGCGGATCTTACTTCCACCGACTCTTCAACTAGTAAGAATCTAGGACTTTCTATGGAAGAAATTGAGCCCCTTCGACATTTTAGGACATAATTGGAGCCTACCTTGACTACTGCTCTGACCTTTTACATTTTCTCACTCAGGTATTCATGCCAAGGCATATAATGCCTCTTTCTTTTCTAATAGTCCTTGGAACATTGATTCGGGGGCATTTGATCACATGATAGGTTTGCCCAATTTGTTTTCTTCTTCTAATACTTGTTCAGGCAAAGAGAAGGTTAGGGTAACAAGGTTCCATTTTAGTTTCGACATCAATGTCTTTGTCATCCGTTCTACATGTTCTTAATTTTTCTAACCACCTTTTATTAGTGTACTTTATCAGCTAGTCTTTGAATTGTAGTGTGACTTTCTTTCTTACTCATTGTGTTTTTTAGGACTTGGACGTGAAGAGAACGATTGGTAGTGGAAGTGATTATAATGATAATAATAATAATAATAATAATAATTATTATTATTATTATTATTATTAGTATTCATATAATAATAATCCGGGGAAGAGATTATTATATTGTTCATCATTATCCATAACTACTGTTAGTGTTTTTGATACTGATTGGGTATATAGTCATGGTGATAGACGATCTACTTCTGGTTATTGCACATTTGTTGGTGGTAATCTTGTTACTGGATGCAGTAAAAAGAAAAACGTAGTTATGTGTTTTAGTGGAGATTGAGTATCATGATATGGTACATACTGATTGTGAGATGTTATGAGTCTATTATTTAATTTGTGATATGGGACTTGATCTGTCTTCCCTGATGATGATGCACTGTGATAATCAAACAACTATTTTCATTGCAAGTAATTTGATATTTCATGAGGGGTTAATCTCATTTTGCACCCCGAAAGATTGTTCGAATCTCAATTTGCACCCTCAAAGATCAAAAATCTCAATTTACACCCTCAAAGATAGAAATTTGTATCAATGTGCACCCCCAAAGATCAAAAATCTCAATTTGCACCTTCAAAGATAGAAATTTATATCAATGTGCACCCCAAAGATAAAAAATCTCAATTTGCACCCTCAAAGATAGAAATTTGTATCAATGTGCACCTAAAAACTAAATTGATAAATTATACTTAAATCCCCTCATACTTGTCACTTATTCATTTAGACCTCTTCATATTTAGAATATTACTCCTACATCTTATGACATTTGTGCACATATAACATGTAACCCATTTTCATTGATATCTATTAATATAACCGTTAAAAAATATAATTTTATCCTAATAAAAAATTATAATTTCATATTACCCTTTATTTTATGGGTTTAATATATTCTAAAGTTCAAAATCTAGTTTACCATTTGAATGTCTAATAAAATATAAATATTTATATAATGTTTTTCATATTACCTTTTATATAAATATCTACATTTTATTAGACATTCAAATGGTAAGCTTGATTTTTAACTTTAGAATATATCGAATCCACAAAATAAAAGGTAATATGAAATTATAATTTTTTATTAGGATAAAATCATATTTTTTAATGATTATATTAACAGATATCAACGAAAAGTGGTTATGTGTTACACATGCACAAACGTTATGAGATGTAAGAGGAATATTCTAAATGTGAAGGAGTTCAAATGATTAAGTGACAAACATGAGGGGATCTAGGTATAATTTATCAATTTAATTTTAGGTGCACATTGATACAAATTTCTATCTTTGAGGGTGTAAATTGAGATTTTTGATCTTTGGGGGTGCAAATTGAGATTTGAACAATCTTTTAGGGTGCAAAATGAGATTAACCCTTTCATGAGAGTACCAAATACATTGAGGTAGATTGTTTTTTTATTTGAGTATCACCCTTTATATCAAGTCTGGAGATCAACTTAGTGATATTTTTACCAAATTGTTGGCTCAGTCTGTTTTCAGTAATTTATGTTTCAAGCTGAATATTTTTTATCTTTATGCTCCTACATGAGATGGAGTGTGAAGAGCTTTTTTTTTAATATATTAAACATAAGTTAATTAGTGTAGGGTATTGTTGCACCCCTTTTTGAAAAATAAAAAAATAAAAAAATTAGTGTAAGGTAATAATGTAATTACTCTAATATTACTCACTCAGTTATAAATAAGAGTGTGGGACAACCTAACCTACACGGATTATTCTCTTTTTTCTGTCTCTTTTTCTTTCTCTCTCTCTTTACCCCAAACCTTGATATCACTTTTACTATTTTAACTAAAATCATTCTTCATATCCAATTGTTATAGGCTCTAACCTAGTTTAGCTACACAGGGAAGAAGAGCATGTATGGAGTTCATCTCTGTCACAAGAGCAAAGGTCTCCTAATAATCAATGCCATAAGTTTAAGTGAACCCCTTAGTAACTAGTCAAGCTTTGAACTTGTTGACTGTCCCATCAGCTTGTTGCTTGGTCGTGATCACCCATTTGCATCCAAGTACCCTTGCCCCAATAAGAAGGGACACCCACTCCTATGTGTCATTCTTTCTTAGGGCTTTAATTTCCTTTACCATATCTTCTTAACACTTATGGTCAAAATCATCAACAACGGATTATCAATAACAGGAGCCATGGTATGAGATTGATTACTTGATAAATTAGTAGGAGATTTTGGAACTAGAGTTGGGAAATATAATTGACTCTGTGGCACATGGGTAGTCTATACCTTTTGACGACAAGGGTAAGTCTTCAGATTATCCTTGTCAAAACGAGCATCAAAGAAATCATTGGTATCACCAATAGATTGTGATTGTTTCTCTCCCCGTGACATACCATCTCTTCCTTAATAATGGTAGTCTCCCTGTGACGAGATGTTTGGAAAGTAGGAAAAAATGACTCAAATACTCAAAAAGTGACATCCATGCTAACATACACCTTCGGTGATGGTGGATGGTAGCACTTATACTCTTTCTGGTTAGCAAGAATAACCAATAAAAATACATCGCAAAGTCTTGAGGTCAAGTTTTTGCCTGGATGTTCTAAAGTCATGTACAAAACAAATACACCCAATGATTTTAGGAGGAAAGGTAGAGATGGAAGGAATGGGAAAAATCCCGCTAAGAATATTAACAAGTGACTAAACTGAAGAAGACTTCGAAGGTAGATGATTCATAAGATAAGCAGTGGTGAGAACTGCATCCCTCCAAAAAGGCGAAGGAACATTTATAGTAAACATTAATGACCAAGTAACCTCAAGAAAGTGACGATTTTTGTGTTTAGCCACACCATTCTGTTCAAAAGTATCCACACAAGCGATTTGATAAAGAATGCTATTCTCATTAAGATATGAATGAAATTGACCATCAGTGTATTCAGTTTCATTATCACTCTGGAGAATTTTTATTTTAGCATCAAATTGAGTACTTACCATTTTATGAAAAAGATTGAAAGCAAGAACACTTCACTCTTAGTGCGAAGTAAGGAAATTGAAGTAATACGAGAAAGACAATTAATGAAGGTGACAACCGACAATAACCTGAAATAGATATCACATGGGAAGGTCCCTACACAATAGAATGAACAATAGTAAAAGGAGTAGTGTTTCTAGTAATATTAATAGGATAAGATTAACGTTTACACTTTGGCAAAATTATAAGTATCACAAACAAAAAATTGCCTACTACATTGCTTTATTAGACTAAAAAAAAAATTTCTTAACACACCAAAAGAAGAATGAACCACCATTTGCCCGAAGAGCTTGGAGCGAAGAATGAGGAGCTCCAACTTCCAAAAAATATAAACCTATAGATTTGAGGCTAAACTCGAAAAACAGCCAAAATTTTTCAAAAAAAATTAAAACACAATTAAATTTCAAAAAGTTCCAAAAAATTACCATAAATCTCATGGCATCAAGTCGTGTCTTTCATGTGAATTTCAAAAATTATTGACATTGTGTCGTGCTGACATCAATAACGTCAGAGGCTATCATCAGTAACCACTTTCAAATCCGAAAAGGCCTACTATTTCCGACAACTTTAAGGTTTCAAATTTGGATCGTTGCTCATATACCAAATTAGATTGTGAAGTTTTAGGGTTTAGAGAAGAGAAAGAATCAAGAATATATCTAGGGTTGCGTGTAACACCACAAGTACTAAAATAAACACAAGTACTAAAATACCCTTATGCTAAATATAAAGCGTAACATAACAATCTGTCCCAGTGATCTTGAGCTGGCAGAGAAATCCACTAGAGCCATTTAATTCATCCCCTCCATTTTTGTTATCGTCAAAGTTTTGTCCAATAAGAACTGTTTTTTCTGTTGGTTTTGTTGGTTCCACGGCCATATTTTGATGCTGATAAGCCATTGTCACATTGAGGCATGGAAAGTCTCCAAATGGTGAGGGCGTAGTGCTTCACTTGTCAACTTGTGGCACATGGAACACTTGTCTCAGATCGGA
Source organism: Ilex paraguariensis (assembly GCA_963454935.2). Classification (NCBI taxonomy): domain Eukaryota; kingdom Viridiplantae; phylum Streptophyta; class Magnoliopsida; order Aquifoliales; family Aquifoliaceae; genus Ilex; species Ilex paraguariensis. The sequence goes on from CAUOFW020000001.1 coordinate 3,116,103, forward strand.
TTGAGGAATGCAGCCTTAAACTAACCTTGAGTTGGTGATTTTATTGTAAACGCTCTAGCCCATAATTTTTTTTGCCGAAGTTAGTTTGACTGCTGGCTTTATGTTTCTCTCACTTTTTTATCTGTGTATATATTTACGATATTTCTCTATTTTTGCAATTTATGTTCAGGAAAAGATTACTGTATATGCTTTGCTGTTTGGATGTAATGGTTTGCCGTGGCTAAAGAACTTGTTTCCATCTGCAGGATGAAATTCATGAAAGAGATTGCTACTCTGATCTCATGCTAGCAATTATCAGGTACCCTTGCTCTAATTTAACATTCTTTCTGTTTTATAAACATTGACACGTGTAAATATAACTGCATGGGTCATAAAGTTCTGTATAATGGATAATTTTTTGTGCACTGAATGGAATAACATTGTGCCACTTAAATCATTAGAACAAGAAGAATGTAAATAATCGATTGCTAAGCTTCATATCCAGGATCAATGGGCTTTATGGATATTTTCACAGTTGTCTGTTTAATCAAAATGAATAAAATATATTTTAGAGAAAAAATTCACAAAAAAGAAAATTAGTATTTAGCATGATTTTTACTATGTCTTGCATAATTATTTTTTGGAATATCTCTGCTGAGATTTGATTCTTTTTGCCTGCAGAGACATGCTTCCTTCATATCCTCATTTACGTCTGGTCAGTATAAATCCCTAGGTGTCTTTAAAAATTGAGTAGTATCATACTTTCCCTGACGGGTTTTTTCCTTCTCCACTCTTCTTCTTAATAATCCTCTTGACAGTTCGCTTAACCAGTCATAATCTGGCAGGTACTTATGAGTGCTACTATAGACGCTGAACGGTTTTCACAATATTTTGGTGGCTGCCCAATTATTAGAGTTCCCGGTTTCACTTATCCAGTAAGACTTTTTTCCTGATTTTCTATAGTGCCCGTACGTTGCTCTTTGTTAATTGAGATGTTGAAGTTGTTGCATTATTACTTCAGGTCAAAAGTTTCTACCTGGAGGATATCCTTTCTATCCTAAAATCAGCAGAAAGTAATCACCTTAATTCTGCTTCAACAAGTGACACGATTGAGGACTCCAAGTTAGTAGAGGATTACAGAGTTGCCCTCGATGAAGCTATTAATTTGGCTTGGTCAAATGATGAGTTTGATTCTCTCCTTGAGCTGGTCTCTTCTGAAGGGAGTCCTAAAGTACTAAATTTCCGGCATTCTTTGACTGGAGTAACACCGTTAATGGTGTTTGCTGGGAAAGGCAGAGTGAGTGATATTTGCATGCTCCTCTCTCGTGGTGCAGACATCCACTCACAAGCCAATGATGGAACGACTGCACTTGAGTGGGCTGAACGAGAGAATCAGGGAGAAGCTAATAAAATTATTAAAAAACACATTGAAAAAACCTTTTTTAACTCTGGGGAAGAAGAATCGTTCCAATGTTTACTTGATGAATACCTGTCGACTGTCAATCCTGAAGTAATTGATGTTGTCCTTATAGAGAAGTTACTGAGGAAAATATGTATCGACTCAAAGGATGGAGCCATCCTTGTTTTTCTTCCTGGTTGGGATGATATAAATAGAACACGAGACAGGTTGCTCTCTAGCCCTTTTTTTAACGACTCTTCTATGTTTGTAATCTTATCTCTTCATTCTTTGGTTCCATCTGGGGAGCAAAAGAAGGTTTTTAAACGACCCGCTCCAGGTTGCCGCAAAATTGTTCTTTCAACTAACATTGCTGAGACTGCTATCACCATTGATGATGTCATCTATGTCATAGACAGCGGAAGGATGAAAGAAAAAAGCTATGACCCTTATAATAATGTATCAACCCTGCATTCTTCTTGGATTTCGAAAGCAAGTGCAAAACAGCGAGAGGGACGTGCTGGGCGCTGCCAGCCTGGATTCTGTTATCATCTTTATTCAAAGGTTCGGGCAGCTTCATTGCCAGATTTCCAAGTACCTGAAATTAAGAGGATGCCAATTGAGGAGCTTTGTCTGCAGGTACTTGTTTCTCTACTTTGTTGCCTAATTATTTCATAGAATGTGCAAAATGGAGTTTGAAGCAATTTAAAGAATGGTGCAATGAGGCTTCGGTGGTACACCAATATACGTGCATTCTTTGTTGTTTACTATGTAGGTATAAGTATAGTTTCAAAAGGATAATAAACTCCTTTGCTCCGCCTTTTCAACTGGCTTCAGTTGACTGGTTCTCTTTCTTGAATCTTGAACTTTTAGGAGTCTTATAATTGTTGCATCATTAGATATTAGCAGAGATAATGCTTACTATTATTTTCTGCTGACAGGTGAAGCTTCTTGATCCAAATTGTAAAATACAAGATTTCTTACAAAAGACATTGGACCCTCCTGTTTTTGAAACCATACGAAATGCAATTATTATTCTGCAGGATATTGGAGCCTTGTCACTTGATGAGAAACTCACAGAACTAGGGGAGAAACTAGGTTCTCTACCAGTTCACCCACTAACAAGCAAGATGCTTTTCCTTGCCATATTATTGAACTGCCTTGATCCAGCTTTGACAATAGTTTGTGCCTCTGATTATAGAGATCCATTTACTCTTCCCATGTTACCTAATGAAAAGAAGAGAGCCACGGCTGCTAAATCTGAGTTGGCTTCATTGTATGGTGGGCATAGTGATCAACTAGCAGTAGTAGCAGCATTTGATTGCTGGAGGAATGCTAAGAAAAAGGGTCAAGAAGCACGGTTTTGTTCTCAGTACTTTGTGTCTTCAAGCACCATGAATATGCTTTCTAGATTGCGTAAGCAACTGCAATCTGAATTACTTCGGAATGGGTTTATTCCAGAAGATGTATCTCATTGTAGTCGGAATGCACAAGACCCAGGTATACTTCATGCAGTGCTTGTTGCTGGTTTGTATCCGATGGTGGGGAGATTGCTTCCACCTCTCAAAAATGGAAGGCGATCCATTGTAGAGACTGCTGGTGGTGATAAGGTGCTGCTGCACCCTCATTCAACTAACTTTAAGCTATCATTTAAGAAATCTAACGATTGCCCTTTGATCGTATATGATGAGATAACCCGTGGAGATGGGGGTTTGCATATTAGGAACTGTAGTGTCACTGGGCCGCTTCCATTGCTATTAATAGCAACTGAGATTGTAGTTGCTCCTGCTAAGGAGAATGATGATGACGATGATGAAAGTGACTATGAAGATGATGATGATGACAATAGTGATGAAGACGATCCAGATTTGCATATCGAGTCATGTGAACAGCATGGAGAGAAGATTATGTCATCTCCTGCCAATACTGTTAAGGTGTTCATTGATAGGTGGCTTTCTTTTGAGTCAACAGCACTTGATGTTGCTCAAATCTATTGCCTAAGAGAGAGACTATCTGCGGCCGTATTGTTTAAGGTAACATGAGCTTCTGCATATCGTGAAATCTTTTTTTTTCTTCTTTTTTTTTTCGTCTTGTTCTTAAGTCAATATTTCGTAGGTGAATCATCCACGGAAAGTTCTTCCTCAACTTCTTAGTGCCTCCATAAGTGCAATAGCCTGTATTCTATCTTATGACGGGCTGTTGGGGATTACATCGCCTCTGGAATCGGTTGATTCACTTGCGTCAATGGTGAGTGCAACTGAAATTGGACGGCCAGATCCTGGAAGCAGGAAAGGGATGGCTCAGAATCCAAACAGTTTTCTTAAATCACTTATTTTCCATGGTACATGTTGTAAACCTGATTCAAATTATCACAAAGGTAGGACAGCTATAGGTACTAGCTTGGCAACTTGGAATGATCAATCAAAACATCATGTCCAACCTCCTTACGCTTCAGCAAGCATGAACATATATCAAGGGTCCACATCACCTGTTGCCTATGTAGCTGGGAATGGATTGGACATGTCTGGACTGGTCAGTCCGAGGGGGGATTCTTCAAAGCGCCCTCGTGGTGACAGATCTTGACAAACAGAATCAAACTGGTCTTTCATATGAAAACAGGAAAATGGATGCAACCCCAAGTATCTGGGATTATGGCTTTGAGTTGAGTTTAGCCGGTTTGTTGATGTTGGTATTGCTGCATCTAAGTTTTGGTAGTAAAAAAATTCTCTCCATGTCGATGTCATGTGTGGGCGCAGTAGATCTGCAAACCTTGTGAGACAATTATGGATTGCCAATACCTATGAGCAAGCGTGATAGAAATAATCAACACAATAATACAATTCGTCCGGACTGTACTATAAACTAGGTTGGTTGGCATGATTTCTAGAGTAAAATTGCCAGGCATTACTGATGGACAAATGTGGCTCATGGATATCTAGTTTGCTGCTGAATTTTCGTGTGGACATCATCTTAATTCCTCGCACTGACGAGAGTAGGAGGATCGAACACATGCACCTGTGTGCTATTTATTGTAGGATAATTGTATTTTGACCCTATCAGCTATGCCCCTTGTCTTACATTGTCTCCTCAACTATTGTATCCTACCCTATTAATCAAAAGTGTTTCTCAAAGTTAAGAAAACATGAGTCATGTTACGGCACCTAAACTCTCGTTCAAAGTCTGATTTTTACCTCGTTAACATCAAACTATTCTTATTAGATGTCTAGGTGAACTTACCTTACCTAACCAGGATAGATTTCAAGCATGCAGCGTCAGTAATCATCCCGTCAACATGGTCTTGATTTAGAATGTTGGTAGTTTTGTGACCCAATGGGCTTCTCGACTGTACTTGAATCAAGACCAAATATATGTGACTCAGAATTCAATCCATACTAAAGGCCGATCAGCCACTAATTACATACTAAATATGGTGGAGGGGTGAAATTAAAGTCAATCATGTAAAACTCAGAAAATTTAATAAATCAATTAAATGGGTAGTATGGTATTAGGTCATTTAAGTAAGGTTAAAAATTTAAAATTTTATATAATTGGAATGATAAAGCGGGGTTTCTCGTTGAACCTTTTTTGCAAAAACGAGTTGGACGTAAAAATTGCATTAAATTTTGAGACAGTAAAATTTTCTATGTATTACGACGCAAAATAAGCAATCGGGTGATATGCGATTAATATTTTAACAATTGGACTTTTTTTTGGGACCAACAAGATAATTAAAATAGTCAATCAACTAACATTATTCAAGCATGATATGTGTCGTAATGTGATTGGCTCTCTAGGATTTCTAACAAATAAAAAGAGGGTATGTTGGCAAGCTCTATACTATATAAAGGGCTACATGTTCTCTTACAAATTTTGGTAGAAAGAGAGAGGCTAAGATCTTCAACCCTCTTTCTCCTTCTTTTACAAATATCTTTTAATTCAACCGTTGAATCTTTATAAACTAAGAATTAAAGTCTCTCTATACGACAAAGGCTACCTATCAACGCAAAGAGTGCCTAGTTTTCCACCATTTTTGGGTTAAGGGTTTGTGGCCAAAGCTCGTGGGAGGATTGCTTGGGCTTTTCATGGGATTTTCTTCATCACCACTTGCTTCTAAGAAGTGTGGTTCCCTTCTATCTAGTACTAAATTCCAATTTAGTGGGTGTATGTGATATTAATGCAATCTACATGTATGTTAATTGTGAGATTAACACATGGCTAGTATAGCTTGTGGTGTTCACTTGTTGATTTGATAAACATGTTGTGATCTTAATAATTACATTATTGAGTACATGAATAGTTGTTATGTGGATTATGATAAACATGCTAGGTGTATACATTCTATGCACTTTAAATATTTGATGAAATGCCGTAGTGTGGACACAGTATGCTATGTAGGCTAATTGATGCATATCACATGTTTGATAAAATACTAGAATGAGAAATATATTCTTTCTTACTATATTTGAGATTGCAAATCTATCTAAATTGTATTTGGGCATAAATAATGTGCAAGGGTTTAACACAATATTTTTAATGCATTGACATGGTAGTGTGTATTTGTGCACGGGTTGATCACTTACCACATAGGTGAGTGGGTGTGGTTTGCGAATTGGACTAAGGTCTGATTAAGTCTCACGAGAATATGCATAATAATTTGTCGGGGTATAACAAGAAAGGATAGATTTTTCGTCGGGTGCAAAACTCGATTATGTCAGTCACATACTAGCCGGTGGTGTAACAAGCCCATAAAAGTGTGTCGGTGTATGCGGAACTGGGGGTGGGATCTCCTCAAAATCTGTATCGATTTGGTAGCCCATTGGTGGAAGTCTATAAATTACCTACCCCATAAAGATAAGATATTAAGTGAAAGACCATTGGGTGAGCAACTCAATGGTGTGGGCATAAGGTTCTCGGTTGTTGAGCATGGCATCACGTGTGTTGTGGGATCCTGGGGGTGGGTTCGGGATTTGTTTTGCATGCATGAAACTTCACTTCATGTCATGACATCATTGGTAGGCATGCTTCTGCAGATGGCTCACACTTGGGCCCAACTAGATGATATAGCTGAAGTTCGAGCTCCTATTTTGACGTATAGATACTTAATCTCAATTTTAATTACTTAGAGAGCCTTTTATTTTTGAAATATATAACATACGTATATTCTTTCTCAAAGGCATTTGGAGTTATTGGTTGATGTTTAAGGCATAAGAATTGTATAAATGTTTACATTGGACCTTGGAAGGTTATTGTAATTACCTTGTTATAAGTTGTGTTTTGAGTGGAACTCTCCGTACAAAGGAGATTCTGTCAGAATTTTGGTGGAATTGGTCCACCGGGACCAAGGCTGTGACGCCCCTAAAATCGGGAGTCCTTTTTCAACCGTTGACCACCCGTCAACCCGCGAAAATACCCGTGATTATTGCACATCTCGTCATCATGTCAAAAAATCCCCTTAACCGAGATTATAACTCACACGTGAGACTTGTTTGCATTTTACTCTTTAATCCAACCATGGTCCAATGTACCCCATTTCATCCTCCATTATTGTCCAATTACATCATAGGAACTAAAGGATACATAGCCCAAAGGCATGGTGAAACAATCTTAAAATTTTCAAAATTTAGGAAAGAGTATCGGTACTGTGAGCCTTCTAGAAAATCAGTATCGGTATGGCGTGCCAGTACGCTCAGCCTTCTGGACAAGACTGTATCGATACTATTAATATCTGTATCGGTACTCAGTACCAGTACTTTTTGCCCACTTTTGCCTATTTTACCTGCTTTTCATTTCCAACTCATTCTTTAGCATATTATTTCCATCCAACTCATGTATAATGAAGTTTTTCATGTAATACAAGGTCAATACAAGTTTTATTACATTGAATTCAATGTATTTACATACCAAAATAGAATTTCACAATTGTTTTACAAAACTCAAAATAAAACCACATTCCGGCTTTCTTCACCCTTGGAGTCCCGTATGAGAGCCTTCCACCGATGTATATTCCGCACTTGAAATATTTTTCCGTATAGAGTAAGCCACACCTAGTAGAGTATTTTCTACTGAGGCTATTCCCCAACCTAAGTGCATATAAATGTTCATGTCATACTTTACAACCAACAACATACCAACCAAGAATATGTTATTCGATGTTGGAATCTTAGCAATGTCATGCCATGAAATTAGATGAGACTCACTCATGCAACTTAACCCAAGCCCTCCCTGGCTCCTTTGCCCCCATGTATGTCATGAGTATAAAAATCGGCTTTTCAAGCCCCGCCATTGGCGCTACACACCCAATGACTATTTAAAAATTTCTGGGTCTTTCTTGGGATGAGTATTTATAGACTTACACCAACGGCACCCAACCGACATAGAATTTATGGACTTCCACCAACAGTTTCGCGTACACCGACACACTTTATGGTGTGCATCTCCAATCATCGGATCTCGCACCCGAGGGATAGTCTAGCCCTTCTTGCTAATCCTGACCCAATTCGTTATCCATACCACCGTGAGACTCAGTCGAATTTTCAATACAACTATCTCGAGCCCTCCATCATCCATTTATTTGACGTTTGATATCAACCATGCACACACACACCCACACTCATGGCTATAGATGCGTTTCCCCCATGCAAATGCAATGTAATGCACCATTGCTATTCTAATGTCATGCCCATATGTAAAGAATGCCACATGAGCAAAATTAATAACATATAAACATATACCATGGAAAATTATATCCAAAGCATAAATCAACATTTTTATGTCTAACCATACATCACAAGCGTGTTATTACATATTATATGTCAATAACACACTCTATTCACAAGGCATAATAAAAGCATATAGCATGCCCACATAACACCAATTTTCATGGAATTACACAAGGAATTACTACATACCAATTCCATGTTAGGAATTTATTTTAAACCATTCTATATCCATTTTCATACCCATTTCATCAATTTCACCAACATAGGTAAATGATATATGTTTCTATCAACATACCCATTTCATATAACCACCCTAGGTTGTAAATAAATCTAAGTAGGAAGGAACTCTACCTCTCGAAGCGTAAAGACAAGCCTTGAGAAGCTCCAAGGACCCACTTGTAGCTCAAAGCCCTAGCTTTCTAAAAATCTTGTTCTTTGCTCTTCGATAAAACTCTCGCTTCTTGTTATAGCCGCGTAGCCCTCGACGAGAGGAACAACTTTTCCTCTTGGCTTGGGTTGGTTTGAGCAACCAATCCTTTGGATCTTAGACATAAGGTGTAGAGAACTTAGGTTTTCCCTCTTCTCTTTTCTATCATTTAACCGGCTGAACAAAAAATGGGGAAAATCAGATTTTTCCCCTTTTTTATACCCCCCATTTATTTGGCTCACATTGTGCCACACGACCCTCTTTTTTTCGGGTCCGTTTTCGTCCTGAAACGATTAAATTTTGCTCTGGTTCAAGTTCAAAATATTTTTATTTTAGCTTGTCTTAAATTATTTTCTAATTTTCAAAATTTTTATTAAAAATCCCATTTTTGGGTCACTTGAGACGAATCCAACGGTGAGGTCCGTTTCTTCATCCGAGTTCTAAAAAATTTTAAGTTCCCCGTACTATAGTGGAAAATTACCATTTTGCCATTTTTCTTAAAAGGTTTAAATTTATCTGAGTTTTACAAAGGCCTTAAATAAATTAATTAGGGTTAATGAGTAATAAGGACCCCTAGGAATTGGAGCCATTTGGTATTAGAGCCTAGGTTCTCGATTACCTTAGGACTTGAGGGTAGATTACACTAGGCTATTGCATCCATGTTCATTGCATATTATGTGTTAGGTGCTAAGTATGTGAATATATGTGTGTTGAGTATGAGGAATGGGAAAAACTAGGGAAAAAAGTCATAGCCGTGAAGATGGAAAAGAAGAAGGAAAGAAAACAAGGATGAACCGGTAGGAATCAGGACATGCCCTACTGATAGGTTTGCTTTTGTGCTTGGCCTACCAGTAGGTCAATAAGAACAAAACGGTAGGAGGGCTTTCTGAATTGAATCTACTAGTAGGATGGACATGAATCTACTGGTAACTTAACCCTTGCTTGTCACTTTTTAATGAATCACTTCTTCTCAAGATATAACAATGGCTTCCCAAGCGTAAGAAAAATATTGCGGTGTAGTAACTTGAATAAATCCAATGGCGTTTCCTCAGGGAACTAATAGAATTCAATTGGTGATGTGTGTGAGTGAAAATATAAATCTTGTGATTTGTGAAAGTGTGATAAAATGGAATTTATATGGATTGTAATCAATAGAAAAACAATCGGCTAATTCTTAGGAATCAACTCATCATAACCAAACATTTTGACTCTCTACTCTTACTCATTCAAAGTTGTATTCAAACACTCTCGAACGGATAATATTCAAGAAAACCAAATCATTCATTATTGTAGCTTTGAAGGTAAGAAATAGAGACCATCATGCTAAGTATTTGGATTGTATAAATGAGTTCTAAGCATTACTCGTGCTAGATTAACCGTCGACGGGAATTCAAAGTCAACATTTAACAACTAAGATTCAAAATTGAATTTTTCTTTACTTCAAAACATTTAATCGAGTAAAACATTCTAGAGAGTCATCATGTTTGATTATGGATGAAAATCATCCATCAGATCGCAGTGAAACATAGCCAAAAATAAAACTCATAACTTCGAAATCGGTATTGAATAATATACTAAACATGTGTAAAAATCAACTAGATGAAAGAAAAATTCTCTCACTAACTTGATCTTAATAATACACCAAAGTATAAGTGGTCAAGTTGTAATATTACTCGGTTAAGTCCAAGGCCAAATCCACAGGGAGTTATCTGTTGGAACTTTAAAACACAAAAGGTGAAATTGTCGTACGAGTAGTGTGTATTACAATAGCTTGTGGTGTTAGCTTAGAACTAATAAATAAACACTTAAACTGAACTTTGATAACAAAAATTGAAAGCCCAAGGAGAATTCATGGGAAAAAATCTCGACGAGCCATTCGAGTTTTTTGATACTATTTCTGAGAGTTCCCAAATATGGGACTCAGCCTCACCCAAATATTGTTGAAACTAAGCCATCCACATCACAGGGAGGAAAAATGTGTTAAAAAAGGATGATGACCTGAGGGCCAGAATGACTACTTTGCCTCGAAAGTTGGATGCTCTAGAGATGAAAAAGGTCAATTAAGTTTTTGTTGTGTCTCTTACTGACTAATTGTGTGGAATTTGTGCTTTGTCAGGACATCCCACTGGGGAGTGTCCCACTATCCCAGCATTTAAGGAAGTCTTAATGCAACAAACCAATGCCATTTTAAACTTTAACAAGCCCTATTCCAATCTATATTCTAAAACTTACAACCAGGGTGACAAAATCATTTGAATTTCAGTTGGAGGAACACACAGCCTACTAGTCAGCAACCAGGTCCACTTCCACCACAACCTCAGACTCAACATCCATATCAGCCTTATCAATGCCCACATAAAAGAAGTTTGGAAGATACCATGAATTAGTTTATTTAGAGTAAAATGAATTTCAATACACAGTCTACTTATGCATTCAATGATTTCAAAGCTCAAACGTCACAAAACATTGAGGATATTAAGAGTCATCTTGCCAAGTTGACTTAGTCTTTGAGCACAACAGAGAAGGAAAAATTTCTATCTCAACCAAAACCTCCATAGGGTCAAAATCAGGCTAATGTCGTGTCTTCTAAACCTTCTCCGAGCCAAGTCCAAGTAATTACCACATTGAGGAGTGGTAAAGTGATTGACAAGACCATCAAACCAAAACTCTTGACCCAGTAGCCATGTCAATCCCTGTTTGTGACACTCCAAAAATTAGGGGTCCTTAATTTAACAAAATTTGGGCAGAGTCTTTTTTGTATACGGAGCTCTACCCAAAATCCAACCTGTACAATATACATTAACATGACCCATCCGAGTCCGATATAATACAATGACCGCACCAAGTCCATTCATGAGTAAAAATTGACCACACCGGGTCCATTCATCCATACTCATATAAAAACATGCAAGGTTATATTAAAAACAGTCCATATGAGTTCAATTATAACTCTCTTACATAAAATTACATGCCAAAACTAGTTTGCTTCCAAAAGTTTTACAAAAGGAGTTTTAAAAGCCACAAGTCGGCTTTCTTCACCCTTGTGGCCCCAAATAAGAGCCGTCCACCGGTGTATATCCCGCACCTGAAATGTTTTTCCATATAGGGTGAGCCACGCCCAGTAGAGTAATTCCTATAGAGGCTATTCCCCACCTAAGTGCATATGAAATGTGCACATGCAACAATCCACAACCATTATCTATTCTAACAAGAACATGTAGTTCAATGTGAAAATTCTACCATGTCATGTCATGATATGAGATGATATTCACTCATGCACTTTAACCTGAGTTTTCACCGACTCCCACAACACAATGCAATGCAAATGTGTAAAACTTTTGTCATTGATAAAATACATCCAATGATCGTTTTGGAAATACAAGTCATTGTGTTTATAAAACCAATTCATTGTTGGATGTTTTCCATCGAATGAATACTTTATAAAAACAAGTACAATTTTCTGGAATTTCACCTTAGGGGAGTATATGAACCAGATATTTTTATAATCAAAATCATGTGTCTTTGTTGGGTAGCGGAGTTTTGGAATCGCACCACAGGTTTCGCAAACGAATACACTTTTTTGGAATTTCACCTTAGGAGAGTGTATGAACCAAGTACCCGGGTCTTGCACTCGAGGGAGAGTCTAGCTCTTCTTGCTATACCCAACACAAGTTTTCCATGTATGCAATCATTCGACACAGTAGGATATTCAACCCCACTTTCCCAAGCCCACCCATCAAACACCAAGTATGGTGATTGATCCAACCATGCACTCACACACCCATACTCATGGCCATGGATGCATTTTTTCCGTACAAAAGCAATGTGATGCATCATTGCTCAATCAATGTCATGCTCAATGTAATGGAAGCTAATGAGCCAAATTTATGTCACATATTTCATCACGTATCATGGAAAATTATATCATACGCATATAACCACCAAAAACTCATCACAATGTCAATATATTAATACACATATATCAATATTTTCTCTAACAACAACAACCAAGCATGTCATTATGTAGTCAAGCAATAACACCCTTAACCCTCAAGGCATAATGTAAACATATAATATGCCCACATAATAGCCCCTAAACAAGCCACATATCGGCCCCAAAACAAGCTACAAAATAGCCCCTAAACAAGCCATAAAATAACCCATAAATAAGCCATAAAACAGCCCCTAGACAAGCCACAAAATAGCCCATAAACAAGCCATAAAATAGCCCCTAGATAAGCCATAAAAAAACTCATAAACAAGTCATAAAACAGCCCCTAGACAAGCCACAAAATATCCCATAAACAAGCCATAAAATAGCCCCTAGATAAGCCATAAAAAAACTCATAAACAAGTCATAAAACAGCCCTTAGACAAGCCATAAAATAGTGCACAATTTCAACCCAAAACAGTCACAATTTTAGCCCCTTAACAGCCCCTAAACAACCACAAAAAATAGTCCCTAAATAGCCACATAACAACCCCTTAAATCAGCCCAAAAGGTAGGAATAAAATCAAAGTAGAAAGAACCATATCTCTTGTACCGTGTAGGAAGTAGTGGAACTTCCAAGAACACCAAAATTTTTGGTGAAATTCTATTTTCTTGGTATATAGACGTAGCCTTTATCGCGGTGATCGACTTTAACTCTTGGTTCGAGTTGATCCGAGCGACGAAACTCCGTGAATCGAAGGTCAAAGATTGGATTTTCTCTCTTTTCTCCCTCTTTCTCTCCAATGTTGAAGAACAACTGAAATACAGAGATCTTTGTGCAAAATATCTGATTTTAGCCCCTTTTTATAATTTCCAAGGCTTGGTTCTTATCGCGCCAAGTGTCCCCCACTAGTTCAGGTCTGTTTTCGCCCCGAAATGATTTAATTTTGTTCCGGTTTAATCTCAAAATATTTTATATAAATTTATCTAAATTATTTTTCAAATCTCAAAATTTTATTAAAAATTCATTTTTAGGGGTCACCGGACACTCGTTGCCTTGAAAAACGTAAAAAAATTCAATTATCTCAGAATTCGGCAAAATTTGACAGAGTAACTAGATTTCGTGAGACGAATCCAATGGTGAATTCTATTTCTTTATCCGATCTCTAGAGAAATATGTATTTTAAATCTGCATTATAATGATAAATTATCATTTTACCATTTTTCAAAAAAAGTTCAAATTTTACCCGGGTTTTACACTATTAATGAACCAATTGAGTCTAAGCCAAAAGTTCGAAACAAAAAAGAGTTACCTACTAAAAAAGACAAATCAAATCATATTCCTTTACATTTTCTTCAATGAGGTAAGAAACCTCTACCACTGAATAATCATGCTTAAATCTTTGAGTTGTTTAAGCAAGTGAAGATTAACATCCCCCTATTGGATGCTCGCAAGCAAGTCCCATCGTATGCCAAGTTTTTGAAAGACCATTGCACAATAAAAAGAAGGATTAGTGTACAATTTTTTTTTTTGATTGAACATGCTAGTGTTGTCATTCAAAATAAAGCCCCTCTTAAGTAAAAAGATCCTAGGAGTCCCACAGTTTCATGCATAGTTGGAAACTTCAGAATTGAGCAAGCTTTGCTTGATCTTAGAGCTAGTGTTAATTTATTTCCGTATACAGTCTATGAGCAGTTAGGGTTGAGTGAATTGAAATCCACAAATGTCACATTGTAGTTGATTGATCGTTCTGTGAAAATTTCGTGAGTTGTTGAGGATGTGCTTGTTCAAGTTGAAAAATTTTATTTTCTGGTGGATTTTATTGTTTTGGATACCCAACCAGTTTTGCATATGTCTACACAAATTCCTGTCATTTTGTGACATTCATTCCTAGTTACATCAAATGCATTAATTAATTATAGGAATGAAATCATGAAACTTTTATTTGAAAATATAACATCGGAATTGAATGTATTTGATATTTCTAAGCAACCCTGGGAGGAGGAAGAATTGCAAGAAGTAAATTACATTGTATTTGATGTAACAAAGTTTGTTGAGTCCAGTGTCGTGGCTCCTAAGCTAGAGTTGAAACCTCTTCTGACTCACTTGAAATATGTTTTCTTGGGAGATGATAAAACTTATCTAGTGGTAATATTTTCAAAGTTGTCAAAATTTTAGGAAAGTCAATTGATAAGAGTCATAAAAATCATCAAAGTGCAATTGGTTGGATAGTAGCCGACATTAAGGGAAATAAGTCCTCTTCTTTATGCCCATTGTATGTACTTGGAAGAAGTCTCTAAACCTTCCTAACAGCCGCAACATTGATTGAATCCACATCTTAAGGAAGTCGTCCGGGCTGAAGTGCTTAAACTATTAGATGATAATATTATATGTCATATATCTGATAGTAAATGGGTCAACCCTACACATGTAATACCCAAAAAGTTTGGTGTCACGGTAGTGGGAAATCAAGAAAATGAATTGGTCTCTATGCGTACAGTCACCGGTTGACGTATGTGTATTGACTATTGGAAACTAAATTCTCTTACCAGAAAAGTCCATTTCCTTTACCTTTCCTAGACCATGTTCAGGAAAAGACATGAATTTTATTATTGTTTGGATGGGTACTCTGGCTATAACCAAATTGAAATAATGATTGATGACCATGAGAAAATCACTTTTACATGCCCTTTTGGCACTTTTGTTTATAAAAGAATGTCATTTGGATTGTGTAATACTCTAGCTACTTTTCAGCATTGTATGCTGAATATTTTTAGTAATATTGTGAAGTGTTTTTTAGAAGTCTTTATGGATGATTTTTTTGTGTCTGGTGATTCATTTGAATTATGTCTAGAGAAGCTTGAAAAGGTCCTTACTCAGTGTGAGGGGACAAACCTTGTTTTGAATTGGGAGAAATGTCATTTCATGGTCACATGAGCCATTGTTTTAGGTCATGTTGTTTATGCGGAGAGAATTGAAGTTGATAAGTCATAGGTTTATTTGATAGCTAATCTCCCTCTACCAATGACTGAAAAATGTTCGGTCCTTCTTAGGTCATGTAGGAGTCTATAGAAAATTCATTAAAGATTTTAGTTTGATATCTAGTCCAATGTGTAATCTTCTATACAGGATATACCATTTGATTGGAATGAAGCATGTTAATTAGCATTTGATAAACTTAAGAGCATGCTTATTTCTGCACTAATTATGCAACCTCCTGATTGGTCCTTATGTGATTTACTATACAAGCAAAACTTTGAATCATGCACAAATAAATTATTCTACCATATGAAAAGAATTACTTATTGTAGTATTTGCTTTAAATAAATTTAGACCATATTTAGTTGGATCCTCAATTGTTGTGTTTACTGATTATCTAGTCTTGAAGTACCTACTCACAAAGAAGGATGCTAAGCTACGTCTCCTATGGTGGATGCTATTACTTCAAGAATTTGATCTTATTATCAAAGAAAAGAAAGGAGTTAAAAATGCGATAGCTGATCATCTATTAAGGCTAAATTATGATACGAAAGAGGAGTCAATACCGATAATGGAAACTTTTCCTGATGAGCAATTATTTGTAATAATAGAGATTCCTTGGTATGCAGATATAACTAATTATTTGGCCACAGGTACCATTCCCTTTAAGTATACCTTGACTGTTAAACACAAAATTTTAAGAGTACGCAATTTCTTTTGGAAAGATCTCTATGTGTTCAAATACTATAAAAATCAGATAATAAGGCATTGTGTACCCAATCATAAAGTATGTCAGGTTATTTCTTTTTTTCATTTTAAAGCTTGTGGTGGGCTTTTCTATTCTAAAAACATTGCAACTAAAATTTTCCAGTGTGAATTTTGCTGGCTTATTCTTTTTAAGCATGTACATGTTTTTTGTCTAAATTGTGACCGATGTCAAAGGTTGAGAAATATTTCAAAAAGAAACATGATACCTTTAAACCCTATTTTGATTATTGAAATTTTTTGTTGTTGGGACATCGATTTTATGGGACCATTCCCTCCCTCCTTTGGACATCTATACATTTTGATTGTTGTTAATTAAGTTTCCAAATGGGTTGAAGCAATCCCTTTTCGAAATAATGATCACCACACTGTGATAAGATTTTTGAAAGAAAATATTTTTGTCAAGATTCAGAATTCCTCAAGCCATTATAAGTGATGGGGATGCAAATTTTTGTAATAAATCTTTTGAGAATGCAATGAAGAAATATTTGATGCAAGTCATTCCAATAATCAACCTCTTAGATTCTCTAAATTTGACCTTAGAAAAGTAGTCAGCTCAATGGGTGACCGAAAGGCAGAAGTTGGTAGTTAGTATGGTAGATCCCTTAGGGATTACTTGCATCCCATTTGTAGTAGTATTCTATCACTATTAATACTTCCTGTGAAAGCACAAAATTTCATGGTCTAGAATTTGAAAATTTGTACCTGCACATCAAAGGGTTTGAGGAAGTATGCAATACATTTCAATACAATTTTGAAATAGCCCGTGTAAAACTATGTCCTTTCTCACTGAATGATAACACAAAGATATTGCTAAATGATTTAAAGCCAAAGTTCATCACATTTGGAAAGATCTTTGAAAAGAATTTTTCAACAAGTTTTTCCCTCTAAATAAAACAAATGCTCTAAAAGGTCAAATTATAAACTTCACTATTAAGGAGGATGAGACTTTCTATAAATGTTAGCATCGATTCAAGGATTTTCTCCATTTTTGTCCCCACCATTCTTTTGAGAATTGGAATTTATTTTGTTTATTCTATGATTCACTTCCTACTTCCTTAAGTGAATTTGTTGAGATGATATCTTACGGGGAGTTTTTGAATAAGAATCTTGCTATTGCATTTGATTATTTTGCTACACTTGCAAAGAGTACACAAATGTCAGACTCTACACCATTTCCCCAATTAGAGTCTAGAACTACCACTTCTCATGGATGTAAATATGTGTTGAATGAGGAGGATAAATTGCATTCTAGGATAGCTTCTTGGGCACATAAGCCTAAGGCTTTGGAGATGAGAAAATTTAATAGCGTATCTAGTTTTCTTCTTGCAGAGCAGGTGTGCCGTATGTTTTCTTTTTCAAGGCATCCCATCGGGGATTGCACTACCATTCCAAATTTCAAAGAGGTCTTGTTGAATCAATCCAATGCAATCCCTAGTTTCAATAATCCATATTTCAATCCCTATTTTGGGATATATAATCAAGGGCGGTGTAGCCACCCAAATTTCAGTTTGTAATACCCCTTCTCATAATTAAATAAGGATAATCTCATCTTAAGATTTCTCCTAAGATGAATAAAATTATGGTAGAAAGACAAAAAATCATGGGAGAGGTACTATGGGGTCTATTAGAAGTTTTGGAATATTTCAAAGTTTAAAACGCATTTTGGAGAGAATTTGAGTAGGAAGAAATTTGACACTATATTAGTTTTTAGATCATAAATTTTTAGTCCAAAATCCTATTGACTAGATTCTTCTATCATTATATAGTACACTTCAAGGCCTATAAAAGTATATTTCATGAAATTTTTGTGAATCGGCTTCTAACTAGGTCAAAATCAAGCCAATAGTCTGGGACAGACACATGCGTCAGGACGCCTACATAACCGTCCGAATGCCTGCCCCAAAAATAAAATTTTTTGATACTAATACAAAGAGTTGGTGGAGTCCGGATGCCCCCATAACTGTTCGGATGCCCCCATAACCATTCAGATGCCTATCTAAAAACATCTCCGATTAGTTTTTAGAGTTTTCTCCAATTTTTGACTCTATAAATACCTTAAGGCCACATTTTAGTGTTCTTATGCATGGTTTTGAATCCTAAGAAGCTAAGAGAAGTGGGGAAAGAAAAAAAAGGGCAAGATCTTGGAAGATTAATGTGTTGGAGTCACATCAAAACATGTTTGGATCTATTACCCTTGGAATTAAGGTAATGGTTCTTTCTCAAATTCATTCATTGTGGTTAGGGCTATTATTTTTATGTTTTTTAATCCTAATCTTTAAATATGTTAGATAAAGAAGTATTTTGATTTATTTTCAATTAAGTGAATCATTTTCTTGAAAAACACATGATTTATACACAAGATTCATTCGTTCTTGATTTAAAAATCCTTGGTCTTGGTGATGATCCATTTAAATATATTTCTTGAAGATCTCTAGCATGTTTTCTTGAATTCATTCTATTTGGAAAATTGTGGAACCATGATTCATGACTATAAGTGGATTTTGTGAAAAGTTATGATATTATCTATTGTATGGGTGGGCGTGATAAAAGTGGGATGTATTCGACTGGATATCGTAGAGTGCTTAGATGAGTTTCTTACCTTGAGGGGTTTGAAGGTTCCCTATTGCCCATAGTGGAATTATTTGGTTCTTTGTGAGGTTCAAGAATTTGTATTATTTGCTCACGATGATTGACCCAAAGGTTTAGTATACTATTTTTGAGAAGTTACGTCAATGTTGATGCATACATGCTTCTTAAAAATGGTGTATCCTTGCAAGGATTGGGAGTATGATTTGGGTGTGCATGGGTCAGGATATTCTTAGTGTGTGGTTTCACATTAGTTAACCTACTTACATGAGATAGATTGGTTATGATTATCTATTGGTTTGAGAATGAGATTTACTTCTTATTGAAATTTATTACTTAGTACCATAAACTTGAAATCTTGTTAGCTGTCACTGTTTTACTTCAAATTATTATCATTTATTTTTTCAACTCAGACTTACCTATTTTATTATTTTATAATCTTGTGTGGGTTTGACAATGTTTTCCAAATGGGCTTATTTGCTCATCTTACCATAGAAACATTTTTTAAATTTTGGCTTCAAAGAAGATAACCTTAGGTGAACAGGTTAACTTTGGGGTGGCAGTAGATCAAGATGTGGATTTGGATGTTGGGGCGTAGAGAGTTCCTTTCTATGTTGAAATCTTCGAAACCCTCATTTATTGGACAATGTTTATGAATATTTATTTAAACTAAATAGTTGTAAGATATTGTTGTTTTTTGGGATTTAGACTCTAGGAATTATTTTTGTTGAATTTTGGGATTTGTTTAGCTATTTATTTTTAATGATGGATGATTTGATTTTTCTAATGGTTATCTTAGTATGTTTTCATGATTTGATGGTTGATAGTTAGTTCATGCTTGAAGGTGAATTTTGGGTGTGACACAATTCGAATAACAATCCATAGCACCTAACCAATTATCCACCAGCTCAAGGCTGTCCATAGTATCCGCCATACCAATCCCACAGGAAAGAAGTCTCGAGGACACCTTAAATCAATTCATGTAGGGCAATAATAAAACCACCAAAGTTTTTAATGAGTTCAAGACTCATACCTCTCAGACCATGGATGACACTAAGAGTCTCCTTGCGAAGTTGACCCAATCTTTGAATACCACAGAGAAGGGCAAGTTTCCCTCTAAACCAAAACCACCATATGGTCAATTTCAAATAGTTAATTATTCGTCATCTAAGGCACCTTCAGAGAATATACAGTACATAACTAGTCTTAGGAGTGGAAAGATTGTAGACAAGACCACTTCACACACAGAACTTGATCCTATTATAGGACCTACACCAGTTTCCCCCAAATAAGATTGAACCTAAGGAGAATTAGGAACCACAATTTAACGATTATTCATACTATGATTTAGGAGGTGAAATTATCCAAATATTAAGTCAACTTCGAAGCACTATTCCCCACAATTGAGACATACAAAATTAAACAAAAAAAAAAAATTAAACGAGAAAATAAAAATAGAAATTGAAAAAAATAATAACAAATGCAATTCCAAAAAATCTACAAGAATTAGATTTTACCTATTTGACAACAAGTAACTCTCCAGAATCAAGATTCACTCCCATAAAAACCCTACTAAACACACCACACCTGATCAGTTTCCCGTTGAAAATTTTGAAAATAAGGAGAACAATTTTGGATGTTCAGATATGTGTGTATACATATATATATATATTGGTATATATATTTATACATATATATACGTTTATTTAAGTATATATTTATGTATATATATATATATATAAATACGTATAAATATATATATATATATATATATTATGAAAATGTCAATATAAAAATAACTTTTTTATATTTTTTTATTAATGTTTGAATTACTGTTCAAATATATATTTAGGCTGTCCAAACAAGTTTTACTATTTTATGTATTGTAAAATTATTTTTGAAATCATTTAACCAAACAAGTTTTTTATCTAAAAAAATATCAAAACCATTTTCTTAAAACTCTTCTCAATAACTGTTTTTGGATACTATTTTTTAAAATGCAAACCAAACAGACCCAGTGTATTTGCTTCAGTATTTAGCCAAAGCTTTGGCCTAATGCCGATGCAAATATTTCTTTTTTTTTTGCTTCAACTTTCCTAACAGAATCAAACATCCATTTTTTTCTTGATATCTAGTCTAATGTGAAATCTCCTAAATAAGGATGCTCCTTTTGCATGGAATGTTGCATGCCAAAAATCTTTTGATAAATTTAAAGGCATGTTGATTTTTGCACCTACATTAAGCCACCTGGTTGGTCTTTACCTTTTGAGTTGATGTGTGATGCTAGTGACTATATTGTAGGTGCAATTCTAGGGCAAAGAAAAAATAAAAGACCATATGTTATATATTATGCAAGTAAAGCCCTAAATGATGTACAAATGAATTGCACTACCATTGAAAAGGAACTACTCACAGTATTTTTTTCCTTGAATAAATTTATAGCTTATTTGGTTGGTTCTTCAGTATGCGACTTTGAAGTACCTTTTGACTAAAAAGGATGCAAAACCCATGGCTTTTGAGGTGGATTCTACTACTCCAAGAGTTTCATTTGACAATCAAAGATAAGAACGTATCTATCAAGGCTCAAATATGACATCAAGTAGGAAATAATGACAATAAATGAGACATTCCATAATGAACAAGTACTTGTAGTTTTTAAGGTACCACGTTACGCAAATATTGCCAATTATTTGGCAACATGTACAATTCTTACTCATTATACTTCTATGGACAAAACAATATTTTTGGGTGATGTTCGCAATTTCTTTTGGGATGACCCTTATTTATTTAAGTACTGTAAGGGTCACATCATTCGAAGGTGTGTATTAATTAGTTATAAAAAAAAATCAATTTTGGAATTTTATTAACAAAGAAAAAAAACAAAAAAAAAACGTGTTTGGTTGCTTTTATAGTTATAAACAAATTGACAACAAACAAAAAAAAAACTTGTTTGGTTGTAATGCTTCTAATATATATATATATATATATATTGTGACTAGCTTGTAAACATTAACATAATTCCATGCTACTAAAAAGTTAGAGTTGTGATGCCCCTAAAACCGGGGGGTCCTTTATCAACCCGTTGATCACCCATCAACCCGTAGAAGTACCCGTGAATGCCACATAACCCGACACCATAACACAACATCTCCTTCATCGGGATCGTAAACAACATAGAGTTTGGGCAGAGTTTTCCTTGTACCACGCACTCCCAAATGCATAACTTGTGTACATTTCAATCACGTAACCATTCCAAGGTCCAATATACTTCTATTTGACCTAAATATTACTCCATTTGCATCTTTGAACAAAAGGACTCAAGGCCCGAAAGGTTTGACAAGATTATTTTAATTTTTTGAAAATTAAAGAGGACCCACTGGTAGAAGATCAACGTTCTACCGGTAGAGGAGCTCACTGGAATACTTCTACCGGTAGAAAATCAACGTCCTACCAGTAGAAGAGCACTTTAGAATTCTTCTACCGGTAGATAATCAGCGTTTTACTAGTAAAAGAGCTCTTTGAAAATTTTCTATCGGTAGATGTTCAACGTTCTACCGGTAGAAGAACTCAGTTTTTCTCCGATTCAATCCTTTTTCAATTCTAACCAATCCAATCTCATACAACATCCACCCAAACTCATATAACATACAATTTTACACAAAACATAGTTCATATGAGTTCGTTTTACAATCCTTTATTCAATATTACATGTCCAAAAAACTAAATTACAAATTTGTTTTACAAAAATGTAATTTAAAGCCACATCTCAGCTTCTCTTCATCAATGAGAGCCCAAGTGAGAGCCATCCATCGCGCTCGTCCCACACCTGAAATATTGTCCCCATAAAGGGTGAGCCACGCTCAATAGGTATCTTCTAAAGATGTTACTCCCCAGCCAGATGCATATAAAATGCTCATATATAATTCAACAATCAAACAAACATTAATCCAAGAACATACAACTTCAAGAATAAATGTCCTAATTTCATGCCATGTTATGAGGTGAGACTTACACATGCAAAGCAACCTGAGCCTTCACCGGCTCCCATACCACATGTAATGCCATGCGTATAAATTCGGGCATTCTAAGCCCCCGCCATTGATTTTATACATCTAATGACCATTTATAAATTCTAGGTCTTTCTTGGGGGTGGATATTTATGGACTTGCACCAATGGTACCCAACTGACAAGACATTTATGGACTTCCACCAACGACTCTGTATATGTCGATACACTTTATG
This sequence comes from Ilex paraguariensis, assembly GCA_963454935.2. NCBI lineage: Eukaryota > Viridiplantae > Streptophyta > Magnoliopsida > Aquifoliales > Aquifoliaceae > Ilex > Ilex paraguariensis. The sequence continues at coordinate 3,139,131 of CAUOFW020000001.1, forward strand.
GACTCTATAACAACGGCGTTCGTATCCAAATCACCGGGTCTTGCACCCAAGGAACAATCTATCCCTTCTTGCTAACCCCGACCCTATTTTCAATGCAACTCGTGCAACTCAGTCGAATCTTGATCCAACTTTCTCAAGTCCACGCATTATCCACCAAGTGTAGTGTTTGATCAAGCCCATGCACACACCCACACTAATGTCAAAATGCCCATTAATGTGCTGCTTCACGTGCACATGCAAATGTAATTTACAATTGCAAATCTCAAGTTATGTTCAATATGTCATGAGCACATTATGAATAATATTTTATCTCAATCAACATTCCCAATTGTCAATTATATCATAAGCATATAATTACAATTTACAACATCATCAAAACGTGTTATCTCAATTTCATTCAAATAACAAGCTCATAACATTCAAGACATTTTATCAAACACCCACAAGGCACAAAATTATGTGAACACATTATATGTCAAATTCATCACATTTCTCATGAAATTACCAAACAAGCAATTTTAACAAACCTAATTCTTGCAAGAATTGATTTTAACCATTCTTAAACCCATTTTTCACATTTCATCCACAATAGGTATGTCCCATACATGAGATTACATTTCTAACACCTTGCCAATTTCACATTTCAACCCTAGGTTGGAAATAAACCTATCTAGGCGAAGAACCCTACCTCTTGAAGTATAATTCGAGCGGTAGAAAACTCCCAAGACCCCAAATCAAACTTCAACCCATGATTTTCAAAATCCCATGTTTGAGACTTCGGTGAAATCCCAAATTTTTGGCATGTAGACGTAGCTCTCGTCGAGTAGATGAATTTTAGTTCTTGGCCCAAAGAATTTCGACCAAAGGTTGACTCTAGATCGTAGAGAGAAGATGAAGAACTCTTGATTTTTCTCTTTCCTTCCTCCCCTCTCTCTTTTTTCGAAAATCATTGGGTATGGAGAGAAAATTTGATTTTCTCCCCTATTTATACACCTTTGATACTTGGCCCTCATTGCGCTACACGTCCGCCTTTTTCTGGTCCAATTTCATCCTAAATTAATTAAATCTTGTCCGTATTCAAGTTCAATATATTTTTATTTGAACTAAATTTAAATTATCTTTCACTTATCACAATTTATTCTTGATCACGTTTATTTTGGTTACGTGATACCTGATTTCTCGTAAAACGCAAAAAATCTGACTGTCTCAGAATTCAAAGAAAGTTGACTAGATAACTAGATTTTGCAAAATGAATTCAATGGTGAGGTCCATTTCGTCATTTGAGTTCTAAAAAATGTCAGGTTTTCAACCTATACTATAGTGACTAATTACCGTTTTGTCCTTTTTCATAAAAATTAAATTTCCCCTTAAAAGAAATTTTGTCCTTGAAATTTACACACATGCACATTCAATAACATGCATATGAAACAATCATATTACACTTATGACCACAAGAATGTACCTCCATTCTCGAACAAGAACGGATAACAGACACATATAGTGTCCTCACGCTCCCATGTCGCCTCCTCCATACCTCAGTGCTGCCATAACACCTTCACCAGCCTTACAGTCTTGCCTAGCAAACCCTGCACTCGGCTATCCATGATACGCACTGGTCCTTCCTCGAAAGTCCCATTCATATCAACAACCAGCTCACCCCAATCCACCACATGCATAAGATATGGAGTATACTTCTAGAGCTTGGAGACATAGAACATTGTGTGAACACCTGATAAATTTGGTGATAACACCAACCGGTAAACGACTGTACCAACCCTCTCAAGTACTTCGAAGAGCCTGATATACCCCGCTTCCTGAACTTGACCACTCATCTCTTGGGCATCAGCTTTAAGAAGACGTGATCTCCAACCTCGAACTCTAGAGGTCACCGCCGTCTATTGGAGTTCTTCTTCTGCTGGCTTTGTGCTGTAAGAAGATACTTTTGTATCAAGTCCACTTTCTCCAAGGTGTCTCTAATTAAATCTGGACTCGTAGAGGATCTTTCTCCAACCTCCATCCAATAAACCAGAGAATGACATGACCTCCAATAAAGTACCTGATAAGGTGTCATCTATATGCTCGCTTAGCAACTATTGTTGTAGGAAAACTCCACTAAGGATGCTTCCCAACTACCTTTGAGATCAAGGATGCATACCCGTAGCATGTCTTGTAAAGTCTTGATGGTCTTCTCTGATTGACCATCCATCTGGGGATGAAAAACTGTGCTTTTCATCAACTATGTCCCCATGGCTTGTTGGAAACTCTCCCAAAAATAGGCCATGAACGTGGGGTCTCGATCCGATACTATAAATACAGGCACCTAATGTAATCGAACTATCTCTCCTATGTAGCCTATAGAATTCCTCCAGTGTGAAGGTCATCCGCACTGCCAAAAAAGTGTGCCGACTTTGTAAGCTGGTCCACTATCACCCACATCGAGTCATGCCCCCACGATGTCCGTGCCAAGTGGGTCACAAAATCTATTATGACATGCTGCCACTTCCACTCAGCCACCTCCAGGGGCTGGAGCAACCTTACTAGTGTTTAGTTCTCAGCCTTGACATGCTGACACAAGAGACATTGTTTAATGAAATCTCCAACGTGCCTCTTCATTCAACTCCAACAGTATTGGCGATGAAGATCATGGTACATCTTCATGCCACCTAGATGCACAACAAAATGAGAGCAATGAAAATCCCTAAGGATCTCCTCTATCAGATTTGCAGACTAGGGAACCACAACCCTTCCGCTGAATTGAAGACTACTTTCTGCGTGAATGGCCCGACCCTCGTTACTCGTACCTGACTGTACTTGGTCCCTGATAGACAATATCTCTATATGCTGCCCTTGGGAGTCAATCACCCTGCTCAGTAGGGAAGGCGTAGCCTCCAAACTCCCCAAAGTGTCCTGAGCCTAACCTATGTAGTGTAGCCTGAACTACCCCATAGTCTCGAGCATCTCTTATTCGCGGGAAGCCACACTAGCCATGAATCCTCATGACTTTTGGATGAGTGCATCAGCCACTATGTTTGCCTTACCAAGATGGTAATGCAAAGTGAAGTCATAGTCCTCCAAATACTACATCTACTTGCGTTGCCTCATATTGAGTTCCCGCTGCATAAAGATCTACTTCAGACTCTTGAGGTCCAAAAACACTTCAAACTACTCCCCATATAGATAGTGGCGGCATGCCTTCAAGGCAAAGACAACAACTTCCAACTCCATGTCATGTGCGGGGTAGTTCTACTCGTGGTTCTTTAACTACCAAGAACCATAAGCTACCACCCTCTCATACTGCATCAATACACATCCAAGTCTATCTTTCAAGGCATCATAATACACCATGTACCTCTGTCTCCTATCTGGAACAATCAAAATTGGAGCTGAAGTAAGTCTCTTCTTCAACTCTTGGAATGCCCTCTCATACGAGTCATCCTACTAAAATTTGACCTCCTTTTGGGTCAATTTAGTCATAGGTGTAGCTAGTTGGGAGAACTCCTCAATGAACCTCTTGTACTACCCTGGCAATCCCAAGAAACTACATATCTTGAAGACTAACTTCAGCCTCTCCCAACTCATGATTGGCTCAACTTTCTCTGGGTCCATGGATACACCTGAAGTCGACATCACGTGTCCCAAAAGTTTCACCTTCGTCAGCCAAAATTTGCACTTGCTAAACTTGATGTACAACTGATGGTCTCTCAAGGTCTGGAGAACAAACCTCAAGTGACCCACATGCTCCTTCTTAGACTTAGAGTAGATCAGGATGTCATCAACAAAGACCACAACAAACTAGTCTAGGTAGGCTTAGAACACCCTATGCATGAAATCCATGAATGCCGTCGGGGCATTCATCAATCCAAAAGGCATCACGGTGAACTCAAAATTCCTATATCGCATCCTAAATTCCATTTTAGGGATATCTATCCCCCTAATCCTCAACTGATGGTATCCCATGCATAGATCCATCTTGGACTAGACCTGTACCCCTCTCAGTTGATCAAATAAGTCATCAATTCCTAGCAAAGAGTACCTATTATTGATAGTAACCCGATTCAACTGTCGGTAATCTATACATAGCTAAAGGGACTTGTCTTCTTTTTGGCAAACAACATCGGAGCACCCCAAGATGAGGTACTTGGTCTAATGAATCCCTTGTTCAAAAATTCTTGCAATTGGACGTTGAGTTCTTGCAAATCTACAGGTGCCATTCTATGCGGAGTCATATAAATAGGTGATGCACCAAGGTGCAATGCAATGGTGAAGTCTACATCCCGATATGGAGGTAATACCAATAGTTCATTCAGAAAACATCCTCATACTCATAAACCACCCGAGGTAAACCTAACTCCTGTCTCACTTCATCCTCCAGGGTAAGGCTCGCAAGCCAGCCCATCAATTACCTATGCCAACGGAAATCATACACTACTTGGGGTAAAACATCATGTTTCTCCCCTTAAAACTTAAAACAAACACCCTCCGGTGTACAAGTAGTGACCCTCTTTTGATCCCAATTAATGATGACTCGGTGTGCCACCAATTAATCAATCCTGAGGATGACATCAAACTTTGACATGTCCATAACCCTAAGGTCCACCGTGAGTAGGATCCCTGAGATTTCTAGCTCACAACCTTGATATATTTGATCAATGCATACCCCAGCTTCTAGGGGAGAACTCATATGCATGATGCAAGGTCTCAACCTCTAAGCCTACGCCCCTTACACATGATGCAAAAATAAGTGAATGCGATGCACCAGAGTCAAATAATACCCTAGCCCATAAGTGAGAGAGTAAAAATTTACTTTGAATAACTAAATGATCCACTGGCTCAGTCTAAGGTGTAATGACGTAGACTTGCCCCTAGGTCCCTGAAGTTTAGGCTTGTAAGCCATGTCCTCAATCTCGGCCCATGCCCTAGCCCATCTAGCCTAATTGCGGAGTATGCTCGTGAAGTGGTAGGGGTCTGTGTAGCACCTTGGAACTAAAACTAGTTTCCGTATGCCATGGTGAGGTAGGGAGGAATGAAATAAGTCTATGGGTGCCCCATTGATGATTGAGATTGAGATGTCCCATAACTCTAGGATCCTTGCCTTTGAGGACAATCTTATTTTATATGGCCCGGCTGGTGGCATATGAAACACATCCTCTGGCTTGCCTGATAGGAAGTCCTAAAGTTTCTCTCACCTTGGGAGGAATGACATTGGCTTTGATAACTACATCCCTGTCCTTGAAATCCTTGTGGGTTAGAAGTCTTTTGCTTCTTCCCCAAACTAGAAGAATAGGATTGACCCTCCTTCTTTTCCTTAGCATCTGCCTCCTGGATACTCCTTGTGTCTTCCACCTCTCTCTCAATAGCCATAGATGTCTCGACCATCGAGTCCAATTCTCGTAGGCGGTGGCCCAAAATCTTCCCCTAGATGGACAACTTTAAACCATCCTCGAACCTCCTCACTTTGGCCAAGTCTGTGGCTATATAATAATTGGAAAAATGGGCCAACTCGGGGAACTTAGCCACGTATTCCATCACAATCATAGTCCCTTGCTTCAAATCCAAGAATTTATGGCCTTTCGCTTGTCGAATAGCCAATGGGAAGTACTTGCCCATGAAGACTTTCCGAAACTCTCCCCACATCATTGCCTCTAGGTTCTTCAAGGCCTTTGCCCAATCCCATCATAGATGGGCCTCTCCTTTGAGCTGGAATGCAGCAGCCTTAATTTAGCGGCATCATATGTGATCTTTATAGCCTCTAAAATTTTATCCACTTGTTGGAACCAATGGTCGGCCACCATCGAATCTGTCTCTCCCGTGATAGTCAGTAGCTTGTGTGCCTTAAACTTTTGGAGGTTACTTGAGCTTTCTTGCCCCACATTGGTGCTAGCTTGTGCAAAGATAGCCATCATTGTGCTTATAGCCTCCATAAAGGCTTGTTGGTTGAAGGCCGGTAGTGGTTGGTTGTTGTTCCGCCCACCTCCTAGACCATTTCGATGTCTTCTCCCTCTATTTGCCATCTACACACATGTCAAATTGCAATAGAGCACTAACTTAGTATCCCAAGGTAGGGATCAAAGTTGAAACATTGAGATTTCTCTCCTTGTCTCACTAGTAGAGTGTGTGCCACCACAAGTAGACATCTAAACATGAACCATCAGTTTCCTTCTTTTTTTGACCCCAAGGTTATGTTCTCTAACCCTAGTGTCTCCTTTCCATATACATTTAACTATGCATATTGTTCACATAATACACAACATAAAGCATTTAGTGTACATAACATGTAACACAAAATGGATGTAATGGCCTAAAACCATGCCCTGCAGCCCTAGGTAAATCGAGAACCTAAGCTCTAATACCAAGCTGTGATGTTCCCAAAATTGGGGGTCCTTTATCAACTTGTTGATCACCTATCAACTAACAGAAGTACCCGTGAATGCCACATAACTAGACACCACGACACAACATCCCCTTCACTAGGATCGTAAATAACACAGAGTTTGGGCAGAGTCTCTCTTGTGTCGGGCAACCCCAAACGCATAAACTATGTACATTTCAATTACTTGACAATGCCAAGGTCCAATATATGTCTAATTGACCTTAATATTACTCCATTTACATCCTTTGAACAAAAGGACTCAATGTTCTACAAGTAAAAGAGCACACTTGAATGCTTCTACTAGTAGAAAATCAACATTTTACCGGTAAAAGATCAACGTTCTACAGGTAAAAGAGCTCATTAGAATACTTCTACTAGTAGAAAATCAATGTTTTACTAGTAGAAGAGCTCTCTGAAATTCTTCTACCAGTAGAACAGCTCAGGTTTCCCCCGATTCAATCCCTTCTCAATTCCAACCCATCCAATCTCATATAACATCCACCCAAACTCATATAACAAACAATTTTACACAAAATATAGTTCATATGAGTTCTTTTTATGGTCCTTTATACAATATTACATGTCCAAAAAACTAAATTACACGTTTGTTTTACAAAATATAATTTAAAGCCACATATCGGCTTTTTTCATCAGTGAGAGCCCAAGTGAGAGCCATCTACCGGCGGTTGTACCCCACCTGAAATGTTGTCCCCATAAAGATTGAGCCACGCTCAATAGGGTATCTTCTAAAGAGGCTACTCCCCAACGTAGATGCATATGAAATGCTCACATGCAATTTAACAATCAAATAAACATTTATCCAAGAACATACAACTTCAAGAATAAATGTCATGCTATGCTATGAGGTGAGACTCACACATGTAGTGCAAACCGAGCCTTCACTGGCTCCCATAACACATGTAATGCCAGGCATATGAATCCGGGAAATCCAAGCCCTCGCCATTGATGTTACACATCCAATGACCATTTATAAATCCTAGGTCTTTCTTGGATGTGGGTATTTATGGATTTACACCAACGGTCACCCAACCGACATGGCATTTACAAACTTCCACCAATGGCTCCGCATCCGCTGACACACTTTATGGACTCTAAATTACCGGGTGTTGCAATTGAGAGATAGTCTAGCCCTTTTTGCTAATCTTGACCCTATTTTCAATGTAACAAGTGTGACTCCGTCAAACCTTAATCCAACTTTTCCAAGTCCACACATCGTCTACCAAGAGTGGTGTTTGATCAAGACCATGCACATACCCACACCCATGTCACATGCCAATGAATTTGATGCTTCCCGTGCACATGCAAATGTAATGTACAAATGAAATCTCCAGTTATGTTCAATATGTCATGAGTGCGTTATGAACAATATTTCATCTCAATCAACTTTTCCAATTGTCAATTATATCATAAGCATATAATTACAATTTACAACATCATCAAAAAATGTAATCTCAATTTCATTCAAATAACATGCTCATATTATTCAAGGCATTTTATCAAACACTCATAAGGCACAAAATCATGTGAACACATAATATACCCAATTCAGCACATTTCTCATGAATTTACCAAACAAGCAATTTCAACAAACCCAATTCATGTAAGAATTTATTTTAACCATTCTTAAACCCACATTCCACATTTCAACCACAATAGGTATGTGTCATACATGAGATTGCATCTCTAACACCTTACCAATTTCGTATTTCAATCCTAGGTTGGAAATAAACCTAGTTAGAGGAAGAACCCTACCTCTTGAAGTGTAATTTGAGTGGTAGAAAACTCTCAAGAACCCAACTTAAGCTTCAACCCTTGATTTCCAAAAATCCGGTTTATGAGATTTCGGTGAAATGCCAGATTTTTGGTACATAGACGTAATCCTCATCGAGGAGATGAACTTTAGTTATTGGCCAAAGGATTTTGACCGAAGGTTGGCCCTAGATCGTAGAGAGAAGATGAAGAACCCTTGATTTTTCTCTTTCCTCCCTCCCCTCTCTTTATTTTCAAAAATCAATTGGGTATGGAGAAAAAATCTGATTTTTCTCCCTTGTTTATACCCTTTTGTTGATACTTGGTTCACGTTGCACCACACACGTCCTCCTTTTGCGGGTCTGATTTCGTCCCAAATTAATTAAATCTCATCATGATTCAAGTTTAATATATTTTTATTTGAAATAAATTTAAATTATTTTCCACTTTTTGCAATTTATTCTCGATCACTTTTATTTTGGTCATGCAACATCCAATCATCTCGTAAAATGCAAAAAATTCGACTGTCTCCGAATTCCACAAAAGTTGATTGGGTAACTAGATTTTGTGAGACGAATTCAACGATGAGGTCCGTTTCATCATTTGAGTTCTAGAAAATTTCAGGTTTTCAAGTCGTACTGTAGTGACTAATTACCATTTTGCCCTTTTTCATAAAAATTAAAATTTTGTTTACAAGAACAATAATCCATAACTGATCATCCCATAGTTTTCAAACGTGCTACAAATATATCCCATAGTTTTCAAACATTTTATATAAGTATCTCATACGCCATAGTTATATTAATACCAATAACCCCACACTAAAGTTAGCACGACCAACAACGAAAGTAATAGTTCATAAACACCAACAACAATAATGTTTATCAATGCCCATGTAGTATTGCCCACAATTCATCAGCAATGCCATCTCTCACATGAGCCATTTGGAGAAGCTGGTTTTGACTGATATCTACTTCAATTGGGTTTTGTGAAGTCAATGTCTAATTGTTAGTACAATCCCTATTTTTATCACTGAACTCATCAAACAATCGGTCTTGATGAGCATCCATTATGGTGAAGTTGTGCACGATACAACAAGCTGTTGGTGTGTATTTTTGTGTTTTTATAGGATAAGGGGGCATGTAATTGAGAATAGGAAACTGAGTCTTCAGTACTCCAAAACAATGTTCAATGACATTTTAAAGAGATGAGTGACAGTAATTGAATAACTCTATCTTACATATTGGACTTCAGCCCCTACCTTTATGCTCACGTAAATGATATCTCTCTCCACAATATGGTGACAAAAATCCAGCATGTTCATACCTTGTGAAGGCTTTGCCTTCTTGAGGTCAAGGGTTCAAGTCCCCTCCCCCTCCTCCTGCCCCCCCAAAAAAAATGTTCGTACATCCAAAGTCAACAACATAATGCTTATCTATCAAATAGTACACTTGTACATTAACATGGTAATTTGTATAAATAAAAACAAGGTTACAATTGAAAAAAAAATCTCCTCTAGGAATTGGGCAGTTATTTTCTGGGTCTTGAAGAGACTCAATAAATACTCTGGAGTCATTGGCTTCATAACTGCTTATCACAAAAGTAAATTGCATGTCGACTGAACATGTACACATCACATTTTGTGTTGGTTCAATTTTATTTTATCATGATATGGTATTTGGTCATCCACTAGTACATGCACATCAACATGGGTACCATCTATAGCATTGATACAATTCTAACACGACACCTAAACTGTTAATATGAATAAATCATGTGCATAACAAACACTGAGTAATAAAATATATCTTACCTTAAAGAATGGATCTTACTTAGGATTGTGCTGAATCTGAGATGGAACAATATTGAAATGAAGAGGTCTAATAATATGGACAACAAGTCTATAAACATCCTTCAAGACACGATGAAAGTAAGAATGGATAGTATGGCCTGAATGCTGGAACCTCTCAGCTACTATTCGAATTCTCTCATTGTGAGATGTATTTAGTAAGAATATAGCCAATTGTTCTTGAACTATCACATACCTAGAGTTATTAAAATTCCCTTAAGTTTTTAGTTTGTCTTAAAATAACATAAACACATTAGGGTCCATCTTGAACTTATTATAGCACCTATCTTCCTGTCCATTAACTAATTATAAGGAGCAATGCTAGATGGACCTTATTTGGGGACCTAATGATGTGGTTTCAATATAACAATTGGATTAGTTTTGAGTTCCAATGTTAAATGGAGCCCACAACCAATCCAATGATTGAATTAGATCCTCAAATTAGGTCCAAATAGCATTTTCCAATTCTAAGACATAGTCATGACCCCTAAGTTGAGATGTTCTACATGGTTGTTTTGAAGAGAGCCTATTAAGTTCCTCCATCAAGTAGTAATACAACAATTTGAACAATATACTCCTCATCTTCCTCTTCCATCATTTCAAACAAATCTTCAGAGTTCATGATGCAATATAAAAAAAAAGAGTCCCATTACATATAAATCCTAATTTAAGAAAGCATGCATAATGTAACATAACATTTAAAGAGTACCATTATATATAAATTCGAATTAAAGAAAGCATTCATAATATAACATAACATTTAAAGAATACCATTACATATAAATCCTAATTAAAGAAAGCATACATAACACAACATAATATTGTATGACACTAAGGCAAAGCTCAAGAATATCATAGATTCATCACCACACAACAGTTTAATAACTTTTGTATAAGATGCGTCATCAATGTCTTCGAGAGAGTTCAAAGTAGTCATGCAAGCCTTCAACATCTCTTTATGTGGATCATCTGTACTAACTAAATCCCCTAAGGACTCCATGCTTGATTTATTCCATCACCCTAAATTTCGACCATGGTTTTGGTAATATTTATGTGGCTTATACAGTTAGGTGAGTGTCGCTCTCCCTCAGATGTCATGCAAGAAATGGGGAAAAACGTGTGTGTGCAAAAGTGCTCTCCAAGTGAAGAGAGACTTTCAAGTGTTGTGTTTTACTTGGAATGGGTATTCCAATGTTGTCTCCTCAGGGAAGGAAGGTGAATTGTGTTGAAGGTGATTTTGTGAAAAAAATGGAAAAGTGTAAAAATCTTGTGAGTTTGTGTATTGGTGAGTGAAATTTTTGATTTAAAATGTAATGGAAAGAGAGTTGGCTAATCCGAAGAGGTCATTCCAATGGGAATGCCAAATCAACTCGCAACATTCTTCCAACGGTGCCTATTTGTTCGATTGACTAGTTGGAAGTAAGGGACTAATGTGGTGTAGGCTCAAGCATACCCCTGTGACAAGTCTACGGTGTATCAATAGCTCACAACCATGTATGCACTCAACCTAGTCAAATCAACCCACCTTACACTACATGGAAGAATGAAAAAATAGTTGATTTAGCATACCCAAGAGGAATTTTCCCTTGGATTAGCCAACTCAAAACTTAGCTACCCATATTTAATGTAAATACATACATAAGATGAAGAGACATTGTGAAGAAATAAAGATTGAAACTTGTATTAATGTAAGAAAAGTTAAATTACAAAGAAGTGCATTTAATACCCATTTGAAAAGATTGAGATGAAAAACTTAAATACAGACATGGTAGAATCTAGAATGTGTAACTAAACTTGAAATACATTTGCAATAAATGAGATTAAAGTGCATTAAATGAAGATTATGAGAGTATTCTAGCTTACAACAAGTGAAATGGGTAGAAGAAATGCAAAAATTACAACTTCTCTCTCTAAAACTATGTCTTCCTCCTTGAGCTTCTCTTTCTATAATGTTGAATAATGCTGCAAAAATGTCAAGAAGTCCTTTCATTTTCTTCAGTGGAGGTCCTATAGCCTGTGTGAGAGACTTCCCATCATTGGGGGGCTGAGGTGATGGCTTGGATAGGCTAGGACAAGCCTAGCCTGCAACTCCTTAGGCTTCCTTCTTCTATTTCTTCCTCATAAATGCTTGGGCCTCCAAAGTCCAACCTAAAGTGTAGTGAGGCAGGTATGCGTGTAAGAGATGTCAGGGGACAAGTGGGAGAATCATAGATGGGACCCCTAAGTGACAAAGCTTGAGTTGCAGGTTGTCTGGTATATCTGGGCAGAACCTTCCGGAAGGTCGATGCAAACCTTCCAGAAGGTTTAGGCAGGAACATGAAAAATAGTAGTCTAGTGAGCAAAGTCTTTTGGAAGGTCGATGCAAACCTTTGGGAAGGTCTTAAGGTAGAACTAACTCCAGAGGGCTAAACCTTCTGGAAGGTTGATGCAAACCTTCCAGAAGGTTTTCTTCCAACTTATTTTTTCTTGATTTCTTCACCTTCCAAGCCTCCCATTAAGCCACCCCCTCATCTCCTTTAACTTTAAGCACTACGATGGGGGCTTAACGCAAGCCATATTCAACTCATTATCTATAATCACACATTAACATCATTAATTGTTTGATTCATCTCATTTTTCCCCAAATTCACAACAAAAGCAAGTATAAAAGGGTATAAAAGGCATACATAATATGCAATATTCTGTGCTAATCACTCCAAAATAGTCAGTGACTCACCACCACTTGCCAATTTTTCTTGTTATAGCTTGCCCTAAGCTTTGCAGAATTTGTGACACCCCTAAAACCAGGGGTCCTTTGTCAACCCGTTGATCACCCATCAACCCGTGAAAGTACCCATGAATGCCGCATAACCTGACACCATGACACAACATCCCCTTCACTAGGGTCACAAATAACACAGAGTTTGAGCAGAGTCTCCCTTGTACCGGGCACTCGCAAACACATAACTTGTGTACATCTTAATTCAAAGGTCCAATATACATAAATTTGTCCTTAATATTACTCAATTTACCTCATTTGAACAAAAGGACTCAAGGCCCGAAGTTTTGGCAAGATCATTTTAATTTTCTAAAAATTAAAGAAGACCTGACGGTAGATGATCAACGTTCTACCAGTAAAAGAGCTCACTAGAATACTTCTATCGGTAGAAAAACAACATTTACTGGTAGAAGAGCTCTCTAAAATTCTTCTACCAGTAGAAAATCAACAATTTACTGGTAGAAGAGCTCTTTAAAAATTTTCTACTGATAGAAGTTCAACGTTCTACCGGTAGAAAAGCTCAGTTTTTTCCCGATTCAATCATTTTTCAACTCCAGCTCATTCAATCTCATACAACATCCACCCAAACTCATATAACATACAATTTTACACAAAACATAGTTTATATGAGTTCGTTTTATAATCCTTTATACAATATTACATGTCCAAAAACTAAATTATACATTTGCTTTACAACAATGTAAATTAAAGCCATCCACCAGTGCTTGTCCCGCACTTGAAATGTTGTCTGCATAAAGGGTGAGCCACGCTCAGTAAGGTATCTCCTAAAGAGGCTACTCCTCAACCTAGATACATATGAAATGTTCACATGAAATTCAACAATCAACAAACATTTATCCAAGAATATACAACTTCAAGAATGAATATAACAATGTCATGAGGTGCGACTCACACATGGAACATAACCCGAGCCTTCACTGGCTCCCTTAACACATGCAATGTCATGCGTATGTATATGGGCATTCCAAGCCTCTGCCATTAATGTTACACATCCAATGACCATTTATAAATCTCAGGTCTTTCTTGGGGGTGGGTATTTATAGACTTACACCAATAGGCACCCAACTGACATGACATTTATAAACTTTCACCAATGGCCCTGCATATATCGACACACTTTATGAGCTCTATACCAACAAAGTGCATATCCAAATCACCGAGTCTTGCACTTGAGAAACAGTCTAGCCCTTATTGCTATCCCCAACCCTATTTTCAATGCAACCTGTGCAACTCAGTCAAACTTAGGACCGAGCCCACGCGTCAACCATCAAGAATGGTGTTTGATTTAAACTATGCACACACCCACACTCATGTCACATGTCCACGAATTTGATGCTTCCTATGCATAGGCAAATGAAATGTACAATTGTAAATCTCAAGTCATGTTCAATATACCATGAGCACATTATGAACAATATTTCATCTCAACCAACATTTTCAATTGTCAATTATATCATAAGCATATAATTAAAATTTACAACATCATGAAAACATGTTATTTAAATTTCATTCAAATAACATGCTCATTTCATTGAAGGCATTTTATCAAACACCCACAAGGCACGCGTTGTCCAAAATTGATATTGACAATTGACATGAAAGTATACACGATCAACAAGTAATAAAATGATAAGTAGAGTATCGTTCCCACAAAGATTTATTACTAATAATATCCAAGTACTAACTTTGTATCAATTCAATTTTATTTAAACAATTGGAATTGAACTATGAAATGACTAATTTAAAACTAAATCTAAACTTAATAATCAAGAATTGAATTTACCAGATAAAAGAACTTAAGATTACAACTTCCCCTAATGCTTCGTATAAATATTTCTACTCTCCTTCCAATTAATTAATCAAAAAAAGTTATTAACCGGAAACTCCAAATTATTTATTAAACCTTTTCCGATGGTTAAATAAAAATATCTCACCCAATTTAATTACTATATTCCTATGCAAAATAAGTTGGAATAGATTCATTAAGCTCAAACTCTCATAAAAGTTACACACAACATATATGTATATTCCTATCCTATACACAAACCCAGCTATTCAATCCTAAGAAGAATTAACCAGACGCATGTCATCATATTAAGATCTAAGCCTAGAATTCATCTTCCAATTCCGTCTAGGAGTCAAATTAATTGTTGGCCAAACAATCATATATTAAACACAAAATATGATAAACAAATTATATATGATCAATCACAACTAAAAATGAGAGTAAATCAATTTAACCAAACATTAGGTTCAGTTGTAATTTTAATAAAAAAAATTAGTTCATAAAATAATTGAAAAATATCATTCTCAAATTAATCAACATCTCAAAAAATTAAAAACTAAAAGTAAAAGAAAAGAATGAAAACTTAGTTCCACTCTTCAATCTCTCTATAGCCTTCAAGTCCAATATTCTTCGTGTTGCTTCTTTTGATCCTTGTCTTCAATTCACTTTCAATCCTTGGTTTACCCTCTATTAATAGCCACTCATATCAATATATGTTTATCCCAGCTCAAACCCTAGCATATATGTAGCATTAGAGTTCAATTTCTACTCAAAAACACGTCAGAATTTGCATCGCAAGCTGAAACATGTGCTCCAACCCCAAAAATCTGCGTAGCTTTTTGTGCTGACTTTTTGCTCTTCTAGTGCTGTAGCGCTGCATGTAGAGCTGCAGTGCTGAACCCCATTAATGCCTAAAGCTGCCCTTGTTGCTTATTCCTCAATTAATCCAACACTTGGTCTACCAAACGACCTTGTTTCCTTCCAAATCATGATCCCTACAAAACAAAATGAAAACACAAAAAAAATAAATAAAAAGGAATATAAAATACTTGAAAACTTGCAATTTTATCAAGCCAAAAATACTAAATTTGTAGGTATAAAACCCACTCATCAGCACAAAATCATGTAAACATATAATATGCCTAATTTATCACATTTCTCATGAAATTACCAAACAAGCAATTTCAACAAACCCAATTCATGCAAGAATTGATTTTAATCATTCTTAAACCCACTTTCCACATTTCAATCACAATAGGTATGTGTCATACATGAGATTACATCTCTAACACTCTATCCATTTCATACTTTAATGCTTGGTTGGAAAAAAACCTAGCTAGGAGAAGATTCCGATCTCTTGAAGCGCAATAAATGTAGTAGGAAGCTTCCAAGAACTCGAATCAAGCCACAAGTTTTTATTTACAAAAGTTCTGTCTTTGAGACTTTGTCAAAACCCACGATTGTTTGTACGTAGTGATTAACGCTTAAAGTTAGCATTTTACTATGCCTTTTTGGGATTAATTGTGCTTTGATGGAGTTTAAATGATGACATTTCAAGACCTAAAGTGAACAAAAGCTCAAGAACAACAAATATCACACTTGAGTGTAACACCAGTGCATTAGGGAACAAAATTAGAGAAGGTTGGAACAAAACAAGCACATTCGAATGACAACTCACGTTCGAACGTCCACTTGAACTATGAGGAGACCAGACTACTAAGACCTGACATGTTGCAGTCAAGAAGGCAGGTCCTGAAGTACTTGAGTACCACGTTTGAATGCCAACTACCATTCGAACGTCCACATGATTTGACAGAAGACCAAAGTAATGAGTGCAAAACTCCAAGTCCTGCATGGAGTGTGGAAGTGGGTTTCCACAGAAGACCAAGACCGCTTGAGTGATGTGGTCATATCCTATCTGGCGTTTGAAAGCCCCTAAAGCAAAAACAGAAGACATATTCGAATGTCAAACAATGTTTGAACGTCCATAAAGCCAAACCAGAAGACAACATTTGAACGTTGACTCACGTTTGAACGTCCTCCACAGACTGCCTACAGGGTAGTTGGTTTTCAAGGGCGGCATACACTATTCACTCATCCTCTCTTATCTCCCCCCCCCTTCCTTGCCTATAAATACTCCCATTAAGAGAGCTTCATGGGTGCAATCTTTCTCTTGTAAAGTAGGGAGCTGGAGCTTGGTTTATAGGCTTAGACTACAACAAGAATTAGTGAGGATTTTGTATGGAGGCTTAAACTCCCACTCATTTTGATTAACCTTAGATGTATGTTATATTTTCTTGTGTTACATCTCTTGGTTGAGGAAACAACCCTCCATTTGTTGGTTGAGGAAGCAACCCTCCACTTGTTGGTTGAGGAAACAACCCTCCATCTTTTGGTTGAGGAAGTCACCCTCCAAGAGTAACTAGCTTTCTTTTACTTTCTATGTTCTTTTATTTCACTTCCATTGCTTGAGCTTCCTTTCTTCTTAGAAGAGTGAAACTCTTCTACTTTTCTAGAGTTTTACTAAAGCCATGAAGGGTGGAACGTGATTCACTCATTCTTCATTGAAGAATGGCTCCTTGCTTATTGTACTTTACTTTGTAAGTTCTCTACTTAGAGGGATGAGCATCACTCTCTTTTCTATCTTTACCCAAGCCGTGAAGAGTAAGTAGTTCCTCATTCACTCTTTAGTAAGAGGTGATGAATATGTAGAAATTATTCAGAAGTTATATTTGTGCAATCCCTTTATGCTTTAATGCTTTATATTTCACTTGTTCATTGAATGATTAAATGTATCTAGCAAAGCTAAGGTACTTTGTATACCATGGGTTCTTTCTATATCACGGATATTGAGCTTTATCTAAAGAATGGAACATTAATGCCATGGTTGGATGCCTTGTAGAAACACTTGCATGTTTGTAGACGGGTTAAATCTCAGCAGAGCCAATTCTTGCCAACTTCTAAAAAGGCATCAGAATTATATGCTTAATTCTCACATTCCATCTTTACCTTTCGATTAACTTGCTGTTAACACGAGAGTTAATTAAGTTACAAAACACAAGTATAATAAATCGGATGATTAACTACATGTTCTAATCCTCAAGCTAAAGAGTGGTTGTTTTACATTTGAACTTAACTTATATTTTGTCTAGAAAACTCTAGGAGAGAATTTTCTATTCTATTCAAAAGAATCCCATAACTTCAAACTCTCAAGGCTTTCAGTTACTTGGTCTCTACTACTGCTCACTTTAAAACACCAATCATAGTTCCTTGTGAATTCGACTCCAGACTTAACCGGATTATTACTACAATTTGACTTCCTGCACTTGGGTATATACATTTCGGATTAAGTCAAGTTTTTGGCGCCGTTGTCGGGGAACCATAAAAGGTGTTTTAAGGTAAAAGGTAAAAAGACCTCTCATTTTGTATAGATACTTGCTTCACTGTGTATAAAGTTGTTTTAATTTTATGTCTGAGGACGCTCCTCACTATCAAAATTTGCCGACAGAATCTTATAGGTCTGTGAATCAACTAGAACCACTTTCACCTAGATCAGTAGTAGACTTTTGTGAAAGTAGAATGGCGAATGGCGAGAGACAAGGAGAAATTCCTGTAAGAGAGGGGGAAGTGCCTAACATTCAAACTCTGCAGAATTGCTTAAATCCCACAAGAAATAGTGTCCCCTCTTATTTTATCTTCCTTGAAGATGCACCACTCTTTACTGTAAAGACAGGGACAGTTCAACTACTCCTTCAATTCCATGGACTCGAAACAGAAAACCCATCTTTGCACATAAAAGAGTTTGAGGAAGTATGTGGAACGTTTCAAGACAATTCTGAGCTAGCCAAAATGAAACTTTTTTCATTCTCTTTAAAGGATAAAACTAAACAATCGCTAAATTTTTTAAAAGCTCTTTCAATACCTGACTGGCGGGCACTACAAAATGAATTTTTCAGAAAGTTTTTCCCTCTACACCACACTAATACATTGAAAAGGAAAATCATAAATTTTTTGGTCAAAGAAAGAGAAACCTTTTACCAAAGTTGGGAGAGATTCAAGGATCTACTCTAGTCATGCCCACACCATGCTTTTGAGAATTGAACTTTGGTAGGATTTGTTTATGACTCCTTGCCCACTAGGCTACGTTAGTTTGATGAAATGATGGCTCAAGGAGAGTTTATAAGCAAAAGTTCAGAGGAGGCATTCAATTTTTTTGACACCATATCTGATAGTTCTCAGATGTGGGACTCATTCTCCCCTACCATTGTTGAAACCAAACCATCTACTTCCCAAGGGAGTCAGTATTTCTTGAAAGATGATGATGACCTAAGAGCAAGAATGTCCACCCTATCTCGAAAGCTTGAAGCTTTAGAGATGAAAATAGTTCATCAAGTTGATGTTAGCTCTCCCACAGAACAAGTGTGTGAGATTTGTGCGCTGACAGAACACCCTACTGGGGAGTGTTCGACCATTCCGGCATTCAAGGAAGTCTTGTTGGAACAAACAAATGTCATTTATAACTTCAACAAGCCTTACTCTAACCCGTACTCTAAAACATACAATCCAGGGTGGCGAAACCACCCGAACTTCAATTAGAGAAACACACAACTAACTCCCATAAACCAACAATAAGGTTCACACCCACCACCTCAAGGACCTCCCACGTATCAACCATACCAACCACCAGAAAATAGGAGCCTTGAGGATACTCTGAATCAGTTTATGCACAACCAAATGAACTACAACAATAGTTTCACTCAGACTTTTACTGATTTCAAAACCCATACCACTCAATCTTTTGAAGATCTTAAAAGTCACATCCAAAACTTGACCCAATCCATGACCACACATGAGAAGGGCAAGTTTCTTGCCCAAGTAAAACCACCACAAGGCTAATTTTAGGTGAAAAATTATGCAATCATGAAAACTCCACAAGCCCAAGCCCAAGTTGTCACTACACTAAGAAGTGACATAGTGATTGACAAGACTATCAAAGACAAGCTACTTTCAAAGCCAAAACCTAAGTCAATCCCAGTCAATTCACCAATCGAGACTGAAACAATTGAGCCTAAATGTGAGAAAGAAGAGTAACCTGAGCCCATGATTGAACAAGAACCAAGGCCATAAAGGAAAGAAGAACCCTCATGTTCTATTCTTGCTCCTTTTTCTCATAGACTCAAAACAACACAGAAGTTGAATAATCAGCCAAAAATTTACGAGCTCTTCAAGCAAGTAAAGATCAACATCCCACTTCTGAATGCAATCAAACAGGTTCCATCTTATGCCAAGTTTCTGAAAGACTTGTGCACAGTCAAGAGAAGCCAGAATATTCAAAAAAGAACCTTTCTGACAGAACATGCCAGTGCCTTGCTTCAACACAAAACCCTCCAAAATATAAAGATCTAGGGTGTCCAACTGTGTCACGTGTCATTGGAAATTTCAAAATTGAACAAGCACTGTTAGACCTTGGAGCAAGTGTCAATTTACTCTCATTCTCTGTTTACCAGCAGTTGGGTCTAGGAGAACTTAAACCCATAGGTGTTACACTTTAGTTGGCAGACAGATCTGTCAATATTCCTAGGGGTATTGTTGAAGATGTACTTGTCCAAGTGGACAACTTTGTATTCTCTGTTGACTTCATTGTCCTTGATACTTAGCCAACAAAGTATTTAGAGAACCCAATTCTAGTTATTCTTGGTCGACCCTTCCTAGCAACTTCAAATACACTAATCGATTGCGGGAATGAGGTGATGAAATTAACCTTTGGGAATATGAATCTTGAGCTAAATATTTTCAATGTTGCCAAACACCCAAGAGACGACAAAGAAGAAAGAGAAATAAATTCCATTGAGTTTTTGGTTTAGGACCATTTGAATAGCACATTCTGTGAAAATTCCACTAAACTTTCTTTATCAGAATCCATCACATCTGAAACAAAAGATGATGATCCAAAGAATTGCCCGACTCATGCTGTTGATACATGGGCCCCCAAATTCGAAGAACTTTAGCCAAGTGGCACAAAGCCACTCTCATCAAGTGTCAAGCCACCAAAGCTTGAATTGAAACTTTTCCCATCTGACCTCAAATATGCATTTCTAGGAGAGGCCGAGTCGTACCCAGTGGTAATTTCATCTAAGCTCATAGACTTGCAAGAGTCTAAACTAATTGAATTTCTTAAAAGCCACAAAAGCACCATTGGGTGGACCATCGCTAACTTGAAAGGTATAAGCCCATTGATCTCCAATCATACCATATACCTGGAAGAGGATTCAAAACCCTTTCGTCAAATGCAGTGACGACTGAACCCTCACATGAAGGAAGTTGTGAAAATAGAAGTGCTTAAAATCTTAGATGCAAGGATAATCTTTCCCATCTCTGATAGTAAATGGGTTAGTCCAACCCAAGTTGTGCCCAAAAATTATGGGGTCACAGTGGTCAAAAATGAAGCCAATGAACTAGTAACAACTAGAGTCATCACAGGATGATGGATGTATATTGACTATCGAAAGCTCAAATTGGTGACTAGAAAAGACCATTTCCCTCTTCCCTTTCTGGACTAGGTTCTAGAGAGTATTGCAAGCCATGAATTTTACTATTTTTTGGATGGGTATTCCGGGTACAATCAAATTGAGATAACACTCAATGATCAGGAGAACACCACATTCACATACCCCTTTGGCACTTTTACATTCAAAAAGATGCCATTCGGACTTTGTAACGCTTCTGAAATATTCCAAAGATGCATGTTGAGTTTGTTTAGTGACATGGTCAAAATTTTTTTGGAAGTGTTCATGGATGACTTCCCTGTCTATGGTGACTCATTTGATTTGTGTCTGGCCAACCTATAAAAGGTGTTGATAAGGTGTAAATAAGCTAATCTGGTACTTAATTGGGAGAAATATCACCTCATGGTAACACAAGGCATTGTCTTGGGTCACATTGTGTGGTCTAAGGGCATGAAAGTTGACAAGGCCAAAATAGATATGATTGGGAACTTGCCTGCTCCCAAGATTGTAAAGGATGTCTGATCATTTCTGGGACACGCAGGATTTTACAGGAGATTCATAAAAGATTTTAGTACCATAGCAAAACCCATGTGTCATCTCCTGAGTTAGGACGCAATCTTTGATTGGAGTGTAGCGTGCCAAAAAGCTTTTGACAAGCTTAAAGGCATGTTAATTTCTACCCCAATAATGCAGCCCCCTGACTGGACTCTGCCCTTTGAACTAATGTGTGATGCAAGTGATTATGTTGTAGGTGCTATATTGGGACAACGAAAAGATAAGAAACCAAATGTCATTTACTATACAAGTAAAACTTTGAATGATGCTCAAATGAATTATTCAACAACTGAAAAGGAATTGCTTGTGGTAGTTTATGCTTTGGACAATTTTCGTCCTTATCTTGTTTGTTCTTCTGTTATTGTGTTCACTGACCATGCAACATTAAAATTCTTTCTCAAAAAGAAGGATGCTAAGCCTAGGCTCTGAAGATGGATACTCTTACTTCAAGAGTTTGACCTGGTCATTAAGGACAAAAAGGATGTTGAGAATGTGGTGTCAGACCATCTGTCCAGGTTAACTTATGAATTTTACGAGGATGGACTACCAATCAATGAAAAATTCCCCGATGAACAACTGTTCATAATTGATGAGACCCCATGGTACGTTGATATTGCTAATTTTCTTGCTACTGGAACACTCCTTCTGTCCTTTTCCCCCACAGACAAAAAAATTTTTTTGAGGGAGGTTCGTAACTTCTTTTGGGAAGATCCATACGTATTTAAGTACTATAAGAATCAAATCATAAGACGTTGCATCCCCACTCAAGAAAACAGACAGGTAATAACATTTTGTCATTCTGAAGCATGTGGTGGCCACTTCTCCTCAAGAACAACTGCTGCAAAAATCTTGCCGTGCAGATTTTACTGGCCCACACTTTTCAAAGATGTCCATGCTTTTTGCTTAAATTGTGATAGATGCCAAAGGTTGGGAAGCATTTCAAAAAGAAACATGATGCCCTTAAACCCGATTCTTATGATTAAAATTTTTAACTGTTGGGGCATCGATTTTATGGGACCATTCCTCCTTCTTTTGGCTATCTAATACATTTTAGTGGCCATAGACTATGTATCCAAATGGGTTGAGGCAATTCCATGCCGAAATAATGATCACCAAATAGTGATCAAATTTCTTAAAGAAAACATTTTGTCCCAGTTTGGAGTTCCTAAATCAATCATAAGTGATGGGGGCTTATTTTTGCAATTACCATTTCTGGAATTTGATGAAAAAAATATTTGTTTTTCCACAAAATTGCAACCCCTTATCATCCATAGACTAGTGGATCGGCTGAATTAGCAAATCGGGAGATCTAATTAATTTTGGAAAAAATGATAAATCCAAACCGCAAAGATTGGTAGTCAAGACCAACTGATGCACTCTGGGCATATTGCACTACATTTAAAATAATTTTGGATATGTCTCCTTATCGATTAGTCTTTGGAAAGTCGTGTCACCTACCTGTGAAATTGGAACATAGGGCATACTAAACTATTAAAGCAATGAACAGTGACCTAGACAAGGCTGGACTTTCAAGAAAACCTCAAATTAACGAACTGGAGGAATTGAGAAATGAAGCATATAAAAATGCTAAAATTGTGAAATTTAGGATAAAAATTTTTCATGACAAAAACATTGTGCGGAAGTATTTTGGACCTTCTCAAAAAATGTTGTTGTTTAATTCAAGACTCCGCCAATTTCTTGGTAAGTTGAGATCAAGATGGACAGGGCCTTATATTGTCAAAAAGGTGTTTGAACACGGAGCAGTAGAAGTGGAAAATCCATCGAACGGTAATATCTTTACTGTTAATGGTCAGCGATTGAAACTATTGTTGGAGAACTTTGTCAAAAATGTGGAGACCATTCTTTTAATGGATCCAGAACATCGCTTTGAGAAAAGTGCCTGTCGACACAAAAAGGGGGCGGGTCAGGAAAAGCCCGATTAAACCCAACCCACAAGCGCACCTTTATAAGTCGTCTTTCCCTTTTTCTTCGCTGTTCGCGATCTGCTAGAACTATGACCCATCTCCCAACAACACCATGACCATATTACCTGAAGACCCAATCCTTTGTCTCATGATCTACATTGTGTTTACTCTATTTGTACATGGCTCTTCTTCTTCTGTCTGCACTCAAAATCAAGGGTTTTTATCCTAGTGGAAACCCAGATCTACAAATAGATGTTTAATTTGTGTATTTTGCTTGTAGGTTTTGCCAGATGAACAAGATCTCTACCGTTCAACCTCATCTCCAACGCTCAACATATCGATAAATTTGAAACATTGGGGACAATGTTCAGTTTAGGTTGGGGGGTGAGAACAATTCATATTCTATGCTCGTAAAATTTTTTTGGTGTTGTTGTTGCTGTTTCTGATCATATTGTATACCTTGCCTTGAATTTTGTATAAATTAATGATTAGGTCTTTGAGTCAGCTTAAATAATCTTTGTGACTGACAGATGTTAAAGAACCAGATAGTGAGTCTTAAAGTGTAAAAAGTATGGATGTTAAACTTTTTTGTTTAGTCTGGAAGTTTTGCGCACTTTTCCTTCTAATGTGCATACTATAATCATGAAAAAAGCAAGACTGGTAAAAAAGAATGAGATTTGAGAAGAGCAAGCGAAACCCTATGTGGCAGAAGCACCTTTGCTAAATGTCATCGTGCCAAAAGGCTTGGTGCTTTAAACAATGCTATAGAGTCTTCCATGAGAAAAGATATAATTAGTGTTCTGAACCAATTTCTGGTCACGCACTCGATCGATTAGACTGGATAGTGAATGGGCAGAGTAAGGATTATCTTGACATGCCATCCTATTTTGGTACTTTGCTTAACCGATTTGTGCGACAGGAAATTAGAAGAGTCATTGGTTGTTCGAATAACACAGATACAGAGGGAGACTCGGATTAGAATAGGTGGGATGAAAGCCAAGGGTCTGAATTTTTGTAAAAAAGTGTAAAAATCCTTTTTGTTTTGTACAAACTCTTTTGACTGAAATAAACATATGGGCCAAGTAAGGAATGTCCCAGAATACCAGCCTGAAGCGTGGGTAGGGATTTATCCTGAAACGCCATGAATTTTTGGATCAAACTTGTGTATATTGCCCTATTTTATTATTCATAATGTAGTGCAGAAAAATTTTGAAAAATTTTGAGTTTTGATTCCACGTTCGAACGCCAACTGACGTTCGAACGCGGGTTGCTTGTAGTACTTAGCCTCTGATGGAAACAAGAAGTACTGGAAGTTCAGCCCATTCGAACACCAATAGCCCATTCGAACTATGGTAATGTTCAAACACCAATAGAATGTTCAAATGAGAGTGACTTACAGTACTTTGGTCTCTGACAGAACTCAAAAGTACTGGGAGGTCATTACATTCGAACGACACCCACGTTCGAATGATATTTTAAAAATTCTTCTACAGACGTTTGAACGTAATTGACGTTCGAACGTTACTTCTTAGACTATAAAAACCTGGATCTTCTTCCCCACTTCAAAATCCCCAAAAACCTCCAAAATCTCTCAAACCCTAGAACCTATTTGCGATACCAAGCTCCCAAAACACCTCCCATTCTCCAAATTCACCTAAAATCAACCCTCGCAAATGCATTCCCATATCAAAAACTACAATCCCACAAGAAAATCAATACTTCTCAGAGATTCTCTTGAGCTCAAAACCATGCCTAGAATTAAACTACCTGCCAGGCGAGCCCAGATAAATCAGGAGCCAAATTTTGTAGAAGAAGTGATTGAGGAAAGGGAGGGGAGACCAGTGATGAAAAGATATGATCGATCACGATTTTTCAGTGCCCTCAAGGCAAAAAGGTATGAAAATTTCTTCCAGAATCATGCAATAGTTTGTGAAAGGGATGTTGTGATTACTGATTTTGCAGAGTTGGAAATATTGGAGGAAATGGAGAAGAGGAATTGGGTATGGTTTTTGCGAAATGGCAGAGAGGCCATTGTTGATTTGGTGTGGGAGTTTTACTCCAATGCCGAGATCATCAATGGTGCAATCTGAACGTATGTGAGGGGGACCCACATTGACATGAATAAGGCGTATATTAAGGAAGTGAGGCAAGAAGTGCTTCAGGTGCAAAACCCGACATACCCCCTGAGAAAGAATGTAGCGATGAATGTGGTTGGGAGGGAGTTGACGGGAATGCCTAACTTTTCTTGGGAAGGAAGAAGATTTTTAAAACAAGGGGAGCTCACCGATAAATACAAGATGCTAAACTTGATTGCAGTGTCTAACCTTACCCCCATAGGACAAAAAAAATGAGATTTTACCTGACATGGCTCGACTGCTCTTATGCACTTGGAAGGGGGCATAGCATCGACCTCCCCTCATTGATCTTGAGTGAAATGAAGAAGGGGTGTGATGTGAAGAGGAGTGCACTTCCTTTTGCTTCTTTGCTGACTAAAATGTGCACAGATAATGGGGTTAAGGCGAGGCCTAAGATGGAAATTCAAAAGCCAATGGGGCCACTAAACAAGACCTCTTTCCGGAGAAGCCAAGGTCACAGTGGTGCCCCGGCTGCAAGACAAGAAATGCCCCCTGCCCAAAGAGTCGATGAAGTGCAAGAGGAGCTTGATGCTGAAGAGGAGAGAGAGATGGAGACAAAGAGAGCAACTAGAATAGGTAGGCCTCAGCATAACCACCCAACGTTCTTTATGGGACATCATGCTTAGCATTGAAGCTAAGCAGGATGAGATCCTTAGTCTCTTGAGGGATGGAGCTGGTGGGCCTACAAGAGCCGATGGAGACGAAGGAGATTGAAAGGATTATTTCTGTTCTTGGAGATGGAGAGTTTGAGTTTTGGTTGCTGTTTATTTCTTCTTAGATATGACTCTTCTTTGGGTGTTCTTGGGGATTTGTAGATGTTGTGGATATTTATTTCTATTCTTGGAGGTGGATGGTTGTTTTATAGATGTCTGTAGATATTTGAAATTTATGTTTCGGTCACTTTTTGTATGGATGGATTGAATCATTGGTATTACTGTAAACATCATATTCTATGGAAGGAATGATTCAATTTATCACTTTTATTTGTTTAAATGCATATGTAGAATTAGCACTTTGGTAATTCTTGATAATAAATGAAACAAATGTGCATTTGAAGGTTACTTGTTAAAATGACTAAAACATATGATAAGTTTGACACCTGAATTTAACAACCAAGACTTGAAACCACATTTCTTGGAAAAATGGTATTATTTCTATGCTTAAATTTTTAAATGCACATTAGTATTTCTCATTCTTAAGGTACAAGATGATCAGACTCGAAAATGGAATCGCTATATAACCAACATTCCTTGAAACACCCGACATAACCAGTGGAGATGACAGAGAATACCATGGTAAGTTTTGAGCTTTGCGATGCTTTTTGAGAGGATATCCACAATTACTCAAAGTAAGCTCTTTCACTTTCATTTTTTTTCAATAATCTCATTAACCTTGCCTTGATTGACACAACTAAAGTGATCTATTTACATATCCCACAAGGAACCTTGGCATACGACACATACATGTGCACATACTTGAGAAAGGATCTTAGGCCATCTTTGATTTGAGTTTGTGCCTTATACATTTCTTTCACAAAGTATATCCCTAATCAGCCATGCTTGAGCCTTCAATGAATGAGCTCTTTTTCGAAAAACCCATACGATAACCAAGCCACAAGAAATTATACTTGACATACCTTGTTATCTAATTTTCTTACACCCTCTTATAAATCAGTATGATACAGAAAAGCAAGAGAAAGAGAAAAGACAATAGTGGCTACTATTCAATGAAAGAAAAGTCGGTAGAAACAACCGAAAAGGAAAAGAGACAAGATAAACAGGGAATTGCCAAGAAAGTGAAAAATGAGAAAAGTGAAAGAAAGAAATACAAGTTCTTGGAAAAAGACTGAAAAGTAAGAAAGAGACGTGCTACAATACATAAGGAACGCATAGCTTTTTGAATACAATTAACGTCATTTCGTTAGCCACTGACCTCTGGCCACATTACAACCTACAAAAAGCCCTAATTGATCTCAAGTCTGATGCATGTGTTGGTCGTCAACTATACGAGGGATATGCTAAATAACATTTCTTTATTTGCATCAATATTCCTCCATGAGATTATGCCAAAACATGATTAATTTATTCCCTTAAAACTTCACTCCTTTACTAATTACGCATGTGATTTTTCGATTGGTCATCTTCTAATTGCATGCCCTGTGAGAAACAAGTCACTATAATCAGAGTGATTTTTTTTAGAGCATTTTGAGAAAGGTTTGTGAAATCAAAGCTATCCATGGAAGGTGGTAAAATGAAATGTTTCTTATATAACAACTCTTGTTTCTAGAATGACCATTCCTACTACTCGGGGAATCCCAAATGTTAATGTGACTGATGCTAATTTTTGCATAGAATAAATACCTATGAACGAGGAGCATGCGAAATTGAGGGTTGGATGTCTCAACAACCACAATGCTAACTTATTTCAACTAGCAACCTCAAATACACATTTGTTTGACTGAAGTTTGTGGTAGCTTCACTGAAAACCCTCACGAGACAACACTCGTCTAGTAGGGTAAACCTAGTGGTTCAATGGCTTGTTGCATATACTAAATGCAACCGGACAACCTATGAAAAAGGCATTAGAAATAGATTTACATTACAATGTTGTTGTATTACTAGAGACTAGCAATATTTAGGTTGGGGGGGTGTGATTAGTGCTTAAAGTTAGCATTTTACTATCCCTTTTTGGGACTACTTATGCTTTGATGGAGTTTAAGTGATGACATTTCAGGACCTAAAGTGAACAAAAGCTCATGCACAAAAAATATCATACTTGAGTGTAACACTAGTGCATTAGGGAACAAAATTGGAGAAGGTTGGAAAAAAGCAAGCACGTTGGAACGACAACTCACGTTCGAACGTCCACTTGAACTATGAGGAGACTAGACTGCTGAGACTTGGTGTGTTGCAGTCAAGAAGGCAGGCCCTGAAGTACTTGAGTACCACATTTGAACGCCAACTACCGTTCAAACGTCCACATGATTTGACTGAAGACCAGAGTAATGAGTGTAAAACTCCAAGTCCTACATGGAGTGTGGAAGTGGGTTTCCACAGAAGACCAAGACCACTTGAGTGATGTGGTCACATCCCATCTGGCATTCGAACGCCCCTAAAGCAAAAACATAAGACAAGTTCGAATGCCGAACAATGTTCAAATGTCCATAAAGCCAAATCAGAAGACAATGTTCGAACGTTGACTCACGTTCGAACGTCCTCCATAGACTACCTGCAGAGTAGTTGATTTTCATGGGGAACATACACTATTCACTCATCCTCTCTTATCTCCCCCCCTCTCCTTCCTTGCCTATAAATACTCCCATTAAGGGAGCTTCATGGGTGCAATCTTTCTCTTGTAAAGTAGGGAGCTAGAGCTTGGTTTGTAGGCTTAGACTACACCAAGAACTAGTAAGGATTTTGTATGGAGGCTTAGACTCCCACTCATTTTGATTAATCTTGGATGTATGTTATATTTGCTTGTGTTACATCTCTTGGTTGAGGAAACAACCCTCCATTTGTTGGTTGAGAAAACAACCCTCCACTTGTTGGTTGAGGAAGCAACCCTCCATCTTTTGGTTGAGGAAGTCACCCTCTAAGAGTAACTAGCTTTCTTTTACTTTCAATGTTCTTTTATTTCACTTCCATTGCTTGAGCTTCCTTCCTTCTTAGAAGAGTAAAACTCTTCCACTTTTTTAGAACTTTACCAAAGTCGTGAAGGGTGGAATGTGATTCACTCATTCTTCGTCAAAGAGCGGCTCCTCGCTTATTGTACTTTACTTCGTAAGTTCTCTACTTAGAGGGATGAGCATCACTCATTTTTCTAGCTTTACCCAAGTCATGAAGAGTGAGTAGTTTCTCATTCACTCTTTAGTAAGAGGTGATGAATATGTAGAAATTATCCGGAAGTTATATTTGTGCAATCCCTTTATGCTTTAATGCTTTATATTTTACTTGTTCATTGAATGATTGAATGTATCTAGCAATGCTATGGTACTTTGTATAATCATGGGTTCTTTCTATGTCATGGATGACTCTTGAATGGAAAGACCCGTTGGTTTAAGGCTAGTATCTCGGCTAAATTTTCATGATAACATTTCAATCTTCACCGTTATTGAGCTTTATCTAAAGAATGGAACATTAATGCTATGGTTGGATTATTTGTAGAAACACTTGCTTGTTTGTAGATGGGTTAAATCTCGGCACAGGCAATTCTTGTCAACTTCTAGAAAGGCATCACAATCATGTGCTTAATTCTCACAGTCCATCTTTACCTTTCGATTAATTTGCTATTAACGCGGGAGTTAATTGAGTTATAAAACATAAATATACTAAATCGGATGATTAACTAGANTTTGTAGGCTTAGACTACACCAAGAACTAGTAAGGATTTTGTATGGAGGCTTAGACTCCCACTCATTTTGATTAATCTTGGATGTATGTTATATTTGCTTGTGTTACATCTCTTGGTTGAGGAAACAACCCTCCATTTGTTGGTTGAGAAAACAACCCTCCACTTGTTGGTTGAGGAAGCAACCCTCCATCTTTTGGTTGAGGAAGTCACCCTCTAAGAGTAACTAGCTTTCTTTTACTTTCAATGTTCTTTTATTTCACTTCCATTGCTTGAGCTTCCTTCCTTCTTAGAAGAGTAAAACTCTTCCACTTTTTTAGAACTTTACCAAAGTCGTGAAGGGTGGAATGTGATTCACTCATTCTTCGTCAAAGAGCGGCTCCTCGCTTATTGTACTTTACTTCGTAAGTTCTCTACTTAGAGGGATGAGCATCACTCATTTTTCTAGCTTTACCCAAGTCATGAAGAGTGAGTAGTTTCTCATTCACTCTTTAGTAAGAGGTGATGAATATGTAGAAATTATCCGGAAGTTATATTTGTGCAATCCCTTTATGCTTTAATGCTTTATATTTTACTTGTTCATTGAATGATTGAATGTATCTAGCAATGCTATGGTACTTTGTATAATCATGGGTTCTTTCTATGTCATGGATGACTCTTGAATGGAAAGACCCGTTGGTTTAAGGCTAGTATCTCGGCTAAATTTTCATGATAACATTTCAATCTTCACCGTTATTGAGCTTTATCTAAAGAATGGAACATTAATGCTATGGTTGGATTATTTGTAGAAACACTTGCTTGTTTGTAGATGGGTTAAATCTCGGCACAGGCAATTCTTGTCAACTTCTAGAAAGGCATCACAATCATGTGCTTAATTCTCACAGTCCATCTTTACCTTTCGATTAATTTGCTATTAACGCGGGAGTTAATTGAGTTATAAAACATAAATATACTAAATCGGATGATTAACTAGATGTTCTGATCCTCAAGCTAAAGAGTGACTATTTTACATTTGAACTTATCTTATATTTTGTCCAGAAAACTCTTGGAGAGAATTTTCTATTCTATTCAAAGAAATCCCATAACTTCAAACTCTCAAGATTTCCAGTTTCTTGGTCTCTACTACTGCTCACTTCAAAACACCAATCATAGTTCTATGTGGATTCAACTCTAAACTTAATCGGATTATTACTATAGCTTGACCGCCTGCACTTGGGTGTACACATTTCGAATCAAGTCACGTAGACGTAGCCCTCGTCTACTGGATGAACTTTGGTTCTTAGCTCAAAAGATTCTGACCAAAGTTTGGCCCTAGATCGCAAGAAGAAAAAGAAGAACCCTTGATTTTTCTCTCTCTTCCTCACTCTCTCTCTACAATGAAAATCAGCAGCTAATTTGGGGAAAAAAAATCTGATTTTCCCCCCTTTTCATACTGCTTGAATACATAGCTCTCGTTGGGCCACACATCCTCCTTTCCCTAGTCTGATTTTTTCCCGAATCAATTAAATCTCGCTCTATTTCAAAGTCAATATATTTTTTATTTGAACTAACTTTAAATTATTTTTCAAATTTTGTAATTTATTCCCGAGTGCATTAATTTTGGTCACGCGACACCTGATCACCTCGTAAAATGTAAAAAATCTGACTTCCTCGAGTTTCAACAAAAATTAACTGGATAACTAGATTTCGCGAGATGAATCCAACTATAAAGGCCATTTCTTCATCTGAGTTTGAGAAAAATTTGGTGTTCAACTCGTACAATAGTGTCTAATTACCGTTTTGTCCTTTCTCATAAAAATTTAATTTTTTTTGGGTTTTACATTCTTCCCCCCTTAAAATAAATATTGTCCCCAAAATTCACACACACATGCACATATAACCATATGCATGAACAACAAGTCATATAACACTTATGACCACAAGAATGTACCTCCATCCTTCCGCTTCAATGTTTGTCTTGCCTTGCAAAACCTGCTCTCGGCTATCCATGATACGCACCGGTTCCTCTTCGAAGGTTCCATCCGCATCAATAACCAACTCAACCTAATCCACCACATGCGTAGTATCTGGAGTGTACTTCTGGAGCATGGAGACATGTAACACTACGTGAACAATAGATAAATTTGGCGGTAATGCCAACTAGTAAGTGATTGTACCAACCATATCGAGTACCTTGCAGGGCAGGATATACCTCGGCAACAACTTTCTCTGCTTCCGGAACCTGACCACTCCTCTCTTGGGCATCACCTTCCAGAAGACGCGATCTCCAACCTCGAACTCTAGAGGTTGTCGCTATC
Organism: Ilex paraguariensis; assembly: GCA_963454935.2. NCBI lineage: Eukaryota > Viridiplantae > Streptophyta > Magnoliopsida > Aquifoliales > Aquifoliaceae > Ilex > Ilex paraguariensis. Next base: position 3,171,450 of record CAUOFW020000001.1, read on the forward strand.
TATTAGCGTAGCTCTTCTGCTGTATCTGAGTTGTCAAAAGACACTTTCGTATTAAGTCCACATTCTCTGAGGTGTCTCTAATCAAATCTGAACCCGTAAAGGGTCTTTCTCCAACCTCCGTCCAACAAACTGGAGAATGGCATGACCTCCTATAAAGTGCCTCATATGGTGCCATCTATATGCTCGCCTAATAACCATTGTTGTAGGCAAATTCCACCAAAGGGTAAGTGCTCTTCCCAACTACCCTCGAGATCAAGGACACATGCCCGTAGCATGTCCTCTAAATTCTGGATAGTCCTCTCTGATTAAGTGTTCATCTGGGGATAAAAGGTTGTGCTCATCATCAACTGTATCCCTATGGCTCGCTGGAAACTCTCCTAAAAATGGGTCATGAACTTGGGGTTCCGATTTGACACTATAGATACTAACATCCCATTCAACCGAACTATCTTTCTTATGCACAGCCTGCATAATTTCTCTAGTGTGAAGCTCATTTGTACTGCCAAAAAGTTTGACAACTTCGTATGCCTGTCTACTATCACCCATACCACGTCATGCCCCTGCGATGTCCGTGGCAAGTGGGTCACAAAATCCATTGTGATGTGCTCCCACTTCCACTCAGCTACCTCCAAAGGTTGGAGCAACCTTGCTGATCTCTGGTGCTCAGCCTTGACCAGTTGACACATGAGACATTGACTAAAAAAATCTCCAACATGTCTCTTCATCCCACTCCAATAGTACTGGCAATGAAGATCGTGGAACACACTTGAATTCATTGCAAAATGAGAGCAATGAAACTTCCTAAGGATCTCATCTCTCAGATACGCAGACTTGGGAACCATAACCCTTCCCTTGAACCGAAGACTTCCGTTCGCGTGAATCGCCCAGCCCTCGTCACTCATACCTGACTATACCCGGTCCCTGATGGATAATATCTCTATGTCTTACCCATAGGACTCGATCACCCTACTCAGTTGGGAAGGCATAGCCACCAAACTCCACAAAGTGCCCTAAGCCTAACCCATGCAGTGTAGCCCAAACTACCCCACAGTCTCGAGCATCTGCCACTTCCGGGAAGCCACACTAGCCAAGACTCCCAATAACTTTTGGCTGAGTGCATCAGCCACCACATTTGCCTTACTAGGATGGTAATGCCAAGTGAAGTCATAGTCCTCCAAATACTCCATGCACTTGTTTTGCCTCATATTGAGGTCTCACTGCGTAAAGATGTACTTCAGACTCTTATGGTCCAAAAATACCTCAAACTGCTCACCACACAAATAGTGGAGCCATGCCTTTAAGGCAAAGACAATGGTTGCTAACTCCATGTCATACATGCGGTAGTTTTACTCGGGAATCTTTAACCGTCGGGAACTAGAAGCTACCATTCTCCTGGACTACATGAAAATATACCCAAGTCCGTCCTTGGAGGTATCACAATAAACTGTGTGCCTCTGTCCCCTCTCTAGCACTATCAGAATATGAGTTGAAGTAAGCCTACTCTTTAACTCTTAGAATTCCTTCTCACATGAGTCATCCCACTGAAACTTGACCTCCTTCCTAGTCAATCTAGTTATCGGTGTAGCTAGTCATGAGAAGTCCTCAATGAACCTCTTGTAATACCCCACCAATCCAAAGAATCTATGTATCTCGAGGAATGACTTTAGCCTCTCCCAACTGATGACTGCCTCAACCTTCTCTGGGTCCATAGATACACCCGAAGTCAACACCATGTGTCCCATAAACTTCACCTCTGTCAGCCAAAATTTGCACTTACTAAACTTGGCGTACAACTGATGGTCTCTCATGGTCTGGAGAACAACCCTCAAGTGACTCTCATGTTCCTCCTCAGACTTAGAGTACATTAGGATGTCATCAACAAAGACTTTGACAAACTAATCTAGATAGGGTTGAAACACACTATGCATGAGATCTATGAATCCCACCGAGGCATTCGTTAATCCAAAAGGCATCACGGTGAACTCGAAATGACCATAACGCGTCCTAAACACCATCTTAGGGATATCTACCTTCCTAATCCTGAATTGATGGTATCCCGTGTGTAGGTTTATCTTGGAGTAGACCCCTTCCTTCTCAGTTGATCAAACAAGTCATCAATTCGCAGCAAAAGGTACCTATTCTTGATTGTAACCTGACTCAACTACTTGTAATCTATGCATAGCCGAAGGATCTTGTTCTTTTTCTTGGAAAATAACATTGGAATGCCCCAAGGTGAGGTACTTGGTCAAATGAAGCACTTGTCCAGCAATTCTTGCAATTGGACCTTGAATTCGTGTAACTCTGCAGGTGTTATTCTACGCAGAGTCATAGAAATAGGGGATATACTGGGATGCAACTCAATGGTGAAGTCTACATCCCGATGTGGAGGTAATTTCAGTAGTTCGTTAGAAAAAACATCCTCATACTTACAAACCACCTGAGGTAGACCTAACTCCTGTCTGCTCTCGTCTTCTAGGGTAAGGCTCGCAAGTCAGCCCATCAATTGCCTGTGCCAATAGGAATCATACACTACTTGGGGTAAAACATCATGTTTCTCCCTTGAAACTTGAAAAAAACACCCTATGGTGTACAAGTAGTGACCTTCTTCTAATCACAATCAATGATGACTCGGTGTGTCGCCAACCAATCCATCCCAAGGATGACATTAAACTTTGGCTTGTCCATGACCCTAAGGTCCACCATGAGTAAGATCTCCAAAGATCTCTAGCTCACAATCTCGACATATCTAATCAATGCGTATCCTTGTTCCTAGAGGAGAACTCACATTCAATGGCTTGTCTAAGGTCTCAAACTCTAAGCTCAAGTCCCGTACATATGATGCAGAAATAAAGGAATACGATGCGCTAAAGTCAAATAATACCCTTGCCCATAAGTGAGAGAGTAGAAATGTACCTTAAATAACTGATTGATCCACTAGCTTAGTTTGAGGTGTGATGGCGTATACTTGCCCCTAGGTCCCCGAAGTCCCACCCTGTAAGCCCTGTCTTTGGCCTCGGTCCATACCCTGACCTATCTAGCCTAATTATAGGGTCCTCACTTGTGAAGTAGTAAGGGCCTGTGTAGCACCTTGGAACTGAAACTAGTTTTGCTGGCCCATGGTGGGTAGGGAGGAGTGAAGAAAGTGTGTGGATGCCCCACCGATGACTAGGATTGACATTCCCTATAGCTCTAGGATCCTTGCCTCTAAGGACAATCCCACTTCATATGGTCTAGCTGGTGGTATATGAGACTAATCATCTGGTTTGCCTGGTAGGAAGTCCTGAAGTTTCTCCTACCTTGGGAGGATTGACCTTGGCCTTGACCTTAATAACCACGACCTTATCCTTGAAACCCTTGTGGGTTAGAAGTCTTTTGCTTCTTCCATAAACTAGAAGAAGAGGATTGACCCTTCTTCTTCTTTTCCTTAGCATTCGCCTCCCGGATGCCCCTTGCGTCTTCCACTTCTCTCTCAATGGCCATAGCCTTCTTGACTATCGAGTCCAAATCTTGTAGGCGGTGGCCAACAATCTTCCTTCAGATGGACAACTTCAAACTATCCTCGAACCGCCTCATTTTGGCCAAGCCTATGGCCACATAATCATTCACAAAATGGGCTAACTCGGTGAACTTAACCACGTACTCCATCACTGTCATACTCCCTTGTTTCAAATCCAAGAATTCTAGGGCTTTCGCTTGTCGAACAGCCGATGGAAAGTACTTTCCCATGAAGAGCTCCTAAAACTTTTCCCATGTCACTACCTCTAGGTTCTTCGAGGCCTTTGCCCAATCCCACCATACATGGGCCTCTCCTTCAAGCTAAAATGCAACTAGCCTTATCTTAGTGGCATTGGATGCGATCTTCACAACCTCTAAGATTTTATCCATTTGTTGGAACTAATGATCGGCCACCATTGTGCCTATAGCCTCCATGAAAGTCGGTGGCTTGTGTGCCTTAAAATTTTGGAGGTTACTTGAGTCTCCTTGGCCCCCATTGGCGCTAGCTAGTGCAAAGGTAGGCACCATTATGCCTATAGCATCCATGAAAGTAGTTGGTCAAAGGCCGGTGGTGGTTGGTTGTTGTTCTACCCACCTCCTCGGCCGTTCCGATGTCCTCTCCCTCTATTTGCCATCTACACACATGTCAAATAACAATAGAGCACTAACTTAGCATACCAAGGTGGGGATCAAAGTCAAAACATTGAGATTTCTCTCATTCTCTCACTAATAGAGCGTGTGCCACCACTAGTAGACATCTACATCATGAACCGTCTCATTCCTTCTTTTTTTGTCCCCCAAGGTTATACTCTCTAACCCTGGTGTCTCCTTTCCATATACATTTAACTATGCATATTATTCACGTAACTCATAACATGTAGCATTTAACATGTAATGCACAATGGATGCAATGGCCTAGACCCATGCCCCACAAGTCTTAGGTAAATCAAAAACCTAGGCCCTGATACCAAACTGTGAAGTCCCTAAAATCGGGGGTCCTTTGTCAACCTGTTGATCACCCATCAACTTGTGAAAGTACCCATGAATGCTGTATAACCCGACACCATGACAAAACATCCCCTTCACCGGGGGTTACAAATAACACCGAGTTTGGGTAGAGTCTTCTTTGTACCTGGCGCTCTCAAATGCATAACATGTGTACATCTCAATCACTTGACCATTACAAGGTGCAATATACATAAATTTTTCCTTTAATAATACTCCATATAACTCCTTTGAACAAAAGGTTTCAAGGCCTGAAGGTTTGGCAAGATCATTTTAATTTTCTAAAAATTAAAACCAGTAGAAGATCAACGTTCTATTGGATGAAAAGCTCACTAGAATACTTATATTGGTAGAAAATCAATGTTCTATCGGTAGAAGAGTTCTCTGGAATTCCTCTACCGATAGATTATCAACGTTTTACCAGTAGAAGAGCTCTTTGGAAATTTTCTACGGTAGATGTTCAACGTTTTACCAGTTGGAGAGCTCAATTTCCCCCCGATTCAATCCCTTTTCAATTCGAACTCATCCAATCTCATACCACATCCACCCAAACTCGTATAACATACAATTTTACACAAAATATAGTTCATATGAGTTTGTTTTACAATTCTTTATACAATATTACATGTCCAAAAATTAAATTACCCATTTGTTTTACAAAAACGTAATTTAAAGCCACAACTCGGCTTTCTTCATCCATGACGGCCCAAGTAAGAGCCATCCATCGGGGCTTGTCCTGTACCTGTAATGTTGTCCCCATAAAGGGTGAGTCATACTCAGTAGGGTATCTCCTAAAGAGGCTAGTCCCCAACCTAGATGCATATGAAATGTTCACACAAATTTCAACAATCAACAAGCATTCATCCAAGAACATACAACTTCAAGAATGAATGTAACAATACCATGCTATGTTATGAGGTGATTCACACATGCAATGTAACCCGAGCCTTCATCAGCTCTTATAACACATGCAATGTTATGCGTATGTATCCAGGCATTCCAAGCCCCCACCATTGATTTTACAAATCCAATGACCATTTATAAATCCCAGGTCTTTATTGGGGGTGGATATTTATAGACTTACACTAACGGGCACCCAACCAACACACTTAATGGACTCTATACCAAAGTAGTGCATATTCAAATCATCGGGCCTTGCACCTGAGGGATAATCTAACCCTTCTTGCTAACCGTGACCCAATTTTCAATGTAACCCATGCAACTCAGTTGAACCTTGGTCCAACTTTCTCGAGCCCAAGCATCAAACACCATTTTAAACCATACACACATCTACACTCATGTCACATGCCCACAGATGTTATGCTTCCCGTGCATATGCAAATGAAATGTACAATTGCAAATCTCAAGTCATGTTCAATATGTCATGAGGACCTTATGAACAATATTTCCTCTCAACCAACATTTTCAATTATCAATTATATCATAAGTATATAATTACAATTTATAACATCATCAAAACATGTTATTTCAATTTCATTCAAATAACATACTCATATCATTCAAGGCAATTTATCAAATACCTACAAGACACAAAATCTTGTAAACACATAATATGTCTAATTCATCACATTTCTCATGAAATTACCAAACAAGCAATTTCAACAAACACAATTCATGCAAGAATTGATTTTAACAATTTTTAAACCCACTTTCCACATTTTAATCACAATAGGTATGTGCCATACTTGGGATTACACCTCTAACACCCTAGCCATTTCATATTTCATCGCTAGGTTGGAAATAAACCTTGGAGAAGAACCTTTTCTCTTGAAGTGTAATACACGTAGTCGGAAGCTCCCAAGAACCCAAATCAAGCCTTAAGCCTTGATTTTCAAAAATCTTGTTTGTGAGACTTCGTCAAAATCCATAATTTTTGATATGTTGATGTAGCCACCATTGAGTGGATGAATTTTGGTTCTTGGCCCGAAGGATTCCGACCAAAGGTTGGCCCTAGATCGCAAAAAGAAGAAAAAGAAGAAGAAGAAGAACCCTTGATTTTTCTCTCTCTTCTTCCCTCTCTCTCTCCAATGAAAATCAGCAGCCAATTTTGGGAAAAAATCTGATTTTTCCCTATTTTATATCCTTTAGATACTTGGCCCTCGTTGTGCTACACGTCCAACCTTCTTGGGTCCGATTTCATCTCGAATCAATTAAATCTCTTTCCTTTTCGAGTTTAATATATTTTTTATTTGGACTAACTTTAAATTATTTTCCACATTTTACAATTTATTCTCGATCACATTTATTTTGTTACGCGCGCCTTGTAAAACTCAAAAAATTCGATTGTCTCAGAATTCAAAAAAAAAATTGACTGAATAGCTAGATTTTGCAAGATAAATCCAACGGTGAGGTCCATTTCATCACCCGAGTTCTAGAAAAATTTGGGTTTTTAACCCGTACCGAGTGGCTAATTACTGTTTTGCCATTTTTCATAAAAAATTAATTTTTTATAAAAAAATCAATTTTTTTTGGGTTTTACAGAATCAACTAACATCGTGAATGCACTGGTAAGGGTATAACCATAAGTTTCTCTCTTTGGACATCAGTTACTAGTTTTAGTGGTAGATCGGTTTCGATTACATTTGGTATCCATTATGTTATCATCACCATTATCATTAGCCTCCTCATCGGGTCATAGTTGGGATCATGTTCCTCGTTATTATCAGAGGGAGGATTGGTTGATGAGGGAGCATGTTTACAGTCGTTGTTGTGTCCTTGTAGACTCTACACAATGCCTCATAACGTGGGCAACCATTTTTCCTGAATGTTTTTGCACGCTTGTTGACCTATAAATAGATTAGTGATAGGAAACTAATTAACATTATATTATTTTTTTTATAAATTCTCATATAAGTAATAAAATTTTTTATACCTTGATCAAATTGTCCCAAACATCATCTACAAAAGTCATAGTCCCTTTCTCTAGATCCCAACTAGCCCCCGTGGTGTTTGTAACTAATTTTTTGAAAATCCTTCCAAACTTGCCTAAGAACATTAAATTTGTTCTTATGTTTCTCATGTGTATATGCATAGGTAGTCCTTCGTTTCAACTCTTGAAGCATGCAGTTCCATGACTCTCGAGTGAAAGTAGTAGTTGGCCTACTTTTCAAGGCAACTTGCTAATCCATTAAATCAATAAAAATTGTCTCATTCTTAGTAGGCCATGGTTGATCAACTTTGGTTGGTTCAATTTCCATAACATCAACATTATCTAGATTGTGACTGACATCCACATTAGCCATCTATATCCATAGACAACCACAATTATTTCCCAATACAAAGTATGGAAATCATGGATTTAACATACATTTTTCATGCCAAAAAAATAAAAAACTATATAGAGCAAAAAAAAAATAGCAACTCAATAGATACAGAGAGCAAAAAAAATCAGCAACTACAGAGAGCACAAAAAAAAAATCAGCAGTAAAAAATTCAACAATACAACACAAAAGCAAAAAAAAAAAAAATACAGCACAACTTAGCAGATCACAGAAAGAAACAAAAAATCAGCACCAACTATAGAGCAAAAAAAATAATAATAAAAACTAGAGAGCAAAAAAAAAATCAGCAATAGATGAGCAAAGGGCAAAATCACCTACATATGCCTCCCTAAACAACAAAATCAACAATACGACACAAAATCCAAAAAAAATAAAAATCAACAGCTATAGAGAACCCAGATGAGGTTAGGTGCAGATGAAGAAAATGACGACAAATCCAGTTATTTACCTTGATGAAGATCCCTTCATCGTCAAAGGCGAAGACTAAAGCAACTACCTTCACCGTTGTTGGACTGAGAGAGAGAGAGAGAGAGAAAGAGGCCAGTGTGGCGACGAAGAGGCCACTAGCGAGAGGTTAGAGGGGTTAGGGTTTGGAAGAGCAATTGCTATTTGTATGACCAATAAGTGTGTCTTTTGGTACTAACAAAGTTCGATCCCTTGATCTCATTAATGCTCAACGTGCGTTAAACATTTTTGGTTTTTTTGAAATTTTTTTTTCTATTTTTGAAAATCTTCCATCATTTTCAAAATGATGATAGTATAAAAGAAAAAGAAAATGGTTACCAAACAATTTTTTTTCTTCTAATTTTCTCTAAATATCAAAACAAAAATGAAAATTGAAAAACATAAAGAGTACCAAACGGGGCCTTAATTTATGGATTGTGTATGTGCATGGAAAATTTAGGTGCATTGCAATGAATCAATCCATAACTAAAATAGATTGATCCCCAAGAAGATTAGAAATTTGATAGAAAATTGGAAGGGATCAATTAATTTTGCAAGTGGATTGATCCGGAGCAAGAAATATGGACAAAGTGTTTGGAGGGATCGATCCATTTAATTTGCTAGAATTTAAATCCAAACCACGCCAAGTAAATCCAAGCCAAGAAAAGCAATCCAAGCTATATTCAGCCCAAGCCATTAACCAAAGTAAGCTGATGTCATACCAAATTGATTCTTTTATATGGCTCAATCCTTTTTAAAAGGGACTGATTCCTCTTTTGTGGAGAATTGAGATAGCTAACTTTTTGTGGGTCAATCCGAGTGAAAATTTTAGGCGTGAGAAGAGTCCTAATTCGTCTTTAATTGCACCAGCACTACTCCACTATAAATACATAATCATAAATCATAAGGGGATTCATTCTTCTTCCTACCTAACAAGCTTTTAACGTGTTTTATTATTTTCTTTTTCATCACAATTCTTGGAGATCTAGCCATAATTCTGAGTAGTCTTTTGTACCTTTTAGTTTGGGTTAAATGATTTGTAATTATTTATCCAGATCTTTATGTTTATGCATTTTAAACTTTTATCTCCATGTTAAATCTTTTATTCATTGGATCGATATAATGTTCTTCGCAAAATTTGATATTTTGTAGAATTGTTTGATTATTTATCAACACGATTAAATTCTTGGTATAAATTATGGCTATAATTCCCTATCAGTATTTTAATTAGTTCTTCAAATTTTCTTTTCAAATCAATCAAATTAATTGAAAATCAACTGAGATAATTAATATTGCATAAATATAAGCAAATCTGGAACCTGAAACTAGAAAGTCAGTTTTCAAATTATTTTTTACCATAAATCTGTCAACTCGCGGAATATACCCGTGATTGTCGCATGGCTCGACATCACGTCCATCACATCCCTGTAATTGGGATTATAACCCATGCAAGGTTTAGTACTTCCTTTAATTCATTTAATCCTATTGAGGTTCAATGAGCCTCAATATACCTCATTTAATGTCCATTTGTATCATTGGAACTAAAGAAAACAAAGTTCAAAATGTTAGCAAAATAATTTTAGATTTTTCAGATATTTGGAAGAGCTACCGGTAGCTTCCTCCTACTGGACAGGTACTACCTGTTTGCTACTGGTAGTTATTGCCTGCTAGACGGGTACTACCTGTTATCTATCGGTAGTTATTGCCTGCTGAATAGGTACTACATGCTGACTATCGGTAGTTATTGCCCAGAATTTCATATTTCGTTAGTTTTCGATTTCTAATTCAATCAAAGCCCTTCCAAATTCATCTCAAACATGTATAAAGATATTTTCTATATTATACATGATTCATACAAGTCTATTACAACTCATTCCATACGATTTACATGTCAAAATGGAATTAAACCAAAAGTCTTACAAAACTTCATAACAAAAGCCACATTCTGGCTTTTCTTCATCTTTGAGGCCCCGAATGTGAGTCCTCCATCGGTACGAACCCCATACCTTAAATGTGTTCCCGTATAGGGTGAGCCAATGCCCAGTAGAAAATTTCCTATAAGGGCTACTCCCCACCTAAGTGCATATGAATGTATTATGCAACAAAACACATCCAAAATCCATTCCAATGCAAGAATATGTAATTCATGTTAGAATTTACCATGCCATGAAATATATGAGATTCACTCTCGCATTTTAACCCCGAGTCTTTTTTCGGCTCCTCAACACATGCAAATGTCAATGCATATAAAACTGAGCCCTTCTAGCTCCCGTCATTTATATTATCCTCTAAATGACTATTTAAAATCTCTGGGTCTTTATGTGGGGTGGATATTTATGAACTTCCACCAACGATTTTACGTACACCGACACACTTCTTGGGCTTTTATACCAATAGAGTGCGTATCCAATCACCGGGCCTCTCACCCGAGAGATAGTCTAGTCCTTCTTGCTACCCCGACCCAATTTTCCATGCATGCAATTGTGTGACTCAGTGAAATCTTCAATTCCACTTCCTCGAGTCCACCATCAACCACCATATGTGGTGTTTAATTAAACTATGCACCACATATACACACACTCATGCCCAAGACCATGAATGTGATGTCATAGTATGCCCAAGATGCAATGGATGCCCAATGAGGAAGTTAACTATATATCCACATATCCCATGACAATTCATATCATAAGCATATAAATCCCATGAATCATTATAATGTCAATATATCAATGAGCACATATTAACATTTCTTTCCAACGCCTTTTTCTACACATGTTATACATCATAAATGTCGTAACAACTTGATTCACACATAGGCATTTTAGCAAACACATTCAAGGCAACAATTCATGTTATCATGCAAGAATTTTTCACCTCATTCACAAAGCATAATATAAAATATATAGCATGCTTATATAATCACTTTTCCATGAAATTACCAACCAAGTAATTTCCACATCACAATTTCAAGTTAGGAAAATCTATTCCAACCCATTTACATACTCCTTTTTCATACCCATTTCACCCATGTCATATGCATAAATGAGTGAAATACATATTCCCTTTAACCCACACATTTTATATAACACTATAGGTGGGAAATGAACCAAAGTAGGAGAATCCCTACCTCTTGAAGCGTAAAACGACACGGGGAAGCTCCAAGAACCCAAAACGATCTTGAATCCTCACTTCCCCAAAATCTCATTTTTCAACCTTCGGTGAAACCAGTCGTTTTTGGTATGGTTGTGTAGCCCTTGGCGAGGAGAGCAACTTTTGTTCTTGCCCCGATTGGATTTGAGCACCATAGCCTTGTAGATCGTAGAGAGAAGGTAGAGTTTTTCCTCACTTTCCCTCTCTTTCTCTCAACGTTAATGGCCGGCTGAAGAATGGGGGAAAAATCTGATTTTTCCCATATTTATACTCTTATAATACTTGGCCCACAATGCGCCACACAACCCTCTTTTCGCCGAGTCCGCTTTTGTCCCGAAACGCCTAAATTTTATCCCGGTTTAAGTTTAAAATATTTTTATTTTAATTTGCCTTAAATTATTTTCTAAATTTTAAAATTTTATTAGAAATCTCATTTTTGGGTCATCCGAGACTCGACCGTCTCGTAAAACTCAAAAAATCTGATTATCTCAGAATTCGATAAAATTTGATATGGTAACTAGATTTCACAAGACGAATCTAATAGTGAGGTCCATTTCGTCATCTGAGTTCTAGAAAATTTAGGTTTTCAACCCGTACTATAGTGGCAAAATTACCATTTTGCCCTTGTTTACAAAATTTTAAATTTATTGGATTTTACATGAAGAGAAGCTGATTCGCACTTTTTTAGTGATTAGATTAATATTATACACCCAAGTATAAGTGGTCAAATTGTAGTTTTCTCGATTTTAAGTCCAAGTATCGATCCCACGATGAGTTTTAATAATTTGGAAATGAAATAAAATAGTTAAGTTGCTAATTTGAATAGAACAACATGTGATAGCTTGTGATGTGAGTTTAGATTGATAACTAATCTAAATAAACAGTTATGCGCAGATAGAGGAAGACAATAATAAAAAGTATCCTTCAGTTCAAAGATCTCATATGCGTTATATTGGTTAAATACTGAAAATGCAACCTTACAGCAATCAACTTTCTTTTTACTAGCAAGTCAATTGGTAGGTCTGATGTATATAAATCATCATACAATAACTTCTTAGGTTAGCTGGTGGTATCCATGACAATTGATTAATCCAAGCAAACCAAAAGGACAAGTCATTCATGAGGAATACTTGAATTATTCATTTGTCTTCATAATAGTAGGTGCATACATAAGAACCCATAACATAGCCACCTCTTAGGTCAACTGGTGGTAGTAGCATAACACAGCAACTTCTTAGGTTAGCTGGTTATAGATATGTCAATTGATTAATCCAAGCAAACCAGAAGGACAAGCCATCGATGACAAATACTTGAATTATTCATTTGACTCTATCTCTGATATATATATACTAGTTAAACATCCTCAGCGTTCCGGTGGTGGACAAATCATACCAATAGGAATGTCGTGGTTGTTAGACTGGCAATATTATCTTTTATACCCATTAAACGATCTGAGAAATTCAGAAGGACAAGTCATTCATGAGGATCACTTAGGTCATTCATTTAATAGTTATATATATATATATAAGTTAAACCCTAATAACCCAGAAGGATCATTTAGGTTTTGTACCATGCATCAGTTACCATCCTCAG